>VZSZ01005502.1:81846-150809 GCA_013398815.1 Ibidorhyncha struthersii
TATTCTATTCTATTCTATTCTATTCTATTCTATTCTATTCTATTCTATTCTATTCTATTCTATTCTATTCTATTCTATTCTATTCTATTCTATTTTCATCTTCCAAATATTTTTCCCTTGAACCCATGCATACTCTCACCCAAGCACCCCTTGCAGGGAATTCTGCTGATCTATCTTAGCATGAAGAATCATTTTGCTTGCTTTCACTCCGTCTCCCACGATCCTTACGTGATGGCCCCTGTTCTTGCATGGGCAGAGATGGGGAGGAGTCAGTCCCTCTGTTATGTGCTCTTTATAACAAATGCTCTGCACTTTCATACGTTTAAAGCACTCATTGAGAATATGCGGATGTGAACAGGATTAACACATGGCTGATGTAAAGGAGGTTATAGTGCATATTGCACAGAGACACGAAACCATCAGCAATTGCTCACTGCCTTTAGCAAGGTACAGGCGTGATATGTCAGCTCTGAATCAGAGCACGATGCCAAATGGCTGTGGGACAGGAAGGATGGTTTGCCCTCTGAAAGGGTCCTGCTTCTGCGCAATTAACATCCAAATGGGATAACACATGGTTAGGAGAGTGGGATGAAGGGCTTGTGGTACCAGAGAGGGGACGCGTTCAGAAACCCCAGGACCTGCTGACAAACTTGTGGCTCATTGCTTTAACTCTGTGGCATCCCACTGGGCTCCTAAGTCTCTTGGGTTTGAATGGAAATACCTCCTAAAAGTCCTGCACCAAGGAGCCAGGAACCCAGTTCCACATGGTATTAGGCAAGTACCAGTGTCTGTTTTTTTAGTGGATGGCCCACATGTGCACAAGGACAACAGTGCACCAACGCTAAACAGGAAAAAAATCCTCCACAAGTTCTGTTCTTCACTTCCCTCAGAGTTACCTGCCTTGGCCTTTTTTCTTCCCCTCAACAGACTGAAAGCTCTGCTGCTGCTCAAGATGGGGATCTGATACGAAATACTCGTGAACAATGTGAGTGCTTGAAGCAATCTCATTTTTTTCTGTCTTAAAAGGTCTGCTCCCAGACCCAGACACAACCATAGCTGAGAGTACAAGGCTTCCTCAAAAGCAAAAGTACGCGTAGGGAAATACCGCTCCTGTTTGCAACTATTAGAAAGGGGTCCATTTACCTGTGGGAAAAGGGGTAAGAAACCTCAGCTGATTGCACTTATGTTGCCTACCCTTTACAGCTTAAAAGAAGGAGAAAATTGCCCTATCAGTGATTATTGTCCTGAGACTTATTTAATTCTTTCAGATCCCAACCCCATCTTACATGCTCTTGCCTTCCTGTATAACATTTCTTTTCACTCTTCCCCTCCTTCTGGTCCGAATATGTGTTTCTTCAAATTTGGTGAGGACAGCTGTACACAGGGCTTTTTTTTTCAGACACCATTTTGCCACTGTTTTAAGTGATAGGGTTGATATTTGGCTATGGTGAATCAAAAAACCCTCCAACTAATATGTCTTACCGTGCATTTGCCTTCCCATGGCCACATGAGACTGCTGGAGAGTAGCCCAGCCTCGCTAGCCCAAGCCTTTCTCCCCTCAACAGGTAGTCTTACTGTTCGAATCTTTCCTTTCTTGCTTCTCCTCTCACTTTTTCTCCTTAAAATCTATGCCAAACGTGAACCTGTAGCAAACAATCCACACTTGAAGCAAGTGCATTTCTATATTTAGCAGCAAACGCTTCTGTTGTGCTGCCGCAGAGGCTTTTTAAAGAGCTGCACCTTCAAAGAGGTCTTCACAGAGCCACTGAGCCAGAAAGGATTGAAAGGGGGTTGTCTACAATTCAGCGTTGTTAAGCTTATAACTCTTAAGCTTATAGCTGGAGGCAGAGCAGAGGGACATTTGCATGGTTAGCTCTGTTTCTTTTCTTCCTAGAAATAGAAGAGAAGGAACACAGGGTGAAAAATTAATGCCAGAGCTAAAAAAAAACCCAGCGTCTGCCTGTAATAGCACTCTGTCTCTCTTTCCCATATAACCTTGTTCAAACAAGCACCAAGACACATTGCATGCCCATTGCAATGACTGATAGCTTAACAGCCCTGTCTGAGTCTTTTTTTCCCAGAATAGACGTGAATATCCATATCCACCCTACTTACAGCAATAAAACCGTATTCAGTTGCATCCTGCTTACCTAAAACCGCCCCTGACACTTCTATTGGTGAGACCAGACCTCGCATCTCCTCCTGATTGATCTCACTGGTAGCGCTAAACGAGCTCAGCCCAACCCTCTCAGAAGAAGCTATAGCTGTTGGAAGAAGTCTTCTTAATCCAGGCACCAGACAGGACACTGTTTGCTTCTGTACAACAAGTGGTCTAAATCCTGCCCCTCACAGTTTATTTATTTCAATATGGTTTATTGATTTTATGGTCATCTATGTTGGGGGGGAGGGGGGGGGCGCCTGTGATGATATCTCATCTGATGTGAGTCCATGGAGTTCTGGTTTCACTATTCTGCAGAGTATTTACAGGACCCTTCTAAACAAATATTAAAAATATGTCACTGCCTCAGCACACTCCACATTGCATAAGATGGAGGAAGAAAGTGAGAATTATAAATATTGTTAGTTCTAGAGAAAAGCATTGTGCAGTGTTCAATACTCTGTATGCTGCCAAGTATTTGCATAACAGTTATATGTGTGGGGCACAAGGAGCAGAAACCAACTGCCTACACCCTCTGGAACTTAAATCATTATGTACTTATAAATTAACAGTTAGCTAAAGAGGACAAAAAAAAAAATTCGAGCACAATTTTCTGAGAGTTCTCTTAAAGATAGACATTTGTTCTTCAAGTATCAGTTACATTTTCTTTTTTCTAATTTTATTCTGCCATTTGATATCTGCACCATTTTTATTCCACTGTCCCTTGTCACCCCAACGCTGGCTGCGTTTCAGCAGAATAAAGATATTTGTACATCTCGCGTATCCCAGTTGAAGCATCATCTTTGCATAAGTGGCCATTGATGTCAATGAGACCTTTTCCTCGGTCAGGATTTCATGGACATCCCAGGATTTGGTTCACAGGTCCAAGGGTTTTGTAGCAAAGAAGCACTGCAACTGTAAAGCCAGAATTATTGGCTCAAACATCACTTTCTCAAGGAAAAGTTTTTCCCTGGGTGTAAGAGCTTTGGGGAGATTTCAGGATTCCCTGTCTCATTTTTATTTTTGCCATAGTTAAGGTGAGGAACTTACCACTGATGATTGTAGAGAGGTCAGCACTGCTCTGACACCAGCATGAGGCTGTCTGCGGGTAATAATGAGAATTTAGCTGCCAAGAGCAGCCTTCTCCCAGCAGAAGAATGGCATATTTTGGGGAGGAGATGTCAGCAAACCAACCCAGCTGTGCCAATATCCCAGCCCATTTCCAATTTCTTGTCAGAGATGACGGATCATTCCAGTGGCAATGGAGAATGGGGGCATGCCAGCTAGGTAAGTTGCACGGTGCTTGATTTAAAGAAGTCCTATTAAGACCTAGGAATTTCTTATTTTCCTGTCCTATTTTGAGATGTAAGTCAATGGGCAGACAAGGCAGGAAGGAATGTCCCTTTTGTCATATGGCTGACTTGTGGCTTTTTCCTCTTAAAAGCTGGACTTGACCCCTAAAACAGAGAGAATATTAAGCTTGATAGGCAAATGCTCTAAGCTGTCATGCCACATTGTTCAAAGATAGGAATTTTCTAGTACTTTCAAGTGCAGAAACATCTGCAGAAGTGGAAGGGAAGTGCTTTGGGTACACAGATAATTATTGGGATTGTTACATGATAGATGAGGTTATCTTCTGAGTTCTGTGCGTGCAGTTCAAAATGACTGTGTCCCCATGAAGCGATGCGACATCCAGTCGCTACAAGTAAAAGGAAAGACTGTTGCGGCCTGACTGTCAGCCAGAAGATTCAATGGCCTTTTCACTCCAGAGACAAAAAACAAGGTATTGTTTATTTAATATTAATTCCTTTTCCCATCACCTGTAAAAGATAAGGATCAAGACCTACAATTCCTGGTTATAAGACAGAGTAAGTGCTGGACAGGATTTAGGAGCCTACGTACCTTTGTGACTCCAGTGCATCACTCTTCACATCAGTCTATACACACTTCAATTACAAGAAGGTGGTGTGTTTTTTTTCTTTTTTCCAGACCTGTTTTGCTTTGTATGTTGAATCTCAAATACTTTAAAAGGTGATTTGACAAGAAGATAAAATGTTTTAATTGATTTGGTGCTAAATGGAAGGACACACATATGCAATGTTGTCCAAATCCATAACAAGGGAACTGGGATAAATTTTTCCCCATCATATATCAACATTTTGAGTTCATTGTCCTTGACTTTGTTAAAACACTTTTTATCTTCTGTTACCTTACTTTTATGCTTGGAATGAGGCCATATTTCCAAAATTCATGTAGATAAAGCTATTGAGTATACTCAGTGTGAGTGGGGAGCATAATAGCGAACTATAAAAGTAGATGGTGTGTTTATATGAGTTATGTCACTGTACTCATTCTGGAGGATACTAACAGCTCTAGAGTATATTACACTGCTGGATGTACTTGGGCACACTCAAGGTTATAGCGTGCTTTTTCTCCTCCATCTTGTGAGCTAGGTAGTGGCTGTTCTACTCCGAGACAAAGGGAACATAGCTTTTTGGAGAACAGGCTTTAATGCACAAATATGGCAGCACACCAACAGTTAAAACTTGAGTATGAATTCATTTGGCTTACAACATGGATTTACCAAGGGCAAACCATGCAAGACTAACCTGATCACCTGCTACGACAAAATAATATTTTCTGTTGACATGGGGATCTGGACTTCAGCAAAGCGTTCAACACTGTTTCCCACAGTCTACACCTAGACAAACTGGCAAGATACAGACTGGATGGGTGGTGATCAATGTTTTTTACCCGGGTTGGCAGCCTCTTACAAGTGGGGTCCCCCAGGGATTCATACTGGGCCCCACACTGTTCAACATCTCCATAGATAATCTGGATGATGAGATTGAGAGCACCCTCACCAAGCGTGTTGATGACACTAAACTGGGTGGTGAGGACACATCAGAAAGGAGATCCATCTTACAGAGAGACCTGTAGAGGCAAGCAACAACTGTATGAGATTTAACAAAAACGAGTGCAAGGTCCTGCACTGGGGGTGACATAACCAAAGATCCCAGTACAGGCTGGGACCTGTGTGGCTGGAAAGGGACCTGGAGGTCCCGATGGACAGTAAGCTGAAGAGAAGTCAGCAGTGCACCACTGCAGCAACAAAGGCAAATGGGATCCTAGGCTTCATCCGCAGGGGCATTGCTAGCAGAGGTACAGACATGATTATCCCACTCAACTCAATGCTTTTTAGGCTGCACCTGGAGTACTGTGTCCAGTTCTGGTCCCCACTAATCAAGAAAGACATGGATAGACTGGAGAGGTCTAAAGGGAGGGCCACAAGTATGGTCAAAGGCCTGGACAAACAACTGTAAGGAAAGATTGAAGGAATTAGGTCTACTGTCCCTGGAGAAGACAAGGCTCAGGGGGAACCTCATCGCAGTATTCCAGTAATTAAAGGTTGGCTAAAAAGAGTACAGTGGCTCTTTATTCACAAGAAGCCACATGGTGAAGACAAAGGGCAAAAGGTACAAATTGCACCAGGGAAGGTTTCATCTTGATATATGAAAGGGATTTTTTTATAGTGAGAACTATCAGTCATCGGAACAACGACCCCAGGGATGTGGTGGAGTCCCCATCCTTGGAGGTTTTCAAGATGGGATGGGACAGAGTGCTAGATATTCTTATCCAGGCTTCCTTTATCATGAAAATTTGGACCAGATTTAAGGTCCCTTCCAATCTGGACAGTTCTATAGTTCTATGTTCTATGGTTCTTTGAAATTTAACAAGAGTTTAGAGTCTAGCATGTTAATAACAATATTTATCAGTTTCACAGAAAATTCAATTAAATTAACATATGTTGCACCAAGTGTCATAAGCACCTTAGACTCTTACACAGTGGCTTTCATTTCCAGGTCATTAGTGCTGCTAGCAACTGCTTTAGAACACCAAACAATCCTTGTTTCCAGCAGAACTCCCATATGTTCTTGACATAGAACCCATGCCCTCTCTTGCCACTTTTCCCGTTTAAGTTACATCATTTTGATTAGGAACCAGTTACATACAATACATATAGATATAACATTGCCAAGAAATCAGGCTGTTAACAGTGGAATCAAAATAACCACAAATGTCTTGTGGGACTTTAAGAAAATCACTTCTCCCCTATTTCTCCACTAAGCCTAGCAGACCTTGCCTGGTACTCTACATTGCTGTAACATCCAATTCTACCTTCAGCTAGGTTTTCTAGATCATAGAATTATAGAATCATAGAATGGCTACAGTTGGAAAGGACCTTAAAGACCATCTAGTTCCAACCTCCCTGCCACGGGCCAGGACACCTTCCATTAAAACAGATTGCTCAGAGCCCCGTCCAACCTGGCCTTGAACACCTCCAGTTGCTTCTCTGGGCAACCAGTTCCAGTGCCTTACCACTCTCACAGTAAAGAATTTCTTCCTGATATCTAATCTAAATCTACTCTCTTCCAGCTTGAAGCCATTACCCCTCATCCTAGCACTACATGCCCTTGTAAAAAGTCCTTCCCCAGCCTTCTTGTAGGTGCTCTTCAGATACTGGAAGGCCACAATAAGGTCTCCCTGGAGTCTTATCTTCTCCAGGCTGAACAACTCCAACTCTCTCAGCCTGTCTTCATAGCAGAGGTGCTCCAGACTTCTGATCATCTTTGTGGCCTCCTCTGGACCCGCTCCCATAGGCCCATGTCCTTCTCATGTGGGGGCCCCAGAGCTGGACGTACTACTCCAGGTGGGGTCTCATGAGAGCAGAGTAGAGGGGCAGAATCACCTCCCTCTACCTGATATAGATGCTTTTGTAATACAATTGTTTTTATCATAATATCACCTGATCACCTTTCTTGTACTCTGAAGAACTCTGAGTCCTTCCCCAGTTTGTGCAAATCCACCCTTGCCCTTATGCAGTAAAGAGTTAATTTAGTATCTATCAGAGGGCATTCATCCGTTCAGCGCAATGGGGCTGCCTCAGCATAACCGACTGTGCAATGAGTACTGCTATATGCGTTATCTTTATCTTATTGAAGGTGTATTGCTGGGCGGTGGCTACTGATGTCTAACCTGGGAGTTGAAAAAATTATCCACGTATTTCACACAGATATTACTGCAATTCTTCATGGGATTATTTGTCGATGTTGTCCACAGATGTACCAGTTTACAGCCTCTGGGAAGCATTTTCAGTATACCTTGTAAATCATAAGCATTTTCCAGTTATTCCTGGAGAGAAATCTTTCAGATTTGAAAAACTTCATATGTTTCTTCCTGTGAGATGACACAAGGCATTGTTGTTTAATGCACTGGGATGGATGAGGGATCCTGGTGCAGTTTTGGCGTTGCCAGCTGCCTGGCTTTGCCAGGTGCAATTGTCACTGCACCTTGGTTACTTCCACCCCTTTGAACAGACAACACAAACAAAAGAAACACCTCATCTATGATTGATTGTGGTTCAGATCTGCCTTTGCACAAAGTAACAGAAAGAAAGAGCAAGTTTATGTCACATTCAGCATTATCTCTTGCCTCTTAAGTTTCAGAAGAACAAGATGTTTTCTCCCACTCATATTGCTTTGGATTAACTCCCTTAAATTTAGCTGATCAGGGATATATTTGAAGGTTAAAGTCACGATACATTCAGCTAGGCTGCCCTTGTATGTGTAGTTCTCAGCCTGTCCCCACCAGGGTACCCATAAGGGCAAAATTGCCTCCTCCACTTTGGAAACTGAGTGCTTGGAATTAACTAAAGGCCAGGTATAAGGAATTTAGCTAGTAACACTTATATGATTTAAATTCCTGTCCTGTTCATATTCAGATATGAATAAATCATAAATTTCTTAGCAAAATAAATCCTAAATAGAAGCACAATCTGCCTCTTTAAATCTATGGACATCCTTTTGGATCGGAGGAAAATCTGCCTGCAGAAAAGTTTGCCTGAAACCTGCATGGCTCAAAAGCTCTCACTTGCTATGCACCTCATGCACAGAATTGCCTTCTGCTGAGAAGTACAAGGAGCACAGACTGTATCTGTTTTTAAATCATTTGATATCGCTTGCGATGTTCAAAAAGATTTTATGACATGTCCTTTTGCTCTGGTAATGATTTGTTGTTCTATTGTGTTTCATTAAGCTATTATTTGTAAAGTGTTTTGTGATGCATTGCATGAAAGCTGCTATATAAGCAATTTTATAGGCTGGAATGACAACTCAGGTATCAACAGGCAAGGATTAATGATGCTAATTATTCAATAAAATTGTTCCTTTCTTTAAGTCCTTTGTTAAGAGGGAAGGGTGGATTAAAATGAGTGAGTGGATGTTGTATATAATAGGTGTAAGCATTTCTGCTGATGGAAGATACAAGAGGAGATCGAAGAACATGAAAAATAACTCCAAATATTATCTATTTGAATGTGGCTACTATATGTCATGTAAATTACTCAGTAAAATAAGTCTGTACAAGCTACAGAGCAAAACTAATAACACATCAAATAATCCATTTGCCAAATATGGAAAAAAGGTTAAAAATGCATCCTTTATCATCCTCACCACCAACTCCAACCTACAGCAGGTTTGCTGAAGTGGACTGTGCTATTCTAAAATTTTCAGGAGGAGGCACACGTCTACTGAACCCAGCTCTGTTCAGAGGAATTTGCTGGAAGAAGTGTTACTCCAGTGAAGAAAACATAGATACTGGGTTAAAAATGTTCAAGGGGTTTCCTGTTTCTGGGACAGGGACAGTCTGTCCAGGACCAGCAGGACATTTTAATGTGTAATCCCACACAGTCCTTGTGTTTCCTGCTTTGCGGGCTTGACCATCTCATCTTGGCTTCTGAACATCTGCAAGTTAGTCCAGATTTTACACCTCTTTCTGAGAGCTTCTGCCAAACCTGAGCAAGTGGTCACTTTCTGGCCTAAAACCAGAACGGTACCTCCATGTTAAATAACATCTATAATAACTACAAGTATCAATTGCTACTCAAATATAAGGTGAAGCATGTTTGTTTTTTTTTTACTGCTGCTCTGTTTTGGGTAAAGAATGCTCCAACCCAAATGGGCTGCTGTTCATCCTTAACGGTAGAAGATTCAATTTCTATCAAATCATCTTTTCTTAGAGAATACGAATTTTTGATGTTTATTCATAATGGATGTATTAGTTTGTTTTGTTGGCTTGCTCTGTGTGAGTGCAGGTCCTCTTGTTTCATACAAAAGAGTGCCCATCCAGCCACAGACACCTGACAAAGCAAATTACCTCCACTTACGGCAGGAGAAACAACTTACAAGATTAGGACTAAAATAAGCAGCTGCCCAGCAGCACTGGAATCTCTTTTTACTGACTTACGTGGTTTTTGCTCTGTGATTTTTCTTAAGAATCTAGGTACTCACCAACCTCATGTCAGAGGAGCTCGGGCATATTTCAATACAGAAAGAAAGTACACATGAAAATTTTTTTCACTGTGAGGGCAGTCAAACACTGGAACAGGTTGCTTAGAGAGGTTGTGGAATCTTCATGCCTAGAGATATTCAAAACCCAAGCAGACACCGTCCTGGGCAACCTGCTGTATCTGACCCTGCTTCAGCAGGGAAGTTGGCTTAGAAGATCTCAAGAGGTCCCTTCGAGTCTCAACCATTCTGTGATTCTGTGACTATCGCTTGAAGGATCATAGTCTTCAGTGACCTGAAATCAGTGATGGGCTGTGGGGTGCTGAGGATTCTCACAGGTGAGCCATTCAGATTATCTAATGCTGTAGTTTAACCCCAGTAGGCAGCTAAGCACTACACAGACGCTCACTCTGTGGCCCAGTGGGACAGGAGAGAGAATTGGCAGGGTAAACGTGTGAAAACTCGTGGGTTGACATAAAGACAGTTAAATGTAAAGACATAGATAAAAAGGGAGGAAAAAACAAAAACAAAGAGGAAAACAAAAAAAAAAAAAGAAAATCAAATGATGCAAAAAAACCCCAAACAATTTCTTGCTACCAACCAACTGATGCCCAGCCAGTCATCAAGCAAAGGCAGCCCTGGCTAACCTTCATCTCAAACCCAGTTTTATTGCTGAGAACAATATCAGATGGCATGAGATATCCCTTTGGTCAGCTGGGGTCAGCTGTCTCAGCTGTGTTGCCTCCCAAATTCTGGTGCACACCCTGGTGGGGTGGTATGAGGAACAGGAAAGGCCTTGACCCTGTGTAAGCACTGCTTAGCAATAACTGAAATATCAGCGTATTAACAGCAATGTTTTCATCACAAATCCAAAACGTAGCCACATACAAGCTACTATGAAGAAATTTAGTTCTATCCCAGCCAAAACCAGTACAATAATGCAGATTTCTTTAAGCATTTCGATAACATGGATTTAGAATCCCAATGTCTGGCACTTCATTTTAAAAAGACTTGCGAGGAGAATTAACTTCTTTTTTCCTCCTTTTCAGCCTGGAATGAGCTCTACATATATTGTTTCTTTACGTGGGATAGGAAGCACGGCTCCCATGCTCAATCAACAACCTCATTTTTGTTCTCATTCCCCTACGGTGGGGTTTTCCCCATGGCAATCTCTTTTAAGGCAGGTGAATCTACTCTATACCAGAATAAAGGACAAAAAACTTTCAGAGACAAGTGGAACACCTGGAGATTTTTCTTTATTGGTAACGGCAACTAGGAGCATCAGCCTGCAGGAAATACCAATGTTCTTTACATATAAGAAAACAAAAAAGATGTGGACAGGCTGGAGAGGGTCCAGAGAAGGGCCACCAAGATGACCAAAGGACTGGGAAGCCTGCCATATGAGGAAAGGCTGAGAGAACTGGGTTTGATCAGTCTCGAGAAAAGAAGGCTCAGGGGAGACCCTGTCACCATGTTCCAGTATTTAATGGGTGGCTACAAAGAAGATGGAGACTCCCTTCTTACAACATGTACCCATTACCCCTTGTCTTTTCCATGTTACTCCAGGGGAGATTCTGATTGGACACATGAGGAATTTTTTTCACAATGAGAGCAATCAGGCATTGGAATAATCTCCCCAGGAAAGTGGTGGATTCCCCATCATTGGACACTTTTAAGATTCAGCTGGATAGGGTGCAGGGCCATCTTGTCTAGACTGTGCTTTTGCCAAGAAAGGTTGGGCCAGATTATCCTTGAGGTCCCTTCCAACCTGGTATTCTATGATTCTGTGATTCCATGCAGCCTGACTTCCAGCTTTGCCTGTTGTTTACTCCCTGCTTCCTAAGCATGCATAAGAATGTCTGTATTTCAGTGCTGTCATGAGAATGATTTATTCACATTGCTGTACTGACTAAATCCTAGATAAAACAGAACACCTTGTAGAGCTGACAAATCCAGCAAGAACACGAAGTGAAACTCTTCTGTAGGCTTCAGATGGAAAAAGAAGATACTGCTTCATAAGGTAACCAGTCTAAAGCATGATCTCTGTGTCTGTGAAGTTCCGTGTTTTTTGCCTCCTACTAGGGCAAAAAAAAATAATAGTTGAGCTGAGGGACGTACATAGGTCTGACACTAATGGTTAATTTCCAGCCCTGCTCTCCCCAGCAGCTGTGTGCTCGACTTGGATATCTCTGAAGCATTGCTGCCCTTTGACAACCAAGGCAAGTCATATCTTGCGGCTGCAGGGCCATAGATCAAAGCAGGACCTTGTTACTAATACAACCAGATAATTATCCCTGATGGTTAATGTGTATTTGTTATAATGTGTATCTAATGCAAATTATTCATTTTAATTGTGTTCTCTCCTCTCATGGACATTTAACTCCCATTGACAGGGAGACCAGAATAGACCCCCTCCGCTTTCACTTATTAGCAAGTGTTACAAGCATAATCCTGGTAGGGGAAGGTTTTGGGTGCTCTGCGATGATGTGTCTGACTCATCCCCTATGATGAGTAGGGGAGGGTTATTTTCGCAGTGTTAATATGAAAAAGCATGTGGAAAATGCAATGCTTCAAAGAGGTGCCTTCTGTGGAAAGTCACTGCTAATTAGGTGGTATGTGGGTGTCATCTGGGTCTCTGTAAACTGCAGGTCATGCCAATATTTGAATCCTCTGAAGATTTTAGCATAATTAGGGGGAAATAATCAGCATTTCACCTTTCATTAGGAAATTGTGATTAATTATGAACTAACCCTTTTTAATGACTTTCAGGTTTTCTAGAATCTCCAAGTTCCTCGTTGCTTTCAAAGCTATGTGTTTAATGACAACCAGAGGGCATGTGGAAGTTTTATTGACTATCACAAAGGGTCTCCATCTCTCTGATCCAGACAATTACTGTCATCACCTCTTTATAGTGAAACACTGTCTTTACCCACCTGAGATCTGGAACATATTGTGCTAAGTTCTGCATCTCAGTACAAAAAGACACAGTGCTCTGTCTAACCTAAACAAAAACTGGGAAGGAAATAAGAAGCATTAGCTATTTTGTAAAGAGTCACTTCAAGTAATAAAGCAAACTCAGGACTACAGGACTGAAACTATCAGGCTGACACCACTGCTTCTCCTGGCCAGAAATGTAAGGGGTGTACCAGAATGTCACATCACTTCTTTTTGATGAAGATACCCAGTCCACACAGAGGTGGTGAGTACAGCAAGAGACAGGTAAATGAGTAAACTCTAAACCAGATAACTTAAGTACTAATTACAGTGTAGTCATAACACAATCCCCGCTGGGACTCTGGAGACATCTTGTGCTAAGCTTCTTGATGCTATTTAATTAAATGCTGTTTCAGGTACATGCCCGAGAACTGTAGTCACAGTCTTGATTGACATGAAGTCTTTGTCATAATACGAAGCGTTTCTGGTTGTGCTATTGATCAGTTATGTGCAATATGAACCAACCTCAGCGGAGATGTTCTGAGTCTGCTACTCCCTTGCAGCAGTATCTATCCCTGTGCCTGTGTTATGGCCATTGTTGTCTTGTGATCAGCTGTGTAATTCATGTCTGGAATCAAAATTCCCTAAATTTAGCAGGTTTCCTGTTCCTGTGGGAAGAGTACAGAGTCAGATCATTTTCACAGAGGAACAAAGTCTTCCTTTTTTGCCCTCCACCCAAATGGACAGAACTTTAACCTCCAAGCACACATGTCAAGCCATGCAAGGGCGTCTGTCCAAGATCAAGACAAGAGGTCAGGACTCTCTGCTCTCTCTGATAGACCCTAGAATACCAATTTCATTAGAACCACAGGACCAACTCTCGCCACGTCTTAAATGGAATTCCTATAACACAGCTGAGAGTATCTTTACATATCCCAAGCTAAGGATCTCCTGAAGCTCCAAAGCATTGCTGTGTTGCTGGGAAGCTTGCATTGCAGAGCCTTGTAGCAATCCCCTTGCATCCTAAGGGGAGAGAGTTTTGTCTTCTGATTTTATGTGTCAAGCTGACATACCCCCAAAAGGTATACTTATCCCAAAGTAGGATGTGAACTGTTAGTTTAGATCATTCTGCAAGGAGATGATACTGCCCTGTTCCATGCTGTATCATGGTTTTCCTGTTCTCAGCTATAGGTAGAGCAAGTACGTAATCCTCAGGTGTCACATTTTCATTAAAAACATGTGCAGCCTGGTTCCCGAAAGCCTTTGATGAAATGGTGTTAGGTAGGACAGAGCACAGCCTCAGTATTTTTGATTCCCTGATGTCTTCACCACTTTCCTGACTGACTACGGGATGCCCTCTTAGGAGCACCTCAAGACACTTTGCTGTGTGGCATTTCAGCTGGTGCCAGCCAGCAGGATCAGGCAGGCCTTGAATCACAGTGGGGCACATGCAGCCATCTCCTGTCCAACTCTCCCTGTAGGTACTGTGGACCATATGTTGTCCCTGGCAGGTTACAACCAGCAATACTAAATGTAGGAGCTGGCAGTGCTCTGCCCGTTCTCCCTGAAACACCACAGATACCAGAGGAGTTGCCAGCCATTGACAGGCAGGAGGTTCGGCCGAGAGCCATCTGTCCATGCTTACTTTCTGCCACTGCTGTTGCTGATGCCCAGCAAGTTCCTGCAAGCCTGCAGAATGAACTGCATTTGGCCTCACGTAAAAAACTGGTGCTGAGAGGGAAACGTGACAAGAAACCTGTAACTTTCACTTTTATAAAAGAGGTAGGCATGCAAGAGGAAATTAGGGAGAAGAGGAAGAACAGCACGACCGCCTACCTTGCTGGAACAGAGCGGTGTGTCACCATATGTGCGTGCTTCAGGGCCTCAGGGATACTGTGCTTGGAAAAGAGGCAACTTCTTCATCCAACAAATTAATAATAGCGGTGCAAATAAAGACTGTGGTTTAATTACTCACATTAAAAGCTCAGCAGAGAAGGCAAGTAGTGAAGGTGGTGTGACAGGCTCTGCTAGCCTACATAGTTTAGACATGATATTGCCTAAAACACGTGCATCATTAGCCTTCACAGCTATGTGAATATACAGCCATGTGTATGCCACAAGCTGGGATAACGCTGTGGGAAGTTTGCAGATTATGCTGGGGAGCAGCAGGCACTTCCCATACACTAAATCACCCCTGAAGATTAATGCATGCAGGCAGGGGGGTGACCCAGCAGCCTGAAACCCTGCCTTTAATATCAGCGTGATGAAGCAACTTCAAATAGTGAGACCTGAGAGAGCAAGCATTTCAAAGGGGTGAGCACCATTGAAGGTAAAATGGAAGAGCAAAATTTACATGTGCTCCGTGATGGCAAGACAAACCAAACCACCCCTAAATATCAGAGAAGCAGCCAGTGGCTGGAGGCACTCACAGAGGTGGCTGGAGGCACTCACAGAGGTGGCTGCAGCCCAGGCCAACTCCATGGAGCATCCTTCTAGAATCCATCTTCTTTCTCTCTGCTTAAAGCTTCTGTGGGTTTATGAGGAAACCTCTGAGCCATATGGGAGCAAAAGTGGGATATTGGGACCAAGCCAGCTGTAATTGTTGCCCAGGGACACTAGATGGAGAAACGCCTTTAGGGATAGAGTGTAGGTGAGGGGCTGTGACACCAATGTTACAGGAAAGGACAGAGGGAGTAAGTGCCCTCAGCTCACTATTATTGATGCCATTGGCTTTAAGTTTTGCTTAAAAGCTTTCTGGTTTTGGATCCCATTACAGCTCTATACAGGCCATTAGTTAATTAAGTTATGCCACCAGAGCCTGTCAAAGCTTGGATATGTTGTAACTCACTGCCAGCTCTCTCAGGCTCCCCGTTGCCTCCCTCCCCTTCACCCCTCACCACTGGCAGAATTGGAAAATACAGTAAAAAACAAGACCCTGAGTGGATCAAAGAAGTTGTTTTATCCTTGATGAGGTTGAGCCAACACAGCTTCCCTGAGCCAAGTACATCAAATCACTATTTCCACACAACTGTGGTACCCACAGCTTTCAGATACCAGAAGCATCATCAGAAGTCATTACTTTGGTTTTGTCCCTAAAAGTATGCCTCTGCCTCCCCCATGACACACCTCCTAGGAGCAGGAGTCTACCTATAAGAAGAGAAATCCATCTGTGCCTTGTAGAGAAAGGCATTTTACATCCTCCAGGACACACAGAGCAAGAAGCAAATTGGCAAAGACAAGAAACTGACTGCCCCTGCCTCTGTCCCAACTCGTGTGCCAACACCAATGGTGCCCATTGCCATAATTTCTTGCTTGAGCTCTAGGGTCTCTCAAGGTGTCTGAGCTAGCACAGCTCATAATAACTCCAAAATGGAAGCAATAGACCCATGTTGACAGTCTCTGCACCTAACAAGCAGAGCACGTTGGCATAGCGCCATACTAATGTGGTTCCCAAAACCTTTATCATATCTGTGTTCAAAAGTATACTGTGTGGCTGCATCATCCTGGCTCTACACTTGATTTCCGTACATCGCACTGCCCAGCCCTTTATCTGTTTTATGGCCCTAACCTGCTTATTGCTGATGCTATAGAACGTATTATCTTACCAGTTCTCCCACTGACAGCCTGTTAATTAAAATTAATGTGTGAAAGAGAATTATCTTTAGGAGTGGGCATCTATATGTAAAACACACAGATGGTACTAGAGGTCTCTGATGACTCTCTGGATGTGTCCCTCAAAAGAAGGGACTCAAAGTGCTCTGATGCACTTGTTGCTATACAGGAAACTGTGACAGGCTGGAGGTTCAAGGCTTGGACAGAGAAATCAGGATGGACGATCATCATGAGCTGCACGGAAACAGTTATTTTTCTGGAAAAACAGCTGCAGAGGGTTATGAAGATCAGATCAGTCTTAGAACAAGACCAAGTTGCTTTGAACAAGTAACAGTTGTTACTATAGAGAAGAGTGGAGTCAATGTAAATGATTAATCTTGTACCTGGCATAGGAAAGATTTTACTTTTAGTGTCAAGGGCTTGAGGGTGATCACAACATCCTTCTAATTCTTAAATAACTCTCTTCTGCCAAGAGGTCTACCTGAGGATGGACAATTAAAGTAATCCTTAATCATGGAATCTATAGAATCATAGAATAGTTTGGGTTGAAAGGGAGCTTTAAAGGTCATCTAGTCCAACCCCCTTGCTGTGGGCAGGTTCAACTTCAACTAGATCAGGTTGCTCAGAGCCCTGTCCAACCTGACCTTGAATGTTTCCAGGGATGGGGCACCTACCACGTCTCTGGGCAACCTCTGCCAGGGTTTCACAATCCTCACTGTAACAAATTTCTTCCTTATAGCTAGTCTAAATCTCCTCTCTTTCAGTTCAAAGCCATTACCCCTTGTCCTATCGCAACAAGCCCTGCTAAAAAGTTTGCCCCCATCTTTCTTATAAGCCCCCTTAAGTACTGAAAGGCCACAATAAGGTCTCCCTGGAACCTTCTCCTCTCCAGGCGGAACAACTCCAGCTCTCTCAGCCTGTCCTTATAGGAGAGGTGCTCCAGCCCTCTGATCATCTTTGTGGCCTCCTCTGGACTGACTCCAAAAGGTCCATGTGTGGAGGGCTCCAGAGGTGGATGCAGTACTCCAGGTGGGGTCTCACGAGAGCAGCGTAGAGGGGCAGAATCTTCATGCAGGATAAAGCATGCAAACTCATCCAGCCCCTGCAAAAGTTCAGTGAGCAGATCTGGCATGATGTCTGCTGCTTTTGGAAGACAAGTCTTTTAACAAAAAAGATTAGGATTCTGGGGGAAAAAAAAAATCCCATTTATTGAGAACAAAGTAGAGAGCGAAGCCATGCAGATATTTACATTGCTCTTGATAGCTGGAAATGGAGGTTTTACAAGCCTGGAATACAAGTGATAAAACTGGTAAACCTGAAGCAGCTGTACTTTTCTCTTAGTAGGGGGATGATTTATTCTTCAGTAGAAAGAAAACAGTACAGTCTTCACCAGATGATGTCGGTTGCATTTCACCCAGTGCAAAAGCAGAACCCAAAGGCTACTCAGCAAAGGGAAGAAGCAAACTGCTTTTGACAAGTGACAACATGTTGTACTCAGACTGCTTCTTATCAGAACATTTTAGGAATTTGCTTCTTACATTTTCTAAAAGTCTAATTTTAGCCTTACTGACTAAATTAGCTACCTTTTATCCTTTCTTAGTGTCTTTATTGCAAGTCATTGACAGCAAGGATGCAGAATAATCCATCACTTTTCACTTATCGGATGCAACTCGGGTTTCAAATATGATCTGAGGTGTGGAGGCTTTATCAGATAACTGACCTTATGAACTTATGAAAACAGCAACTTGTGGCTGTAGTGCTGTTCCTCGTAAGGCTGAAAAAAATACAGTGTGTGTGTTTGAGCAGAAGGAGAGAGTTGGGAAGGTCGTGAGGCTAAGCTACAGTATGTTTGCTTTTCTCAGAGCCAAGAAGCTTTTTATTATCAGATATTGGAACTATGTCAAGTAAACTGAATTACAGACATATCAATGGAAAGGGTGTGAACTTAACTGAAAACATAGAGGAAAGAATGAGATAAAGTTGAAAATGGCATCAGGGACACAATCCAGCTGCATTAAAACTCAGTGGATGCTAGAGTTTGTATTATCTGAGTGCTGTGTTCAAAATCTCCCTATATTTTTAAAATAAAGCTGATCAGATCTAACAAATTGTTTCCTTGCCTTGCAGTGTTAGCTTGTTAATTCTGAGTGCCTCAAACTGCCCAGACCCAGCACTGACTTTGCTCTGACACAGAAAATGTATTTCCGTCAGCATGAGAAGATACAGCAAAGCAACCACATCATGGACCTGAAATGAGGGGAAGTGGGTGCTGATAACCCACCACTGGTTCCAGAGAGTAAGTTCGGGATGGCAGTCTCCACCACATCACAAGTAAGAACAAGCGAAACATGACAATCCTAAATTAATTTGCAGAAAATACTGGATCCGAGTAAAAATTGAACATGGCAGTGGAAAGTGGGGTGACTGCTCATCTCAAGACAAGTCTCAGCCCTAGATCAATAAGCAGCTTCCAAACTGCCAAATCATTATTGGCAGGACCCACAAAGAGATGTAGGCATCTGCATTTGCAAATACCACCTTGAAGGAGCTCACCATGAAGCTGACAGCAGCCATTGCTGCTAATAATAAATAATTAACTGAACTAGTGCTACTTTGGTTTTAAAGACTTAGGGAAAAGTCTCACAGAGTCTAGTTGGAGGTCAGTAATAAGTGGTGTTCCTCAGGGGTCAGTATTGGGTCCAGTCCTGTTCAATATATTCATCAATGACCTGGATGAGGGGACAGAGTGTACCATCAGCAAGTTTGCTGATGACACAAAACTGGGAGGGGTGGCTGACATGCCGGAAGGCTGTGCCGCCATTCAGTGTGACCTGGACCGGCTGGAGAACTGGGTGGAGAGGAACCTAATGAAATTCAACCAGGGCAAGTGTAGGGTGCTACATCTGGGGAGGAATAACCCCAGGCATCAGTACAGGTTAGGGACTGACCTGCTGGAGAGCAGCTCTGTGGAAAGGGACCTGGGAGTCCTGGTGGACAACAGGATGACCATGAGGCAGCAATGTGCCCTGGTGGTCAAGAAGAGCGTGGCCAGAAGGTCGAGGGGGGTCATCCTTCCCCTCTACTCTGCCCTGGTGAGGCCACATCTGGAGCATTGTATGCAGTTCTGGGCTCCGCAGTTCAAGGACAGGGAACTGCTGGAGAGGGTCCAGCAAAGGTCTACTAAGATGATTAGGGGATTGGAGCATCTTTCTTATCAGGAAAGGCTGAGGGACTTGGGGTTTTTTAGTCTGGAGAAAAGAAGACTGAGGGGGGATCTTATCAACACTTATAAATACCTAAAGGGAGGATGCCAGGTAGATGGGAACAGTCTTTTTTTCAGTGGTTCCCAGTGATAGAACAAGAGGTAACGGGCACAAACTTGAACCTAGGAAGTTCCATCTAAACATGAGGAGAGACTTCTTTCCTTTGAGGGTGGCAGAGCACTGGCACAGGCTGCCCAGAGAGGAGACATTCCAAACCCACCTGGATGCCATCCTGTCCAACCTGCTGTAGGTGACCCTGCTCTGGCAGGGGGGTTGGACTGGATGATCTCCAGAGGTCCCTTACAACCCTGACCATTCTGTGATCCTGTGATTCTGTAAAAGTAAAACAGTTTGAAAATGAGTCTTAAATAAAGATCTAGTACTTGCAATGCTTTAGACAGATTCCTCTTGTATGAAACTACTGAACCTTACCGTGGTCTTTCCAGATAGAAAATAGGGTCAAAATGCAGAAGGTCATGTAGTCTATATCCTTGCCCCAATACAGCATAAGCTCTGCCTGAAATAACATCAGACTCACTTCTGAGATGGAAAAACTTGAAAAGCAAAGACTAAAATTCTGAAACCCAGGGGCTTAAAATGAGGCACTGCGTTCAATGCATAGATCCCATATCTTAGAGATACCGAGTTCAGTGGTATGCCATGCCTAGCTATAGGCTTCAACTTAAGACTTTTAGTCTGTGTGGAAATGGAGTCCTGGCATGGACTTCATCCTCGATTCCTCACGGTGAGGAGCTGGAGCTCTAAGTCTGGGTTTTTCACCCTCAAGGGCAGGGGTTACCAGCTAAAATGGCAATGGCACCAGGCACGAGTGCTTCATCGAGACGCTTGTCTGACACCACTTCACTGAAAACATGTCCAGAAAGAGGCATGTGAATGGAAATAAGCCCACAGGACTGAACTTGTAGCCAAAGAAAGCAGAAGCACACAGGTCTCTGCATTGCAAACAGACAGCAGCTCGCTCCCAGAAGTTTCGGAGTTATGCAGAGCTACTGAGTTATCCAACCTGAGTATTTCATCTCCCTGTTAGTTTGGCCCCATCTACACTGATCTGAGTACAATCAATCAGCCCTGTGGCACCGGCACAGCTACGAAGCTGCAGATGGGATGAGACCCATCCATGTGACAACACTAATGACCACAGCAGGTCAGGCCCTCTTCTGCAGCATGGTTCACTGTGGTCCCTATATGCGAAGGGCACAGAACCCATGGATCAGTGTGGGATCATTTCTTCTGCCCCTGCACAGAAAGGATATGTGTATTTCTGGTCCTAAAAGGTGGTGGCAGGATCCACTCATGAGTCGGTCAATGTGATAGACTGGACTGAGATGGAGAAGAGTCAATTTCTGTTTCTCATTCTGCCAGGAAATCAACTCAACCTCTGTGCCTTTATTTATCTTTGCAATTTTTGTCAACTTAAAATGTTAACCTTCTGGACTAGAAACTGTTTTTCAGAACTGTGACACTAGTGCAATCTGCTGCTCACCAGTTCCTGGTGTGTCCCCTTCCCTCCCCGCAAGGAACTGCATCTCTCTCTCCCAGTACTTCCCCATTTTTCTCCTGATGCCATCCTTCAGCTGTGCCAGTACAGCACGGTAAGGGGGAATGATGAAGCTGGGCTGTGCCAAAACTTCTCCTCCCTTTTCCCTTTTGTTCCATGGGTTTTGGCACCCTTTTACTGTGAAACCCCAGAAACAGCTGAGGGACAGGGCACTGGTGTCCACAATGGCCAGGCCCAGGAGGGGCAGAAGGAAGAGAGATAGTTGGGAGGCTCTGCTGCATGGGTGCAACCATGTCTTCACCATGTCTGCAGTGCCTGGTGCCAGGGCCAGGCTCCTGTCTAATCTGGGACTTCTCCTAATTATTACCTTGAAGTGATGGGCTACGACAGACATCAAGCCCACAAGCACCTTGACGCTCAGCATGCAAAACCTCTCTCCATGAGATGGGTTTTCTCAGGTCACTGTGCAAAGCCTGACTGATCTCAGAGTGCTGCGACAATGCCCCTGCCAACCTGACCCAAAATGCTCGCTAAACAAGCACCACATGCCCTGTTTTGCATTGCCTGTAACATCCCAAAACAGTGTCTGACTTCTCAATTAGTCCGAGACCGGACTGTAAACTTGAAATCCAAACTGATGGGCTGTGAAATCCATATCACGTTGTCACCCACAGCACACTCTCCCTACTCTGCATTGAGCTATAAATAGACTTTCATTATTAGCAAGCAGACAAAGGCAGCCTGGAAAATGTTCCACGCTGCCACTACTCCTGGCTTACTGATTTCTTGTTTTCACCTTGATATAGGAGTGAAGATGGGGACAAGCAGGGAGGGGCTGCTCATCAGCAACAGAGCTGAAATCACTTCTTCCCCTAACCAGGATTATTTCTGGGTTTTCTTTTGGGTTCTGTTCGGGTTTGGCTTTTTTGTACATTCTCTCCCCTGGAGCCAAAAGGCTCAGTATATGTTAGCCAGTGCAACAGAATGCATTTCACCCACCTCCTCTGTTACATCATCTGTTTAACGTCCTGGAGTCTGACTACCAACTCCCAAACAATGCAGTCATTAAACCCCTAATGTTTTCTCTCTCCCTGATTTATTTCTGTTATTAAAAAAAAAAAAAAAAAGAAAAGAAAAGAAAAAAAGAGGGAAGCTGACCTTTGCTTTAACTATTTAACTATTTAAATGTCTTATGGGACTTATCAACTTGGAAAAAATGGAAGGAACTCAAATATTCTGGGAGGAGGCAAACCCTGACACATCAGTCTCCTTTACAAACTCCATCTTTGCAAAGAACAAGCTTGTACATGCCTTTCCAAAAAAAACAAAACCAAATCCACAACAAAAGTGTCGAAGCCGCTGATGAGACACAGAAATCATGGCCCTGATGCATAAACCTGAAGATTTGTGTCCTTTAGCCACAAGTCAGAGGCACCCTTGGTGCACCTTTTTTTCAATGGTCCTGTCGTCCTTTAACAAAAAAAAAGAAACTCACACTAGGAGCCGAGCTCAGCAAAACGGTTAACTTTCCCCACCCATTCATACTTTGAGTCTAAATGCCTGCTCTGCTCTTCCCATGCAGTGGTCCCCTCTGACATGCGGCAGCTATGTTTCTTCCTGGTTCCTTGGCATTTACATCAAGGTCAGTTAAACAAGGCATTGGCTGCCCATTATTTGTGCAGTAGGAGTTTATTCCTCAAATAACAGAAGAGAAACAGCTTGGCAGAAAACCCAGGAGGGTTTAGTTTTGGATCGAATAGTAGACAAGTTTTGAGATAGCTGGTAGTGTTCATTTGCTCTGCAAGCTGCTCTTTTGTATCTCAGCTTTCTTTGAGAATGAAGCAAACCCCCAACGCCCATAACTCATGCATGCTGTGTCTGTGAAGAAAATCTTACCCACAGAATCTTACCCACAGAGCTGTGTCTGAGGTTGTTGTTCCATTCATGTTTCTTTCCCACGGCAGATAAGTTCACGTCTTTCCAGCTCCCTTTTGAGCCCTGCTGGCCATTTCTTCCCCATGACAGTTTTCAACTCTGCAGCTTCTGCTGAGCTACTAAAACAGTTTGTGAGGCTTTACTGGAAGTTGGCTCTTTGGGCAAGGCAAGGAGCGGAGTAAGTTGAACCCAAATCACTTTAACCTATATCCATAAAATGATCCAGGTTTTAAAAGTGTTTGTTCCCGTGAGTCAGTCTAGTGCATGGCCCATAAACGGTAGCACAGGTAAAGCAAAGGGACAGCACATTGCAGCTTGAGAGCAGGGAGACATATTTTGGGCACTAAAGGGGTTGGAAAGAAAATGTTTGAAAGAAAATGTTAGGTATTACTACAGCCACAGCCCTGCACAGGCTTGGAACAGCATCTTTGAGAGAAGTAGCCTGTCCAGTCATCTTCATGAAGTGTTATCCAAGTGGTTAGTGAACATACAATAAAGTTAACTCTTTGATTCTTCCTGCCAGAAATGAAACAAGGGGTCATATATCTGTGGGTGACATCTTCTGTAGGGTACCTCAGTGAGTAACGCAGGGAAAGGCAGCTAAGGAGCTATACACTGATTCAGATGTTTGCCCTCAAAATCTAAATTCAAGGACCACAACAAAACCCAGCAGTATACTATCTAAACCTGCTTTTCATTTTCGTGTACTTGTTGTTGGAACGAGGGCTGTAGATGGAGTTCCTCCTATGCTACTATCCCTGCTTACCCACAGGTGATGAAAACAGATTTCCTAATTTCTGAAGATGTACAAAGCCACTATCAGCCATAATAATTTTCATTTACCTAACCCTTTTCAGAAAACCTCAAGACTAATTAAAGTTCATATGATGCAAAGACACTTTGGAACTCCATAGTGCACACTCACTGACTAATGAAATTAATATCAGGACAATAAGGAATATTACCAGAATAACAAATGCCCCTGAGTCTTAATAACAGCTGAAAAAAAAGGCTAGATACTACATGTTTTAAATCTATTAAGCGCTTCTGCTTTGTGTATTGACACAGGTAATGAGTTCTACGGAAGGAACGCTACACTTGAAAGCCTTTAACACTAAAAGCTTAATTTAGTGTACAATGAATAATACAGGGAGCCCATTCATGGGTCGATCAGAATGGGATGAGAGAGCAGCAAAGGAGCAGACAGATCATGTTAATAGGAAGCTAGAGGCTTATTTAAAAATCTATACTGTAGTTAAAATTAGAACGCAAATTGGAACTTGGCATTCTGTTGCTCAGGAAATTGGTAATGGGATACTAAAACCTTGCACTTCTCTCTGTCTGGTCCTAGTTAGAAGAGGACAAAGGCGATGACAGTCACAATGTTGTATACCACAGGGATCCATTAAAGAAAGTGGTAACAAAGAAATCAGCATTTTCCAGCTATTCACACAGTGTGGTGTGTGCTGTATTCCTTTATTATTCCAAGTGTAGAAAATATGGGTCAAAATGTAAAAGAGGACATTATTATTATTATATTCTTCATGGCTATTCCAAGGGTAGATGATAATTTCGACTTCTGGTCTTTTTCTTTAGGTGTGAATTCACAAATAGCATCCTGCCCTCTGTGGCCAGAGGTATCATCTGTATTAGATACACCGTTGAGTCTTCTGCATTTGGCTGGGCATGATGACGCCCAGTGGCCCTACTGATCAGAGAAAAAGGTCTCAGGGGGTTTTGTCTCTTTCCCAGAGGAAAACTGTTCTTATCTGAAAGTTCATCCTTACAGTTAGGTAACATTTATCAGGACAGATCCTGAAAGCAAAGTTGAAAGCAGGAGAAGAACACTATCTTTTTGAGGGATGAAGCCTCAGAGTCGGGGCTGAGCTACCTGCCAGGGACAAATACCTCACTTCACTGTTATGGTTTTTAATGGTCTTCTAATCAGGCTCTGTGACCCTAGCCCAGGGCAAACCATTTCCCTACAGACAAGTATGTTGCTACCTGAACCACGAGCTGGGAAGCAGAAAGCAGGAAAAAGACCCTTGAAAATCCGATGTTAGAGGAAAAGTACAGGGGACGGCCATCCATGTCCCTCCACAAAGGGACCAGAGCAGCTGGGTGACTTCTCCCTCTAATACAGATCCAACCTGACAGCCTGGAGAATGAGCCAACAGGGAGCATTCAGGAGAAGACGACCATCAGATGGATTTACATCCTCAAGGAAAAGGTGCCTGGAGATTCTAGAAAACACCCCGGGAGTTCATTTTAGAAATAAACCACAGTAAAAAATTTACCAATGATTCTTAAGATAATTGTTTCCCAGAGTCACAGGAACAATGGAGAGTGGTTAAATAACTTCTTGTTATTTTAAAACATATAAAAAGTATTAAAAAAAACATTTAAAAATGTGTGTGCTGAGCAATGCCTTATGCAAACATAATGATTAAGATAAAAAAATTATAGGCTTAACTGGAGGAATAGTCACAATTTTTTTACCACAGTTTGATTCTAATTTTTTCTTTTTCTATTAAAGCCTGACATTCCTGGCTGACAGTTTAATTATTAGGGTAATGTGATGGATAAAGGGACTTGCTCTGTAGTGCCTCCCACTTACTAAACACTTGCTTGCAACCACAGCTGCAAAAAATGCCACAGTTCCTCAAAGCGAAGATAATAATTTCCTTGTTGTCAGTGCCCTTAACACTTATTATATGAACTCTTAAAGGAAAACCACTTTTTCAACATTAAGAGTAACTTATGGAAGTCAGAGCTATATGAGGCTCCAGAGCACTGAAAAACTAAAATACCAGTCTTGAGCTGCTTTTAAGTAGCTACACATAAAAACAAACTCTTCTACTTCATTGGGATTGAGGGCATCCAGAAAAGCACTTTAAAAATTTTGAACGTGGGTCTACAGTACGTACAAAAAGGCTCTGTTCCCAATCAATTTTTTAGACTGTTTGATTTAAAAAAAAAATTAAATCAATAGATGTGAGAGTCCAGAATAACCGCATAATCAATAGAGACAACACCTGACTAGAGGCAGAAAATCTTGAGTAATAGGAGAAGAAATTTTACTGCAGATATATTACATGCTGTCATAAAAATTGCAAAACATTGCAGAATGGTCTTCTGAAGTTGGGAGAGAAACTGGCAAATGGAATTCTGTGCCAATAAATGAAAAGAATTGCATGGTGGGGCAAGAAATAAAAACAAAACAACAAAACCAAAAACTTAGCTGTATGTACATAACAGTGGGCCCTAACATTTTAAATATACCTCCAGAAAGAGATGTTGATTCAATGCATGCAGCTCCATGGAAATGTCAACACAATGTCCATAGTCAGTAGTCAAATAGCATTAGGGCTTATTAATAAAAGTATAGAGAACAAGCCAGAACATTTCCTTCCAGTCCAGTATACGCTACTGGTGTTCCCAGTGCAGTATGTGCATTTCTGGTTATCCCATCTAAGAGAGGTGCAGAAGAACTTGAAACACTACAGTGAAGGACAAGAGAAGGGATCAAAGGTAAAGAACAGCTTAAGCAATGACAGAGTCTTTAGCCTTGAAAAGGAAGAGATGTGGAGAAGCTGTAACAGAATTTTGCACAGCATGGAGTCATTACACAAGATCTAGTGAGTACCAGATGAAATGATCATCCAGAAGATTTACACAAAGAAGTGCTTGTTCACGCAGTGCATAATTAAATCACGGATTTCATTGCAATAAGATGCTCTGGAAGTTATAAATAGGTTCAAAAAGCAATTAGGTACTGCATGGAAGAAAACACTATCGGGGCCTGTTAAACTCAAAGCAGAGATACAACCTGCAGCATGGGAAACCCCCAAGCTGGAGTCTGCCTGAAGGTGGGAGAGTATGCCACAGAAGTGGGGCAATATCAGTATATGCCTGATCTATTTTGATGTTCTTTCCTTAGCCATCTTCTGTGACTATGGACAGATAAATGTTATTGAGCCAAAAGAACCATCATCTGACGCAGTATGACTCTGCTGTCTTAACTCCACCCCTAGAGCCTCAAATATATCTGCGCATGAGGACTTATGTCAAGAAACACCTCTTTCAGCCCTTCCACTCTAGCTGTATCAACCAGAACTGAGACCTACATGCATCCAGACAGAGAAGCAAGCCAGAGCCCATTCTTACAGCCTGGCAGTGGGGTCACTCATTGTCCTGGTTTGAGTGACACAGGACTAATTTCTCTTCTAATGCTTGGGAAAACTGCACTTTTTTAAAAAGACTCGAGTGTCTGAATTTGTGAAAACATTTACTTTATATCCAGCTATGGTGTGTGGGTTTCAAGGTCTCAGTGTTTTTGAGCTCTCCAGGTGCAGGGATGAGGAGGAGCAAGTCCTGGGCACTTGACCCAAGATGGCCAACAGGGTTATTTCATACCATGAATGTAACTTTCAATATAAAGTAGAAAGTTTGCTGTGAAGTTGTCTTTTCCATGATGGTGGCGATCCAGAGAACTTCTTGCCCCAGTGCTGGACCCCTGAGGCCTTCCTTTCCTTCCAAAGCCATAGCGCTCACAGTGTCCAACATTTGCTGTCCACTGCTGGGATTGCACAGCTTCCTACTGATACAATTGGTTGAGTATAATCCTTGTATATTTTATATTGGTCTCGGGATCAATATTCACTCTTTAGTATTATTAATGTTAATTATTTAGTCTTATCCTATTAAGTCTATCTATATTTCAACCCTCATGTTTCCTTGCTTTCCCTGATTCCCCTTCCTGGGTGAGGAGGGGTCATCAGGTGATAGAATAATTGTCTAAACAACAATCAATTTTTGTGGGCGTCTCAAACATAACACCTATCTTGACTTTGGTCTTTCCTCCCAGATCTTTCCAGACTTTTTAAACTATGGCAACCATTAGATTAAAAAAAAAATAATAATCATGAAGAAATTGTGAAGGAACCCAATCCTTCACATACCCACCCACTGAGAAGGCCTATCCCATCTTAACAGTGGGATCAGCAGGAAAACTGCAGCATGTATACACAGAGACAGCTTGTTCTGGAAGGACAGAAAGGAAAGAGGGTGTCAAGAGTATATGCATTTTGCATTAAGTTCAGAATTGATGCATGTTTGTTGCTGAATCCACATGAGTAGAAAAAGGAGTAATGGGAAGAAATGGGTCTTCTGTAGGTTATGGACTACTGAAAGACAGGTTGTAGTGTCAATAAGGAAAATCAAGTGCCCAAATATTTGTTGGGAAAGCATGGTGGGTTGAAACTATGTAGAAAGTCCTTGAAATGAATCAGGGATGTATGAAATGGTGGAGGAAATTATAAGGAGAGAAAGTGGTTTGGGTTTGGTTCTGTCTAACAGAGGAACTAGTGAAGAATCTAAAAAGGGAAGGTGACAGGTGAAAGGACTGTGAATCACTATTCTAAGAGAAAGGAAGGAGTCAGAGAAAAAAAGTAAGGATAATGGACTTCCCCCCCCCCAAAAAAAAAAAAAAAAAAGCAGATTTCAGCAAACCCAGGGAACTCATTTGTAGGATCTCTTTGGAAGGTAATTTAAGGGATAAAGGAGGGCAGAAGAGCTGGCAGTTACAGCAAGAGAGTGTATTAAAGGCACAATAGGAGCCTATCTTGATACAGGGGAAGGACAGAGAGCACAGTGAGAAGCCATTATGACTGCATCAGGAGCTTTTTAAGGGCCCAAAAATAAACTAAGAAAAAAAAATGACACAAAAGGCAAAAAAAAAGTGCGTCATTAAGGACAAGGGATAAAAACCTCAGGGCGGGTTTGGGATGAAATGGGTTACAGGTTGAAAGGAACATAAATAGTCATAGGAAAAGGTTTTATAAATGCATTAAAAGTAGGAAAAAACATCGGAAAGTACACATCCATTACTTAACAGGGAAGGAGAATAAATAGCACATGATCCAGAGAAGACTGACAAATTCAGTACTGTCTTTGCTGCAGATTACGCTAAAAATCTAATTATGAACAGCTACTTAAGGCAATTAATTTTAACAAGGGGACAAGAGAACAAGCTCAAACAGAAAATGAATAGGTTAAAGAATACGTAGATAAGATAGAGCTATTCAACTTTGTAAGGTATAATGAAATTCACCAAAGGATTTTGAAAGAGTTCACCAAAATAATCTGTGAACCATTTGCAATTACCTGTGAGGACTTGTGCAAGACACAAGAGATGCCGGAGGACTGAAGCAGAGAAAGACTACATAAAGAAAGGAGGACCCAAAGCCATGAGGCC
This sequence comes from Ibidorhyncha struthersii, assembly GCA_013398815.1. NCBI lineage: Eukaryota > Metazoa > Chordata > Aves > Charadriiformes > Charadriidae > Ibidorhyncha > Ibidorhyncha struthersii. The sequence goes on from VZSZ01005502.1 coordinate 110,870, forward strand.
AGTCAGCCTCACCTTTTTCCCTAGGCTGACTCTGGAAGGAATTATTGAACAATCCATAGGCACCATCATAAAAAACGTGATAGGAAACATCCAACAGGGATTTGTGAAGAACATATCATGTCAGATTGACTAGATTTCCTCCTTGACAAAGTGACATAAGAGTTGGATGAGAAGGCAGTGGTGGATGTGATTTAAGCTGACTTCACTGAGGCTTTCTTACAGTCTCAGATAACATCCTATAAGCAGTTGAGAGGAATATGGTATAGAGGATAATTCTAAAATCTGTGTTCATCAGCACAGATACATTTATTCAGACTCAGGATGCTATTTTCTCTGCCCTAAGACTGAATATCCAAACTGTGTTTAGCCAGACTATCTCAGCTACCTTGGGGAAAGACAGGAGGACAAGAAGGTGCCATGCATTAGCTGCTTCACAAGAACTGGCCTATGCAGCCCTTTTCCCATTCATAAATGTGAGGCAGCTGGAGGTGCCTTGCCCCTCTATTAAAGAGGGGTAATTTATCATCTTCTGCTTGGACAGGAACATATAACTTGTTTCTTCCCAATGACAGTTCAGGACATGCAAAAAACCCCAACCTCCCTTGTCTGCCTCTATATATATAGGAAGTGGCCATTGCTCTGGTGAAGTTAATGAATGGTGTCCATGAATTAAAACCTTTCCCTTTAATGAACCCTGTGCACAGGTATGAAGTTTAGATTGCAGACATGTCCTGGATTCAAGTAAATCCAGCATTTCAAGAATTAATTGGAGCTTGCTATCAAACTCAGATGGCATTACAAGGGGTCCTGTCTTTTACACACGTGGCTCATTCAGTATTATCTTTAATACCTTGGATGATAGTATAGAAAGGCCCATAAAATTTGCTGATGAAATCAAGCTGAGAGGTGTTACATGGACCCCAGAGGACAGGATCACAAACTAAAATGATCTTGACACTTTAAGGAGTTGCTCTGATAAAAAGAAAATCAATAAATAAGTGCTTTGCTTAGGAAGGAGAATTCCAATGCAAAATGGGAACTAACTGGCTAAGCAGTAATACTGCAGAAGAGAAGTCGGTGTGAGAACTGACCACTAAATAGGACTCAACAATATGCTGCTGTTGCAGAAAAGGCACATCTCATTCCTGACTGAATTAACATATGGAAGACACAGGAGGTAATTAGAATTATTCTCCTTTATCCTGGTGGTGAAACCTCAGCTGGAGTATTGTGTCTAGTATTGGGCATCCCACTAAGACATAGAAAGACTGGAGAGAGTCCAGAGGATAACAGCAAGGACAGCAGATTTTAAAATGGCCTGTGGGGAAACTGGCTCTGTTTTGTTCAGGAAATGATGATATGAGGAGGGATATATCAATGGTCTTCCAGCCCATACAAGGTCTGTTATGACAGAGGTCTATGGGGAAAGAGAAATTTGCAGAATAGATGGTTCACATTAGACTGTTAGAAGATGATAATGAAGGAGGGTAGCAGAAAGACCTCAGATAATTTGGAGAAGTCCTCCTACAGAGCTTTTAAAGAACAGGTTAGACAGATATTTATCACTATACTATACACAGATATGCTTAATCCTGTCCTGCGTGGGAATAAATAACCTTCCAGCCCTGCACCCCTGGGTGAAGAAATGTCCTTTTCCCTTCCTTCTCCCTCGTCTCTGAAAACTATTTGTACACTTGGGAGGTGGCCATGTAAATCAAAACAGAGTAGTCAGAAAGATCTCATCTGGCTGGATGCAATACAGTGTCAGGAGGGGGCTGTGACACTTAGAAGGGATGGCTGAAGGCTGGATTTGGAGGAAAAAGAGATGCGTCTCTGCAGCTTTGAATCAAGCAGTAGATAGCCAAGATTTTAACATCCCTGTCATAAGTATCTTCTGCTGGCTCGCTCTGGACAGCTGTGTGCTGAGCACAGGAATGACAGACCCTTCTTCACCCAGCATGTTGCATTCTTTGGATACTTTTCTAATCTTTTTAATATTGTATTCTGTATGGCCTTGAGAAGCTTGCTAGAGGGAAAGCAAGGAGTCAATGGTGAGGCCAAGAATGGGTAATTTTTGCTCCACACTCATCCTTTATTCTTTGAATTGAAGTCTTGGCACTTTTTTCCTACCCTGTGGCTCAAAGGATTAGTAAAACGGGGAGAAGGTAAGGAAGTTTTCACTCACAAAATTGTCAGAAAAATAGAAGAAACAAAAAATAAACGCTCAGGGGATATTACCTAGAAAAGTGATTTTTACTCAGAAAGTAAAGAATTGTTTATTTCTGAATGCCTAGTGAACACATTTTTTATGATTTTTTTTTCTGTCTTTGTCACCATCACAACTGCTGCTCCTGTCAGATTCCCTCATTTCACAGCTCCTCCCCCCCCAAATTATCTACTTAAAGAGCAAGTAAAACCCATTTCCTAGTAGGTTTCAGCTTGTCAGCAGAACGGCATGATTTAAATCATGTGCATGAATGGTTCTTGCAGTACTTTAAAGCTGTCCCAGTTCCTTCCTCCCAAGAATAAACAAGAGGTTACCATAATGTCTGTTTTCTGAGAAATGAGAGGCAGATTCTGACTTGAGATGCCCAGGCAACAGGCACTGCAAAGGAATATCTCAGGGTAAAATTTAGCTTTAAATGCATTTCTTCCCAAAAAAAAGCACATCTTTCACTCTGGAGTATACTTAGAAAACTAACTGTAACCAAAGAAAAGATGCCTTGAAATGACTGTTCCAAACAAACACACTTTGCTGAAATCAAATTGCCTCAAATTTCTCAGACCTTGGGACATGTTGGTTCATTCCTTTATAGAATCAAACTTAAGGAAAAGATAAAACCAATTGTATCATCTAATGTACTCCACTCCTGAATAGGACAGTTCTTATACTGTGTTTTATTAGCCACCATGCAAGGAAGAGAGGGGGGAGTCTGTTTAGAAGATTGATCCAGAACTCCTGTCTAGCAGAGGTGCTTTGCACTGCTGTTAGTGAATCAACACTTGCTTTTGCAGCTTCATGCTCTGTGCTGTTGGTGGTTTTCCACCACTGCGGTTGCCCAGCGGGGCCCACAAGATTGTCAGGATGATCCCTGTTTCGCCAGGGCTTCTGTAGGTGAGGCTGGAGTACTCTAGCAACAGGGGAGAGCAATGGGCCGGTAGATGGGAAGTGTCTGCCAACATCCAGGATCATTCAGGAGCAGCAAGACACTTCTATCTCAACATCAAAGCCCATATGGCCTAGAATAAGGCAAGGCATATGCCTACCATGGCTTCTTCTTGATCCAGTCTGATTATCCCATCAGGCACACCCACGGTAGTGCCCAGGGGTGCTCAGAAGGGACCAGCTCTGCATGTAGGATGGAGGTTGGTTCATTGTCCACTGCTCTATGACCATTCAGAGTTAGCCCCGGGATGACTGGAGCTGTCATGGTTGACTATTCTATAGTGCTGAGGAGAGCCATCTAATAACAAAGTCACAAAAAACCCCAACAGATGAAATAACAAAGACACACATAGCAGGCTTATGAGCTGCACCTGAATCAAACAAAATCTTTGGCCAGGGTAATGAACTCTTCAGAAAACAATGCACAGTTTAAAATGGTAGCTGGTGAGAGTTGCAATCAATGTGGAAGAAATAGTTGCATTTCCCAGTCAACAAATCCCTTCAGTAAATGCTGGCAACCACATAGTTTAGTCAGAGAGAGCAACCAGATTCCAAAGAAACAGTTGCTCAGGCAGATTCAGGCCCCTGAGCTCACAGCAAACACAAATAAATCAGAGGAGAGGAGATGCTTCACTCCTTATACATCACACCAGTGCAACAATACTGCAGAACTAGGGAAAGTGCTTGTAAATGGGGAGATGTGAGGGTCAATCCTTTCTCCCAAGTAACAAGTGATAGGACTAGAGGAAATGGCATCAAGTTGCTCCAGGGGAGGTTTAGATTGGATATTAGGAAAAATTTCTTCCCCAAAAGAGTTATGAAATGTTGGAACAGGCTGCCCAGGGAACTGGTGGAATCGCCATCCCTGGAGGTATTTAAAAGACAGGTAGACATGGTGCTTAGGGACATGGTTTAGTGGTGGTTTTGGCAGTGTTAGGTTGATGGTTGGACTCGATGATCTTAAAAGTCCCTTACAACCTAGACAATACTATGATTCTATGATTGGGTTCATGACAAAACAGAAATGAGGGTCTCTGAAACAGAAGAAGGAATCCAGTCTTAAATAATTAGTTCAGGGCTTCATTTTTCTTCAAAGCAGGTTTTATATTAATAAGTTGGGTTTAACAAGGTTTCAGTATAATTAACTCATTGCCATGGCAGTGATTTGCAGTTCTGCCCTCATTCTGCAAATAAACACACAAGCAAGAGACCAAACAAGGCTAAAGCTCAACCTGCCTGTAGCGGCTGGACATCCCGAGGGAGCGCAGACCCGGGAGCATCCGCAGCGCTGAGCCAGCGCAGTCCTGCTGGCTGCAGATCTGAGCCCGCTCCGGCAGGTCCAGCCTGAGTGGTTTGCAGCCACAGCAGGGTTAATCCCTGCCCTGGATAATCCCCTCACAGGTAATTAAGAATTGACCATATCCCGGAATCTCCTGAGGAAGGTGCATAGCACCCTGCTCATTGCAAGCCTCACTCCCTTGAAAATTCAGCCACCACACCACCGCAATGTGTTTCACTGGGGACCGGAAAATGCAAAGAGAGGAGCGGGACAGGCACTCTCCAAAGCCAGAAAAAAACTTTTTGGTGTGGTACTGGGTTAAACAGACGTGGCAGATAGATAGGTCTTTAGAGTACCTCCAATTTGCTTTTATTCAAATGTTCTGCATGAGAAATAAGTGGTGTGTTAGTCGATGTTGCCTGCTGTTTGGATGAATGCACCGCATTACATAAAAGATAAATATGCATATATTTCTCACACAGCTGGACGACTTTCATTGGGCGTGATGGAGAAACTTCAATTAATATTTAATAAGGAATAAATCAGATTGATAGCTGTGTGAATTTTTGCTGGTGCATTTACTGTTTGATGGATTAAATTTATACAGAAACAATATTACAGTACTCACCCAATACCAGATGAATTATACAGAGACTTATATTCCCTGATCCGATACTTTAAACTGCTAAAGTAACATCGATGACCTTACTAAGCGAAGATGTGCAGTTGCAAAGGCAAAGGCCAAAGAGTTCCAGAAATGAACAATATTATCTGGCATACCAACTTCTGGACACTCAATTTGAGGTGTTTTAAAAAGGGCTTGAATTTCCCCAATGTACTGAATCTGCTCACGTCGGAGAACAAATCAGGACTCCCCACTCCAGACATGGTTTCAACCCTTAGACTGAGGCACCCAAATTCATCAGCAGTTTTAGAAATCATCTGGACCTAAAACAAATAGGCTTTAAAGTGGGAAGATGAGAGTAAAACAAAAATTATTATTTAAAAAAAAAAAAAAAGCTTGGCAAAGAAAGCTGCACTCAAGTATTGTCTTTTTTCCAAGTGTGTGTCTGCGTGGAAGTTTTTCTTTGGAGATGGGAGGCTTTTTTCTTCCTCTGATCTGATTCTCAGCACTTAGGAAAGCTGCCAGCAGCTGAGCAGCAGACACGTTTCACATGCATACCTTGAACTTTATTTGATAGAGCCTAAACCATTACGTTATTTGATTGGATTAAGAGGAGTGCATTGCAGGATTGCATCACTACATCTGACATCTCCATCAATCCGGCCTTATGTTTTTAGCTCCGGCAGGAGAGATGCTGAGGGAAGCTCCAACAAGCCAGCTCCCGTGCGGGATCCATCCCCCTGAGAGCAGACAGCCCAGGCACTCACCTGCTTGCGTGACTTCTGCAGCCACTTGACTTTGTACAAGGTCACTGGTCCCAGCATGGGAGAAGAGAGCTGAACTGGGAATAACGTGGCCAGGCAATGTGCTGAGAGGCATGGGAGGAGGGTGGAGGAGGGAGAGGAGGCTGTTGGTCTGTGAAGCAATTTTTCAAACAGGTGAGAAGCCTTTTCTCTTTTATTTTTTTATTTTTTCCCCCCTTAGAGTCTCAAACAACCTCCATTTATCAACATATGAAGGAGATTGATTATAGAAGAAACATCCAGTCCATAAGAAGATGGGGCTGAAGTCACTGCAGGGTCTCAAAACATGCAAGGACACCTTGGTTTCCCACAGTTTACAGCCTTGATCTCACAATCAAGAACCCTGGAAAGAGGTGTTGATCCCTGTCCCTTCCATGTAATTATACCAGAAACCTTTTGGGATACAGATGGAAAGATCTAAAGAAATTGCTGGCAAAAGCTACTGTCCTTTTCCCACAGGTGTGCCTGTGCTGAAATCCCTCTCGGAATGTGAGCGAGGTGGTGAACTTAACGTTGGTGCCAAATAAAGTCTTTGTCACTCAAAGACTTTGGTTGTGCCAGAAGGGTTCTTGAGGTAGAGCTGTACTTCGGTTTGCTTTGGGTTCCTCTTTCAAGACAGGCTTCTTTTTTGCCTCCTATGTTCTAATGCTTTGCACTTGTTTTGTTGCCACAAGATTTTTGTTTATTTAGGAGAAGATCCCAGGTTTCACAGGGAAGCGTGACTCAGTGGAGCTGCTTGCAGTGAGCCGAGCTCAGACAGGGTGAAGGATTGTTTCAGTTTCTCATTTTCTGAGTGGTGCATAGCCATGGGAACTCTCTCTCCAGGTCAACCCTTCAACAGTGTCACCCCCAGAACCTCCCCGGGATTCATGACTCCAAAGAGCGACAATGCAAAGTTTCACAGAACCCCCAGTCCCACTGCAGATCAGATCTCATACAACCAGCTTTGATCTGAAACTGGCTCCAAAGCAGCCCCATCACACCTATTTTCAGACAGAGAAGGAGCCTAGACCAATTGCCCCAAACCCCTGCAATTCCCATTTTGAAAATAAATCTGGTCAAATGTTCCCTGAAGATTACCTGTAAAGGGTTAATTTATAACTGATCATTTAATAAGGATTCTGAAATTAGCTTTTAGAAAGACCAACAGCCCAATAGGTTCCCCACCCCACAGTTTTTCATAATTAAAGATGTCTCTTATCCAGGTGCTTGTGTCTGTAAGATGCTTATAGGAGCAATTAATTATTTACTAAACCTTTAGCTGTTTATAATGAAAAATTCATAGAAAGCGTGACCATAAACAGACTAAGCTAGGAAATGCTTCAGCAGATGAAGAAAAAAAAAACAAAACTAAAATAATTTCCTTTCAGGCAGTGTGACTTTTCACCCACCAGATCATGGTGCAGAATGGAAAAGGACCTTTATTCTACACCAATATATAGGATGCTGCTTGCCATCAAAGAGAGAAGCACCCCATCTCTTTGACAGCACTTTCTTGCTTGCATTAGGCAACTTTGCATGCAGCAGTCAACTCTGGACAATGTTCAAACCTATTTGCAAAGCTTGTCACATAGCCAGCAACATCCCGATACTGTGCTGTGCAAGAACTTTCTCCTGCAAAGCAACTTCTCACCTTCACAGAGCACTCCCAGGTATCCCCACTTTTGCAGGGTGTAAAGCTGTTTCACTCTTCCCCTGTGACACCATCTAATCATCTGGCTTTTTGTAACTCCCCAGCGTTCCCATGTAATGGGCTTAGGGGGATTGTTTTGTTGGGTATCATGTATTCAAACACAACAGCAAGCATCAAGTGCATAAAAACACTAGGTTTGACTACCTTTTTTTTCGCCCTGAGAAAAAGCCTGCTTTTAGCTTAAAACATGGGTGTGCTAACAATTCCTCTGTATCATAACCCAGAAGTAACAAGCTACTGCAGAAGATTTGCTTGACTCATTTTTGTCACTGGCACTATCTGAGAAAAACATCCACACCACACGGGGTGGCCCTAAATGAATAAAGCTATGGAAGGTCAATTGAAGCATTGTAAGGTTGCTATGAGAAACAGAAAACAAAGGCGTAGGACGTATTTGCAACATCAAATGCATTTAAAAATTAAAGGTAACCTCCTGGAAAATATTCCTTTTCTACCCTGATTATCAGGCAAGAGGGATCCAAATTCCAGCAGGGACTTGGTCCATGGCTGATAGGAAATGTGGGCGCTTCTTTGTCTCACATTCCTCAAAGCCTGCAAAATCAAAGCTGACCTGACAACAAACATTCATCATCTCCCAATTTCATCCCAGAAAAGAATGGGAGAGAAAGGCACAGGAATCTGACAGACCTCAAGGCACTAGAGGTACATACAATTGATTTCATCTGTTTTGACTATCTTGACTTTTTTAAGGCCTTTGACATGGTCCCACGCAACATCCTTGCCTCTGAATTGGAGAGATACGGATTTGATGGATGTACTTATTTATGGATAAGGTATGGATTTGGTGACTGTGTCCAAAAAGTGGCAGTCAATGGCTCAATGTCCAAATGGAGATCAGTAACTAGTAGTCTCCCGCAGGGGTCCATACTGGGACTGGTACAGTTCAGCATCTTTATTAATGGCATAGACATTGAGATTGAGTGACTGTCAGCAAGTTTGCAAATAACACAAGGCTGAGTGGTACAGTTCATACACTAGAGGGACGCGATGCCATCTAGAGGGAGCTGGACAGGCTTGAGAAGAGGGCCCATGTGAATGTCATGAAGTTCAACAAGGCCAAGTACAATGTTCCGCACCTGAGTTGGGGCAACCCCCAGTATCAATACAGGCTGGGAGATGAAGGCATTGAGCAGCCCTGCCAAGAAGGACTTCGGCATACTGGTGGATGAAAAACTCAATATGAGCCAACAATGTGCACTGGCAGCCTGGAAAGGCAACCATATCCTGGGCTGCATCAAAAGAAACACCAGCAGGTCGAGGGAGGTGATTCTGTCCCTCTACTCCACTCTGGTGAGACCACACCTGGAGTACTGCATCCAGCTCTGGAGTCCTCAGCACAGGAAAGACATGGACCTTTTAGAGTGGATCCAGAGGAGGGCCACAAAAATGATCAGAGGGCTGGAGCACCTCTCCTATGAGGACAGACTGAGAGAGTTGGGGTTGTTCAGCCTGGAGAAAAGAAGGCTCCAGGGAGACCTTATTGCGACCTTTCAATATAAAGAGGGGGCTTATACAAAAGACAGAGTGAGACTTTTTGCCAGGGTCTGTAGTGACAAGACAAGAGGCAATGATTTTAAACTGAAAAAGGGTATATTTAGATTAGACATAAGGAAGAAACTCTTTATTATGAGGGTGGTGAGACCCTGGACCAAATTACCCAGAGAAGCTGTGGATGCCCCAGCATTGGAAGTGTTCAAGGTCAGGTTGAATGGGGTTTTGAGTCATGTGATCTAGTGAAGGATGTCCCTGCTTATTGCAGAGGTAATGGAAATAGATAATCTTCAAAGGTTCCTTCCAACCCAATCCAGCACATGATTCTGTGCTTCTAAAAGTCTGTGGCAAACATTTTCCATTCTTCCTCCCCTTGGTATGGCAAATTGCTCAGTGTGACCAGGTACAGGTGAATTTTTCAGTCCTGGCACCAAACCTGTTCCCTGCACTTCTCCTCCTGATGGTCTTCCTCCACCTTGCTCTCTGCACTGCAGAGATCAGGCCCTGGGAGCCTTTCTATATGGACAAAGATGTGTCCTTTCAATCAGCATTTATAGTGAGGAAGTCCCCAACAGAGGCTGGAGGACATGATGGCATCATTGCAGCTGTGCTGTTTAATAGATAGACTCTATAAAGATCTTTTAGTGACTTATGTTCCCAAAGACCTGGCTTTCGCAGCAATAGTGATATTACATCTGATTTTCCTCAAAGTGCTCATCAATTGCTGCATGTTGACATAAGCTTTACATGACCATATTTCATTGTCTAGACTGGACATGAAAATTATCTGATTTGTTCCACCCTTTGGTTTACCTTTTGTAAATGATGTTCCATAGTGCTCTGTGTACAAAGGCACTGGGAGGTACAGCAGGCACATGAAACACCCAAATTTAAAGCAGTATCACTCTGACTCACTCATGTCCTACTATTTCATTTCTCTTTTCCACCTGCGATCTTCACTTGTGAAAAAAAGTCAATACGCAGAAGTTGCTGATATCCCTGCAGGTAGGGAATTGGAAAGCCTCCAGGCATCATGTTTTCTTTCTCTTTTTCTTGGAAATTCTTCGTTAGGAATGAAAGACATAAGTTCTGTGACAAAAGACAGCCCTTCACACAGACATTTTTATTTTCTCGGGATGAGTAAATCTGTAATTTAGCAAATATACGCCCCAGGTGTAAGCACAAGACTTCAGCCCAAGAAAACTCTGTACTCATGTGGCTACATCTTCCTAAGTGTTTGTGCTGGGTTTGGCTGGGATACAGTTAATTTTCTTCACAGTAGCTAGTATGGGGCTATGAAAGTTTTCTCACTTTCACCCTTCTGATTCTTTCTCCCGATCCCACCAGGAGGGAGTAAGCCAGCAGCTGAATGGTTCTTAGTTGCCATCTGGGGTTAAACCACAACAATGTTCAAAGCTCTGCTTCAAATGAAGTAGACAGAGAGCTTGAAACTAGGCTTTCCACCTTCTTTGGAGATGCCCTCCTCAGTGCATTGCATGGTTATTTGGGACAGAGCCATTTCATTTACTTCTGTTGACACTGCTCTGTTTTGCATAGTTGAATTAATACCTAATGAGCAAGAGAAAGTGGGAATTTCTCCATAATACAGTAGTTTGGGCATTCACCTGGGATGCAGGACACTTTCTCCTAGTTCCTGCTTCAATGAATAATTAATTATTTATGCTAAAATGGAATGGCTTCAATATGTGTAAATGAGAGAGACACATCTTCATTACTGGAGAGGCTGAAGTAGCTGCTGGTGAGGGCTGTAAGAAAATGCAAGCGAGGCACATTCACAGCAGTTTGCCAGGAATCCACGTTAATCTGCCAGCTGCAGTTTGGCTGGATCGTCCTTCTCTGCTTTTGTTTTGGACTTCAGTCCAAGAACCGTAACAAATAGAGGCAGGAGGACAACATCCCATCGCTAGACAAATCTCTGATGGTACAAGACCTTTTTTCTTCCTTTAATGAATAGTCACTTCATGCTTTATTCTTTCATTGTTTTTCTATGTCTCTTGGAACTTTATTGTACAAGGACAGAATTAAGATTTTTTTTTCGTTTCTACATATCTGACTGTCAGCTTCCTTCAACATTAACAGTCACTGCTCCTAGTTATTTGTTCTTTTCGTTATTGTCCCTTTTGTGGGCTTTTCAGCCACCTCTCCTGCTTCAGAGTCCACCCTCCCTAGCCCCTTTCCCCAGTGGCTTCTCTTCCACAGCCTGCAGTTAGTGTCCCATCAGGCTTTATTCCCCTTTTTCCTGGAGACATCTGTAATCTTGGCTCACATTTCACAGTGTCTTACCTCTTGAGCACATCTTCTGTAACAGCCTTAAATCAGTCTGGTCACCATTGATGGCTAATTCAACATAACATATCTCAACTCTCCTTAAAGCTTTCTTTCAACACCCTTTGAAGATGGAAAATGTTTCTCTTTCGTTCTTTTCTGCCTAAAATCCTGCTATAAAAGAGAGAGCACCACTCTCCCATACAGCTGGGTTTGGATGCACATCTTCACCAAAACAAGTCTTCTGTTCTTCTTCTCTCCACAGTTTTCTCTTCTACGATTCCGTGAAAATTGCAGTCCATCAACAAGATACACTTTGCTCTATTTCCTTTCAGACTCCCTTCCCATCTGACTCCAAAACCCTCAGGACTGTCCAAATACTCAAATATTTCCTCCTCTCCCAAAAGCTTTCTGTACCATCCTCTTTCCCTCCTTTGCCATTTTCTCTCCTCTTATTCATTAGGAGTGACAATAAAACCAAATGGAAACTCACAGCTCGGTTGGGTTTTTACAGTCAAATATTTGCGGAAGACCAGATGAGGCTCTTTCTGCAGTATGGTTCCCCATTGAAATTCAGGATTGTCTGTCCTTCCATGACACTGAGCCGGTCTGCAGATGCTGCATTTTATTCCATATCTTCTTTGTGACTTTGGCACTCAAATCCCATGTTTTGGCAGTTTTGTGCTCCTTATTCATGCAGTATTCTCATCTTTAGGATCTAAGAATGATATTTTTTGCATGTACCTCAACAATACTTGCTTCCCCACACATCAATTTAAAAAAAATCTCATGCTAAACACCTCCCTTGAAATCCTCAAGGGTTTCATTTGGGGGTTTTAGTTGTGGGGGTTTGTTTTTTTTTTGTTTTATTTCTTTTCCTGTTTTCTCTTTCTCCTGGCCATACTTCTGCTTCCTTTTAATACTTTGCATGTCTCTAATGATGAAAAATATTCAGCCATATTTTCAAGGTTCGCTAAGACACTATTTAAAATGAAAAGCAATAAAAATACCCAGAGATTTTTAGAAAGAAAAATACTGACATAACCAGCCATAGGCATTACATCCATAATTGAAACATTAATCAGAAAAATACATCAAAAAATCAGAGGGCATAAACCCACTTTTCTTTTCTCTTCCCCGATATTTTTAGTCCATTTGACCACTTCCAGGAAATGCTGTTCTCACCCTTTCCTCTTTTTATATCACAATGAACAGAATATGTAGGCTGCGCTACATCCCCACAGCCCATGCTCTACACCACAAACTTCCACTGCGGTGGAAGATTGGTATGAATGATAGACAGGCGAGAGCAGCGATTTATGTGTGCAGTCACACAGACTCCTTTAAAACAGGACCTAATCATGCATTCATTTTCTCCTCAAGTGACGACAATTTGGTCAATGTTGACCCACTCTAGATTTGAAAAAGTGCTCTAGAAGAGAAAAGGTGATGGAGCTTATGAGCCATCCTCTCAGTCTTTGACACTGAAAAGGGATTTGACTAGTTAGTTCCCTTCTTGAGCCTGCTGCCAGCTTAATTCCTTGTGGCTCTGGTTGAGGAAGGTGCATGCAAGGACAAGATAGAGCAATCCAGACACCCTACGCACAAGTATACAGGACTCTACTTATCTTCTTGCCCCAGCCCTTTCCTCATGACATCTGCCAAAACCACGCCATTTTTAAAGCATATCCTGACATGGTGAATGGACCAATGCAACTTTCTTTTTAGAGAGTGATCCCTTGTTCTTCTCATCCACTGAGCAAAGGACCAAGTCAGTACCAGGCACCTTTGGCAGCTCCTGCTGAGATGGAGATCTTCCTCCATACAGACATCTCAAGAGACAATTGACTCTCTGCCATTACCAATAGACAATAAAACCTCAGAGGCTTTTCAATGATTGTGCTGCAGGTCAAAAAGCAGGTCTGGAAACAAACCTTGGCTTCCTTCCTTCTAAATCTGTGCTTTACCCATTGCCTGTATTAAGGGAAAGATTTGACCTTCACAGACCCAGTAATCACGTATGATGTGCAACTTGTATGTCATATGTTATATATAAGTGTTAGCATCCACTAATTGTGGGGTTTTTTTGGTATAGACATGTTAGTGTCCATACTCCCCATCTCTATTCTGTAAGGAGTGTTCATATACTCCTTACATTAAAAGACCCAGAGTGCTAGAAAATCAAGCACTCATTAAAAATGAGCAAACATCAGAAGTGAGGGTTTCGAAGCAACCATAGTTTGATACAAAATCACACAGAATAGTTGAAGTTGGAAGGTGGAAGGAACCTCCAGGCATCATCCATCCAATGAACCTGGGAACAGCTAGACGAGGTTGTTCAGGGTAGTGTTCATTTGGGGTTTGAATATCTCCAAGGAGTCCCAATAACCTCTCTGGGCAATCTGTTTCAGTATTCAGCCACCCTCACAATAAAAAGTTTCATTCTTCTCTCCTTTGCATTTTCAGTATTTTTCCTCCCATCCCCATCTAGTTGCTTCTAAATACTTGAATTCTTTTGTTTTTACCAATTTAATGTATACCAGGCTGTTTATTTGTTACAGTTGCTTTGCCAGCTTTCCCAGCCAGCATGTAGTTATTTCACCAGTAGCGTTAATGACACCAGCAACATTGCCTGTGGTACATGGAGACTGTGGAGCAGATTAATACCGCTATCAAAACATCTTTGTTGTATCTATGAACTGCGTGAAAAAAGAAATATTAATTAAGTTACTTTAATTCACTAAAACTTAATTAAAAACTTGGGTCCTCATTGCGCAGAGCAAGTTAGCATGAAATTCAATTTGTGCTCATCTGCTTAAGGCTGGCAGAGTGTAAGACAGTGTCTGAAATACCACGTTCTAAAATCTACTGGTGCGTGCCATTGTTTGTACTATGGTTATTCCTTGTGTACCAACAGCATCTGAAGGATCCACTGGCCCCCGATAATAATATGCATGTTCAGCACTTACTACAAACAAATTTGTAAGTGTTGGTGTGTTCTACCTGTGCTGAATGCTTGAAAGGTTTTGTTCCTACTCTGGCAATACCTCTGGGACACTCCTTTCTTCTGAGCCCACGCAACTAACAGATGTCCAAGCACAGATGTTTCCCTTATCTCAAAAAATTTTCTCTCTGTCTTTGTCTACAGCCTTAGTGGCACGGATGAATTTAAGAAGCTATTACTGAAGTTTTATTCCTGCTCTGTGACTCTGAATATGTCACCTCCTTCCTTCCCTCCACAAGAAAGCAGACCTGAGAACTTCTTCAGCCTCCAGATCCACGGACCTCCTCTAGCAGGACGCACACATCATCTAACCTATTCTAGAATTGAATCAAGTTCCCTTTTGAAAGAAGTTAGCTTCTTTTTTCATAAAAACCACATTCATCCCCAGCTTGTCCATTTTCTTGCACATTTTACAATACATACGTTAATTCACAATTTTTCTTACATCATTAGAAAAGTTGACACTGCATCAATTCAACCACTCTACTGAAATCCAGAAGCAAGAAATATACCGTGTTTCTTTTATCAAGAAAGTAACCAGCTGGGTCTGGCATGCTCTAGGCGCTGGTAAAGCCACTTGGCAAACCTATTTTTCACTGACATGCTTTTCTAATTATACTTTTCTTTGAATTTTAGAGTGTGATTCATCAGGAAAAGAGTTATTCTTTCATTAGCACTTTCATATTCCATTCATCAAAGCACCCAAGTAGAAGCCCATGTAACATGTTGAAAAGTGCCATAAATAGAAGAAAAAACAGGTTTCATGATCAAGAGACTGATGGTTAGTGATGCTGAGAACATAAATGAATGAATGAAAAGGTGAATAAATGAATGAGTAAATGACTACAGTAAGATGTTTAGGTAAAGTGGTGAGAGAAATTACATAACTTTAAACTCATTAATTCTCTTCCTAACCAGCTCCTGCTACACAGAGTGGCCAACTACAGTTATTTCCTAGTTCTTAATATACGATTAATTACATTTTAGCCTGACTATAAAGCTATTATACCATTATAGATTCCCCTGCTCTTTAGCTGCCAAGTGCAGCCTGAGGTTAAAATTTCTAGTTGTTTTAGGTCAGGTAGGTCTAAAATGTTGTTCAAAAATAAGGTCACAGAGTAAATAAAACACTGCATTGTGGAAGACAACTTAACACTTCATTCTTTCAATTCTTATAATTCTATTCCAGCAATTCTGTGGCATGACAAATGATTTGAATAGATGCGTCAAATAAAGACTTACACATCACCCTTTTAACTTTCACTATTTGAAATTACTCTTTTTATGAAACTTTCCAGACCTGGAGGGGCAAAGAGTCCCATCAAGCATTACTGAGGCCAACTGGGAGGTGCTGCAGTTAGTCATTCACAAAATGTATTAAGAACAAAAACATGACAGCTTTAATTATTATAAATGGGTCATTAAATCCCTTTCAATTGCAATGTGAAATACAATCTCTGAATAGCAAGCATCTTCTCGAAAAAATCTCTTCTCTGAAGTTAAAAAAAAGATCGGTTCTGATCTGAATGTGATAGAAGGTGAAATGCATTTTCCTAATGAATACTAGTGTTATTAAGACATTAATAGCTACTAAAGGGGGGAGGACTGGGATGAGAGAAGTAATATTTATAGAAAAAGTAATCTGCAAAAAGGAAAGACAGCCTTGGATTGTCGTATTTCAGACCTAGATTTTACAGCATTAAAGCTCTTGTGGGGAGGGATGAAGAAGGTGACTGTAGAGAAATTTCCAGTAACCTTCTGAAAGTCATTGTTTGGAGAGAAGAAGGACTGCTCTTATACATTGCCAAGGGAGCTGGTGGAAGTCCCTTTCCTGAGTACACTAAGAAGACATGACATTGTGCATATACATCAAAACAACAAAGGAAAAAACAGCGCAAAATGAAAACAGCCCAAAGGGAAGAACTGAAGATACAGCAAGCAGTAATAATTCCAAAAATGCCATAATAGGCCTTTTATATCAGCCATTCTGCTCCAAACTTTAAGCACTACACCAAGACATATTGCACAAGGGGAAGACAGAGAATGTGCACTAGGGGTGAGAGCACAGGACAGAGCTCCTGTTTTAGTGTGCAACTTACACAACATACCCAGAACACACTTAATGTGCATTAAGGAATCCATTATACATTGGTTCACATGAGCTATTAGTACACAACAGCATTAAACAGGTTTTCCTGTAAAAGGAAAATTGCAGGCCAAAATCTAGACCTCCTTCTCTGTAACAGCAAGGTAAAAGAAATTATCAGATTAAAGTGTAGATATCTGTGAAAGGTGAAAACTTGTATCCAAACCATTTGGACTGCAGGCAGTGGTGGCGAAAAGCCATTTTCATATACAGTGTAAATTCACATTAAGTAACTTTCTTGGATTTACGTGGGCCCATAACTATGAGGGCTTATTCTTCTTCCATGTGTGTCTCTCTTCTGGGCTGTTTGATTCCCTTAATAGGGATGGAACAGAAACAGAAGAGCTATAGATAATTAATTCAGAGTGAGAGACATGGTGAAATGTTCCCTACATCTCTAAGTGGAGGTCTGACTCAGCAATAACTACCAATTCCTACTTCTGTTTATATGTATGCCCTTGTAGTTTTTGAATGCCTCTGCCTAAGGTGAGTGGTGGTCAAAGAAAGTGGGAGTTCTGCAGCATACACATTTGATATTGGATAAAGAATAACACATGTGACACATAGAATAGAATTGTCTAGGTTGGAAGGGACCCTTAAGATCATCAAGTCCAACCATCAACATAATACTGCCAAAAACCACCCTAAACCACCACGCCTACCCATCTTCTAAATGCCTCCAGGGATGGCAATTCCACCACTTCCCTGGGCGGCCTGTTCCAATGCTTTACAACCATTTCTGTGAAGAACTTTTTCTTAATATCCAATCTAAACCTTCCCTGGTACAACCTGAGGCCATTTCCTCTTGTCCTGTATCGCTTGTTACTTGGGAGAAGAGACCGACCCCCACCTCGCTACAACCTCCTTTCAGGTAGTTGTAGAGAGCGATAAGGTCTCCCCTCAGCCTCCTTTTCTCCAGGCTAAACGACCTCAGTTCCCTCAGCCGCTTCTCATAAGACTTGTTCTCCAGACCCCTCACCAGCTTCATTGCCCTTCTCTGGACACGCTCCAGAACCTCAATGTCTTTCTTGTAGTGAGGGGTCCAAAACTGAACACAATACTTGAGGTAACATGCAGACTCCATGCCCAGTTCTACCTTCCTGAGAAAAGACAAAGTCCTTCACCACTGGCTTTGTGATGACCTCTGTCAACATCAGAAGCAGCACAACTTGAATTAGGGGACTTGTCACCAAAAAACAATGGTTGACTCATGCCTTGCTTATCTCCTCTCCCATCAGAGATGACCCAACTCCCTGTGCATGGAGGATGCATCATTACTATCATAAGTTAATTTTATTCTAAACCCCACATTTTTATGCTAATTTATAAAAAAATATTAAGCATGACTAGTCTCAAAATGTTTCTTTGAGGAACTGTTAGTAACACCCACTGGTCTGATACTTCATTGTCACTGGAACCAGTAAGTTACTTCTCTGCAAGCTCTCTAAGTACTGCACCCATCCCCATTTCTCCGGTTATTTCTTCAATTTACATTGAAGAACTGTAGAAAATATGCCACATCGTTGGTATCTAGCTCTTTCCCATAAGACAGCTGCTGGGTAACTTAACACAATCCTAACTGTAAGCCCAGCTTGCCTTCTACCCCGTTGCCCTGGTTTGAGGTAAAACAGAACCAATTTTCTGTTCTATAATTTTACTTTGCAGCTAAGCCTCTTCTAACTACTGAAATTTACAGCACATTGTGCAGAAACTGTTCACTCTCAGAGTGATAAGACCTGTGTTTATAGTTGATGCCAAGAAATGGTATGCAGAGAGGCTCTCGCTTATACTTATTGCTATAACACCCAAGGGCAGCTAACTTTTTATGTGCCCCGTTGGAGGGTTGGAAGTGAAAAAGTGTAGAGAGGTCCCACCTGCGGGGAGGAGCAGACAGGACAGGTGACCCAAAACTGACCAACAGGGTATTCCATCCCATCTGCCTCATGCTCAGTATAAAAGCTGAGGGATCAAAGGGTCAGCCCTCTTTCTTCAATGGCCGGTGTCCAAGGAGAACTCTCTATTTGTCTGCCTTTGATCCCGATCCTTGGTCCCGGTCCATGCATTCCTGAATCCAGATCCGGAATCCAGTTCCTGTCCATCTCCGTGTCCAGTCTGGGACTTCCCTAGTGCCTGTCGATGATGTGATTGCTATCCTGGGAGCGTGATACAGTTTTGCATGTATTTCTTTTTTATTATTATTTTATTATTAATATTTCATTAAAGTAATTTAGTTCCTTCTAAACTCATAAGTCTCTCTCTGCCTCCCTCCTCTGCTTGGAAAGAGAGGTCGGGGAGACCATCTGTCGTTCACCTCAGTGGCCAGTCCAGTGCAAACCACAACACCCATTTATCACTCTTTAGTCACCCTTTCCTTTGAAATTCATTTAGAACTTGATATTCTATGAGATTAGACATGCTCCTCTTATTTTTTTCTTCTTTATTGCTGCTTTTCAGATACTTAATTGAAGAAGAAAAATATGTTGTGAAGAAATAGGACAACTGTGAGTGAGAAATGAATTCTGCACTTCTTGTTATAAGAGAGCTTATGAACAAGGTAGGAAATTCAGTTATTCAAATGACTAACAGGTACAGTACACAGGAGATGAATAAAAATGTGAGGACTGGAAAAAACAGTGGGGGTTTTTTTGACATTTTCTCTCTGGTTTCTCAAGAAAATGAGGCTGAAGCCATTGCACTGTGTGGGTAACTATGAGTACAAATCTGTATGTGTCTCAACTGCCCGCCTGTCTAGAAAGCTGTTGAATGAGAGATCCCACCAGTCAGTCCAACCTGGCCTCACTCTTACTCAAAGTTAGAGAATCCACTCCCCCTTATGGATCCACAGGAAACTAGGTTTTATTGTTCATTTGCTCATGAAGTAGCTATTTTGAGAAATGATGACGTTTCAGTGCCATCACATTGCTGTGAGTGAGGTCACACTGAAAGATGCTCTGAAACATGCCATTTAAGTGGAGAATGTTGTTCTTCACCTAAATCTAAAATTACTCCTGAGTGTCTTTGAGCTGAGTTCATACCTCAGTGCCGTGAAGGACATCAGAAAAAGTCAGGCTAACAATTACTTCCAAGTGAATAACTTATTTAACAAATTTAGATACTTCCCTTTCATGAATTGTGCCCTGTGAGTACAGGAGAACAACATTTTCTGTAATTCATTATGTTAAAAATTCTGCCGACTATTTTCTGCAAATAGTTCCTGATGTGAAAAATAAGGACATTCCTTCAACTGTCCGGTAATCATAGTGACCACGATTATCTCACGATCACCAGGTAACATTCCTCCTCTCTTTGTTTTATCCTTCATTTGTTTTATTCCAAGTCTGAAAAAAAGCAGAGATCTTCTCTTGTTTTATCTTCATGCATGGTTTAACAAAATGGAGTTAAGCACTCTACATCTCACTGTAATATGAATAATAATTCAGGCTATGATCTCTGTTGTCAACACACATCCATCTCAGCCATTATACAGCTCGTCTAAAAGAGGCAGCAAAGCACCTCATGATATCCTAATAACACTTCCATTAGACACAGGAATTCTAAAATCCCCACTTATTGCTGTGGAAGAAAGGGCCATGTATAGAGTGATTACTTTAGGCATCTGTTGTAATGCTTAACAAGAGTAGCATGCTTCCAACCATCTCACTTAGGTAATAACCAAGTTAGTGTAGGTCAACAGAGAGGATTAAACACCTCAGAAGGGTAGTTCAGAGTCAGCCATGGCATTACTGTCTCTCCAGTGATGCTTTCAGGACGTTGCACGCTTTGTAATTTTCCCAACTGGGAATTCAGCTGCTGTGGGATGACTTTACAGGACTGTTCGTTCCTCATGAAGAATACCTCCTTCCCTTCCCCCTTGCCCCAATCCACAGAGTTAAGAGGGGTGAGGTGGGGGGATCAAATAAACTTAAGAACTATCACAGGAGACCTCACAGGAAACCAGAAGGAAGGTGGAAATCCAGTAGGAAGCTTCATTTTCCTGCATGCTTTGCTGTACATCTCACTGAATCTAGCAGGCATGCTGGATCAGGGATAGTACTTGCAGTTGGTCTAGATGATCGTTGTAGGTACCTTCCAATCGAAATAGTCTATTCTATTCTAGTCTAATCTGTGAAGGTTCACAAATTATGGGAGGGAAGGAAATGTGTTTCTGGAAGCAAACTCTAAGATGTTGGTAAGAATTATAGAGCAGGACTCCACAGGAACATCCTCTGAGCTATTCCCAGTGCCAACTCCAGACCTGACTAGAAGCAAAGTCCCAATGCCTGGCTGCAAGAAGCTGTGGGAAGAAGGCTAGAGATTTATTAGGATCTGTAGGAAATCCTGGAAGGTATGGAGCAGGACCAACACCAAAACAGATCAACCTTCAGGCACCATAGAGAGGTCCTCATCTAGAGATGGGATGATGGGACAAAGCAACAGGCATAGAAAAGATGCAGCTGGAGATCATGAACCTTCACTTTGAAGAGCACAAGAAGACACAAAACCCTCCCTTTTCTTAAGCATAGAAACAAATAAAATTTAGGTAGTAAGCAACAAAGATCAGCCAACAAATACAGAACCATTCAAGGAGCGGTCAGAAAAACTGACATTCAGGCCCAGGCTAAATATGTTTGTGGTTCTTTGCAAATGCTGGAAATTTAACAAATAACTTAGGAGAACTACAATGCCTCTTTTAAATGCCAATATTCAGTTAAAAGAAACTTGGGGGATAAATTTCATCCATGTAGCAACGTGGCAATGTGCTTATTCACTAGAAGGTCTGCCAAAGCAAACACAAAAGGGGAATGATCACAGAGGAAGTGAATTCAGCATTTTTTTCCCCCAGTAAATGTGTTGAACTCAGGTCCCACAAGTAGTTAGTAGTATTAATCCTTCTAAAGCTCCAGCAGTGCCTCTGGAAAGATATAAAAAGCTGCCAATTAAGCATTCTCCTTGGTCTTCCCTCTGCGTAGACACAGGGACTTACATGTCCAAGGCCTGTCTGTTCTCTCCAGATATTCCAAAACCAGGTCCTGGCTCCAGCAGTCATAAACAGTAGAGTGGTAAAATGAAATTATTTCTTGCTAGCCAGAACATCTATAATTCTGTTTTCACCACAACATACCAGGTGAAGTCTCCAAAAAGTGCAGTTTAGAGTTTTTGTAATTTGCTTTTTAACATGGAATAAAGCCCTCTTTCCTCTTTTCCTGCAGAAAAAGTCATTTTGTGAGTTGGTCCTGGCAGCTCCAGTTGGAACCACCTACGTGGCTCTGTTCTATCCCACATAATTTTGTGAGCCATCAGCAAAGCGTTGCTCCTCACTTTGTATCATCATAGTGACAGTGCTAATTGCAGCCAGGCAACCCAAACATTCTGCCATCACGGCGTGGAGAAGAGCACACAGAGGTTTGAGGACTGACTCAGAGAAGGGGGGAGAGAGGTACTTCTATCTTCCCTGGAGGAGGACTATTGTTGCAATCAGTTCGAGCGCTTAAGGACATCTTCCCACACTTCATGCAAGCCAGTGGCCCTGCCACAAGCTGCATACACTGTTAATGGCTACATGAGGCACATCAGAGACCCTAAAGACATAGTTGTTGCTATGCGAGTCCAAAGAGCACATTGCAGCTTTCTCTTCCCTGCTTGATGAAAAGCAAGTTTGGGAACGATCTTAGGCAACCTTAACCCTCCTTCTTGCAAGCTTCCCATCCATTCTTCTGACCTTGGCTCAGTACCCGAACTCCCCTCAAGCTCTGCACACAGCTTGGAGGCCCACCCAAGGACAGGCAGATTGCATGAGTATAAAACCCATCTCAAATTGATCTACAGGTTTGTTTTTTTTCTGTGTGAACAAGAGCTTGGTAAGAGAAAATACAAAAGCTCTACCTCTAGCGAACGCTGTACCAGAGGCAAACATTACATGAGATGTCTTCATCCTTTTGCATGTAGTAAATATTCAAGCCACACGTCTTTAAGGCACTAGGTTAAGGTGCTTAACATTTGAGTACACATCATTGAAAAAGCAGGTTGGTACTTTAGTACTAACTCATCTCTATTTTTAGTCTTAACACAGCTATAACATCCCCAGAAGCCTGACCACCCTGCTGTGATTAAATATCATACTTGTACAGTGAACTGCTGCCTAGATTTTAGAGCAGGTACGTTTATTTTAAATCTCTGATCAGCATAGTGAACCCTTATTTTCAGTCTAGGCTATTAAAACAGAAGAGCCACTCTTCTCCTTTTTCATATTTAACCATGCAAAGGAATTGTTAATGGTGATTTACATTTTTATTGGAATTAGTGGAAGGACTTATACAAGTAAATTGGGAGTTTTCATGCCTGTCACATCATTGAAAGTTGCTGGGACAATGAGGAAAAGTAATTTTGAAGTACTAAAATATTGTGAGAGGGCAAAGAGAAGTCTTCTAAAGATTTAAGATCTGAAATAGCCAGACACAACAGAGACGTGATGAGCACTAGAAGGGGAACAGGGGATTGGTCAAGTATGCTCATGGCACTACCTGAAGTATTTTTATTTCTGAATATCTATATAAGTGTTTTAAGTATTAAAGTACTTATATATTATTTGTATTGAAGTAATTCATAGAAACCTCTGTTTAGGAAAAAGGGTCTTTGCATATACATGGTAGAAGATGGGCTAGTCAGAAATAATATAGCCCGAGTAGGCAGGACAGAAGATTTTGACAGAAAGAAGCCTTGTTAGATACATTTTATAAGTGGGGGAAATGAAGCAGAGGAAGACTGGATGTTGCAGACCTCCAGACTGAGGCTCTTAAACTGAGGTGTTAAGATGCAGGTTACTAAATGTCAGCGAGGTACCTAAGCTCCCATTCCAGGTAGTGGAGATCTAGACAAGGCAGTCAGTGGGAAGTAGGTGCCTCTCAGTATTGTCGTGTGTCCAGGATTGCTCTCTAAGTTGCGTTGACCAGATCTCACCCTATTCTGTTGTCTAGGTACAGCAATCCAATTTATTTGCTCTTAGGTATCCTGTCTGTTCTTCACCATCCTCTCAAGAAACTAAACAACCTCCTCCAGCCCATCTGTTAAATCTGACAGCTACATACAGATGTTTGAGATGCACCTCAAATATGTCTCAGATGGTACCAGATAACTGAGGTTAGACAACTGAGTTCTACTCCTCTTGTGACTATCCTGGAGGTTTCAACAGACATGTCATCCATGTATAGATATCTTAATTTGGAAATAAATTCTACTATTAGGGTTTCCTTTGCGGTTTTATATTTTGAAAGTTGGTGTTTATCACAATAAATATCATGATGTGCAGATCATCTCCAGATTCACATGTCCCACCGTGTTCTGGCTGGTCTCTAACCACCACTAGGCAACCAAAAGTCTCCTATCGATCCTGCACCATGTCAGCCAACCCTGCACAGAAGTCTTACACACTGTGGAGTGCTTCAAGCAAGCAAAGGAATTATGCTGTGACTCAGTTATTTTGGGAATAAAGTTCAGCTGCCGAAACACAGCCTCTGGAGTCACTCTGGGTGCTTTGGGTTATCCTGCTGCTACTGCAGAACAGTGCAGTTCCTTTGCCAGTCAGACTTGGTGCAACACGTTCCTGTCTTAACACTCTGTCCATGCTCTTACCCCACAGTCATTTAACCAAACCTGAATGAAATGAATTAAGAGGATGCACACAGACAGCTACCACAGCTCCAATGATTTGCAATAGTTCATTACATTGTGCTAAATCTGATCATCCCCATCTCCTCCAGCACAATAAAGTGGTCCAGTCCAAATGGCTGCACATCCTCAGCCTCTGCACTGAGTCTGGCCCCATCCACTCTCCAGTTTGGCAGAAATCCTACAAAACAGCAGACTGTGAGAAAAAAAAAGTTGTGTGTGGCTGGGAAATTCATGGCTATCGCCTCAGAGACTGTCTATGTAGTAAGCTGGGACTGGTGTGCTTTCTGCTACCAATGGACTAAAAATGGAGCACACAGCTGGTATGTATTACTGCAGCTTGCTACAGCCAAAAGCTCTTCCTTTTCTCTTCCATCTAGTCCCCTTGTTTGTTTCATCCATCGAGAAAAAGGCACAGCCATTTACTTTGTATTTGTACAGTTGTCATGGCTGCGGATGAGATGTCTGAACACCAACTTTCTTTATATATCAGTTATTACTGGTGGTTCCTCCAGGCACTGTCCAACCACGTGTATCTATATATTAATGCATACTGAGCAAAGTTTTAGGACTGGAAAAATTACTTTAAACACCAGTTCTCCTTTTTTTTGTAGTTGCTCTACCTAATCTATCCTCCTTTGCTCTGAAACATTTAAAACACAAGGCAGCTCCAGTACTGGAGGGAGGGGGACCTATGTGAAGGGAACCCTCTCCTTACCTCACTCCGTTGCAGATGATCAGGTTGAGTGTGTAACCCAGCAATGTTAGGGGGAATTGGGAAGCCAAAACCAATCCAAAAAAGTAATAAAACCCTCTGATTTTTCAGTTGCAAGATAGCAATCACAGTAAAATACTGGCTTTGCTTGGCAGAAGCTTTTCTCCTAGTGTGCCTGCATTACAAGCAAATGGTTGGTAATGATTTGTGTGCATGCAACACTTCTAAGTAATTAAAACAAACCTTTCTGCTGCAGAATGCAAATGTGCCAACAAGCTAACCCAACCAGGCCAACTTTGTCTAGGCTCAGTAAATTCACTGCAGTGAATATTCCCTTGGAATAGCCAATTGCAAGGCAACAGCTCTAGGAAGCCAGCTGGACTTCCAATTCTTTGAAGACAAGTAACTCTCCTGCTGAGATAGCACTGTGTGTTGCCTACCCTAGCTTGAGTGCTTGAAATATGTGGCATACTATTCAGTTTCACATAAAATTTATACATCAATTATTGTTTCCAGGGGAAATGGAAACTGTGGCATGAGTTGATGTGACAGCAGAACTTCATACATCGCTATTCAGCCTCTTTCTCTCTGAAATGACAAAATCTAAAAATCCTCTCCACTGAAAGAAACACTGACATAACTGAGACATCACTTACAATGATCAGAACATGAAGCTTATGATTTTCCACCTTCTTGGTGAGAGAAGCCCACTTCTACAATGAGAGGTTGTATCACTACAACTGGGACCATGCATAGCTTGTGACAAGGTGAGGGCAACCATGGAAGACAACAGTAGATGTCTCCTTTGTTGGCTTCTGCCACCTGACACAAGAGGTAAACCACGGCTGTTAGCAAACTATCCTCAGAGAGGGTAACAGCTGATATCGGTATTTCAGACATTGTGTAGACATATAAGCAGTTCTTCCATTTGAGTAGTTTGGATAAGGTCAGTGTAGGAGGTAGGAAGACATAATATTTCCCAGGTGAGGAGTATGACCCCTAGAAGAAGTGAAAGGACAAAGGCTGTTCATGTGTGTGCTTGTGTGACAGGTATTTTGAAAGTAACTTTCAACTGGCTTTTTGGTCACAGCTAAGAAGAGAACCCTCACAGACAAAAAACTCCCTACAGAAATCAAATAGAAAGCTTTCATCTGCATGGCATGACAGGAACAATACAATGTTTAATGATCTTTGCTAAGAATCACTGTTTCTTTACATAAGAAAGAAGCGTTTTCCTTTTCCTTGGTATTTGCTATTGATCTTGCCCCTTGTCTTTTTGCACAATTTGGCATGCATTCGAAATTGTTCATTTGTGCGTCTCAGAAGCTTTGATGTCTGTATGGTTTTGAGGAAATTGCTGTTGTAACTGTATTTTCTGTATTATGGTAATTGCCTATAATATACCAAAGGACAATATTAAAGGAAAATATGCTGTGCACAGTTGCAGACTTGTGCAGAACTCATGACTCAGATGAGCATTACAAAAAATTGTGGTTTTATAGTAAATAAGATAGAGGACAGTTAGTTGGTCCAAAAATCAATTTCTTAACATATGTGTATAAACATCTATTTCTCCTATGATCAAATGCAAGTAAAAATTAGGTAGCAACAGCTTTGTAACTTTAAGAAACATTGACAGAAAAATGAGAAGGAAGTGTTTTTCTTAACCTCGGATGAAGTGTTCACCTTTCAACTCTTCCAACACACATCTCTAGCAGACATTCTCTGATGAACCTGCTGTCATTGTCAACTCACTTCTACTGCCACTTGCAAAAGTAATTTAAATGCCGAATAGTTATCAAGGTTATTATAAAACTACAGGAATTAAGCTAAACCACTGTCCTTATTTTCCTCTCTGCAGCAGAACTTCTCACATCTCCCTCTATAGTTCCCCATTATCCACACATTTTCCCGTAGATATAGCAAGATTTATTTCAACGAGCTACAGGTATTGAAAAGCTAGGCTTGGCTTTCTGAGATTGCCCTTTAAGCTAATGCTATTTTCAACAGAGAAGGACTTAAAAAAAAAAAAAAGAAACACACTTCAGAAGATAATTCATGCCCTGTTTTTATATGCTTCTGTTTTGGTGGGATGAATCGCCCTTTGAAATTGACGATTCCTCTGCGTTGTCTACAGGGTGAACATAGAAGAGTCTCTTAAACCATATATCTACCTCTTAAATGGTTAAATGAATTCTAATCTCAGGCTTTCTCTCTATTCAAGTCCCAACACTATGTGCTGCTTGGCTTATTCCCCCATCGCTCCACCAATTACCTGTCCACTTAGGAACTGATCTCCTGGGTAATCAGTTCCAGTCCTCAATCATCGCAGGAAGTTGTGTCATATCACCCAGTCATGCATTTATCAACCTCCCTCTTAAAAGCAGTTATGTGATCTGTACCCACTGCTCCAAGTGAACAGCCGATCTGCATTAATCTTCTTCCTTTAAGGCTTTTTCTAATTCCCTGCCTAACCATATTTATGATCAGTTTATACCCCATTTGTGCTTTAGCGTCTATCTCTTCCTGGAATTTACCTGCTTGTAGATATTTATAAGCAATAATTACATCCTCTGCTAGTTTTCATTTTGCTAGTCTGGAGAAAGCAAGCTTTTAATTTATTTTTTCTTAAGGTAGTTTCTCTATTCTTACACTCTAGTAACCCTGTTCTAATTTTAATACCTTTCTTGAATAATGCTGATGAGATGTGTACTTTTTATTCCGAGTTTATATATGCAAAAATCCCACCTAAAACATCGCAGTGTGCTTTTTCCTGACAGCCTTGCTCTGGTGGGTCACAGCCATTGTGAACCAGCTAATATGTCTGTATCTTTCCTCTTTTTTGTTTTCTGCTGAGAAGACTTCATCTTACAACAGACCTTCAAAACTTCTAAACCTTCCTCTAAATTTCATCCTATGGCAGTTTTTCCACTTTTGTGGCCATAAATTCCTTTTGTATGTTAATCCAATAGTTCTCTACCTTGATAAAAAATCCCCAATTTTTTGTCGTCACCTACTTCTGATGATATGGTCACATTTTTGTGCCAATATCCTTGATGAAAACAATAGATTACATAAGCTGCAAGAATTATCTTTGAATAACTAATAGATAAATTCATAGAAATGGTTTTGCAAAATTCTAAGTTGATTATATACTGTCTTTTTAGGATAGGAACTTTAATGTGGAGCCTATTAGATACACACTGAAAAGGGTATCTCATTTTTTTTTAAATGCCATACTATAAGCAAGTTCATATATATGACATACGAAGTCTGATCTTTCCCGTATGTGACACATCTCAATTCATTTAGTTGAGAAGAAGGTTTTTGTTGAAATGTTACTGTGTTCTGATGACCAGAACAAGACAGAATGAATAAATTTTTCACTAGTCACCTAAAAGAAGATTGGATATGTATATTTTGGAGACAAATAATAATAGTCTTCTAACCTAAATCACACACTTGCTTTCATATTTCCCTTAATTTCACCAAAAGACTTCCTGAACAAAAAGAACTACCTTCACTTTATTTATTCATAATCCTACTATTGCCTCCTTTTGTCATCTATCAGTTGTCTCTGAATTCCACTCACTTTTAATATCTCTTGACCAATTTAAACCTCATAGTTCTCTTATTAATTTTAAATTATAGGAACCAAGACAATCCATTCAGGTCTTTTCTGTAGAAGAGCTGACTGCCTTCCTTTGCATTTTCGACAAACGTTGCTAAGTTCTTCCAGTTCCAAAATATGCCATATAGGGAATCTACTCTTGTAAACAACTTTATATATCTGTCCCAGTTGGCCTACAAAAAAGAAATTATCACAGAATCACAGGATAATTTGAGTTGGAGGGGACCTCTGGAGGTGCCTAATCCAACCTCCTGCTCTAAAGTGGTTAGACCAGACCAGGTTGTTCAGAGGCATGTCTCATGTCTGGTCAAGTTTTGAGTGTATCCAACGATCTTTTACGTGGCCATGGGACCTGTGTGATGCCCTGTTCACTAGATCTCAAATAAAAGCATTCTCATCAGCTTAAAAAAGCAACAAAAACAAAAAAAAACCCCACCCACCACATACTTGTAGAAATTTAGAGAATGCTAAGACAGACAATGCTCTGTCTAGCTGTCTACCTGAATATGACAAATATATATGTACATATCACACATATCATGTGTATTTGAGGGAACTGGGGTTGTTCAGCCTGGAGAAAAGGAGGTTCAGGGGAGACCTTATTGCTCTCTACAACTATCTGAAAGGAGGTTGCAGAGAGGTGGGAGTCAACCTGTTCTGTCAAGTAACAGATGATAGAACAAGAGGAAATAGCTTCAAATTGCACCACGGGAAGTTTAGATTGGATATTAGGAAGAATTTCTTTACCAAAAGGGTCATCAGGCATCGGAACGTATTACCCAGGGCAGTGGTGGACTCCCCGTCCCTGAAGGTATTTAAGGGTCATGTAGATGTAGCGCTCAGGGACATGGTTTAGTGGTGGGCTTGTCGGTGTTAGGTTAATGATTGGACTAGATGATCTTACAGGTCTTTTCCAATCTAGGAGATTCTGTGATTCTGTATATATGTATACAAAAATTTAAGAAAGATAATTCAGTGCTAAACATGAGAAAGAAAAAAATGAATCAGTGCTACTCTGCATCTAAAACATATTTTGCAAATTCTACTGAGTTTTAGAAGATATGCCACAGAAACCACTTCCTAAATGTGCATGCACCAGAACCGTGAATCTCTCTCCCCTGTGCTGCATTAAGTATGGGGGGTTTTATGATCTATCATTTTTTTAAGTCTTCATTTTACCTTTCATTAAACATTACAAAATGTGTCTCATCAGAAAGCATTGTTTTTTATGGCAACATTTCAAGCTCAGTAACTGAGGAGACTTCATTCTGCATCTGAATATGATCTCCAGTTTTCTTTTAATGAACTATTTTTATAGTGCAAGTGCATAAACAAATAAGAAAATGAGTAAGCAAAGATGCTTAAGGTGCTTTTATAGGAACAAGCTTAATTAATATCCAGCTTTCAAGAGGAGCAATTTGGAATCTGTGTAACTTTTATTTGCAGACATTAAGAAGAAGCTATAGGGCAATTAGCAAGACCTTGGTTCTGGAAAGCTAGCTTGAAGTCTATTGCATCAGTCTGAAATTGAGCCTTCCATCAAATACTGCTTCCATGCAGCTGTTCAAGGGAAAGTTCATCAAAGTTTTATCAGGAAGAGAAACGTGGCTATACAACCCAAGTGAGGAGATGAGTGGTTCACTAAACATTTTCGGCTGACCCACGGGAGTTATTAAACCATAGTATCTCTGAGTGCTGGACCTGGGACTCGAGCAAAAACAAAAGCAAGAACCTAGCTACAAAATCTGTCTACTTAGCTGAAAGCTCATAATTCTACGTCCCCCTGCTATCTAGATGTACTGTCCTTTAAGCAAGTGTGTCACCTTCCTCATGTGAGCAGAGTAAGGAGGAGGGGGTCTACAGTTTCTGCCATCATTATGATCTGACTGAGACTGAGCTGAGTTCCCCTGTGGCTAACAAAACCTGCTGTGGCTTTCTCCTGCATATCCCAACCCAACTGTTTGTTAACAGCCCTACTGACCAGATCTACCGCCTTTATAACTTCTAGGCCAAAGAAACAAGTTAGAAAAGAAGGCATTTTTTAGTTTGTTTTGCAGAATTTCTCTGCTGACAGCATCTGATTCAACAGTAACACATTCCTCTCTCTTAATAGGAAGGGTTTCTTTGAGTAACTTTAAGTCCCATTTGTTTCATTATGCTATGCTGCAGGAGACTCATCAGTACTCCAAAGAGCAGCTTTGACTGTGTTGTGGTCCTTAGCTTTTCTCTCCAAGCACTGTTCATCATCAAGAACAGTCATTCCACTGAATTATTAGTTTCTGTTATACATAAGCTACTTCTACTTGGCATCAGAATATCTAATTTTTTTTTCAATAACTAAAAATTTAACTGATCAAATGAAAACACTAAGCCATTTCAATTATTTGAAAAGAATAGCCAAAGATGCCTCTAAAATCTGGGCTGTACCAATCAAATCATGATGCATGATGACTTCAAAGATATGACCGCATTAGCTTATATAGGAAGAAAATATTTTCAAGCTTAATTACTGATACTTTTTAACAAACTTGGCAGCAAATCCAATTTTAACAATAACTAACTGCACAGTCATTAATCCTGGAACTTAAGCCAAATGTAGTCTTCCATACTTAGGACATCTGTGATTGTGTCCTTTGGAATTTGTTCTCTGTGCATCTTATATAAGTGTAGGAGAAATCTTCCAACTCTGATTCTTTTGTTTTATTTACGGCACATGAGAAAGCAGGCTTGGAAGCCTGTCAACTAAAGTTTAGAGGGAACAGAGAAGGGGAAAAAATAAATTCTAAAAATAGTTATGATTAACTTGTTTCACTGAAAAAAGGAACAGAAAAAATAATAATTATTGTAGTCTTCATTTGCACATGCGTAAAAGAGAAGACAGAAACATGCAGAATGTAGTTAGACCAAAAAGCACCTAACAAACACTTGCTTATTGCTGGATGATGAGGTTTGCTCAGAGCAATGGTAGTCTCCATTCTCTGCTCCTTGCAGTTAAAAGAAGCCCTTTCTCAAAATCCTGCTCCTTCCCCGAAGTCACACAAATCCTCTTCCGCTTCCAAGGAAACCACCAGCTCACGCCTCCCTTGAACCCAGGTCCTCGCTTATGTATGTCAGTATATACTGATCTATTTGGATATTTCAGTTATGAAAAAGAAAAGTACCCTCTGATTTCATGCTGGCTCACCTTGCCCTCATCATGCTTCACTTAGTGGTGAAGTAAAAGAATATTTTTAGGTACTGAGGAAACGAATAGTGGAAGAATATGCAAGATTTCCACACTATTCCTTCCTGAGTTAATGCCTAAATGCTTCTCCGAAGCATGCATAGATCAAGGTTTCCCACTTACGCTTCTGCTTTTATATCTTCTATTTACTACAGTATATATAGTTATTGCCACTGAAAAAAGTGTGAGGCATCTAACTTCAAATGGTGCCCTTAAATGGTGCTGACAGTGTACTTTACTTGCTAAAACCACAAAGCGGAACAAATAAAAAGAGCTGTTGTAAGACTAGCTAAAGAGGTTCAGGTACTTGCCATAATAATTTTGCAGCTGGAGATAAGCCTGAAAGAACATTAATGTTTCACAAGAGAGATGTGATGTGGAGTTGATCATGTCAAAAGGTTAAAAAGGTTTTTTTTGCTTATAAGTCTGGAGAGTAGATTGTGAGATATGTATAAATCATTCATATTCTATTAAAATAGAGCTCTGATTCACTTTTTGAGAATTTCAACAGATTACCACACTGAGGTACACTTTCTGTCCAGCTTCCACTCTTCAGTTATCCATCTTCCTTACCCTATTTCATCCTTTTCAATATGATCTCCACATCATTTTTGAAAGCTCAGCACTTTGCAACTTCCATTTTCTGGCACTATTATTTCTTTCTTCTTTTCAAATAACTGTGAAAACATACTTCTTCACTTCTGAAAGCCTTTCCCTTTTTTGTGATAAAACTTCAACACAAACTGTTTTGGTAGAAGAGTGCAAAAGTACTGAAGAAATCAGATTCTTTTTAATAATTCAGTAATTATAAAACTCTTCGAACAAACATATGTTTGATGCTCCAGATTATTGCCACTATGAAATTATAATGTCAAAAGCATTCATGTCATTTATCAACAAAAATTAAAGAAACTAGATTACATCATGGCAAACATTAAAAAAGATTAGAATTTCAGATATTAAAAAAATACTTAATTTATTTAAAAAAATTTAGATTGAGTTAAGCTGGGAATTAGTAATTTTGAGAAGGTACCATTTTAAAGAAATTCAGAGCATGATGTTGGAAAGTCAGGAACCTGGTTCTAATTCTGGTATTCTGGGAAACAGTTCTTGGGAAAAGTTGGATCTGTTGAGGTTAATTTTTATGTTATGTTAGGCCTAACTTAAATAATCTGAATAACGACGCCCGCATGTTTTATTGCTTTTGAACCTTAGGTCTTCATGCACATTCACTTGTAAAGTTTATACATTTCTGTGGTGTCACATATTACAGTAATGAAAAATGCTAGTATTGCACACAGGCATAATACGAATGCAGAGAGAAATTCTATTGCATAAAGTGTCTGTCATTATTCATACTGAACATTGAACTTATTTCTAGCGTGGGTCAGGCCTACCTTTTTAAATATTTTACTGCATACATTTGACTAAGTAAAATATTCATGAATATATTTCAGAATAATCGAATCTAATTTAGATTCTAATTTAGAGCTCTGCTATTCAACAGGTAGGAATCTTCATATTCTGCATAGTTGTGAATTGGAGAACTGTTTCCTGCTCCAGAAAACATTTCTGAATGTTAAATAGATTGTACTGAAGAAGTACAACTTATTTTCCTATGAATGTATCTCAGGCATCCAAGCAGGATGCAAAAAAAAACATGCCACGTGAGCTAACACATACGATGAATAGTGATGATTTGAAGTGAACAGTTTGCAAACAGTGCACAGATTGAAAAGTTTTCATCAACAGTACTTAGCAAAACCTTATAAATAACACAGATAGTCATGAAAGTCAGGAAACATTTCTGAATTAAAATGAGACTTAAACACATGGAGGGTTTGGGCTGGCATCTCCTCCTTAATTGCTTGTCCCTTTAATTGTGCTGGATCTCTCTTTCTCAAGATGGCACTTTGCGTAGCAACTAAATGCAATAAATGCATGCCAAAGGTGGAATTTTTTTTGAGGTATAATACATGGGAAATGAAAGTGATTGTACAATGCAGGATACCCCCGTGTCCAGTATCTAACACCACATTTCTTGTAATAGAAAGCACATGGACTTTCTAAGCCCCAACAAAAGGAAACAAATCAGAGGAGAGGCCAGCGTGCATTACAGGTTTGTGTAGCCTGGTTTTTCTCAGGCTACATGAGCTTGGAGGCAATGCCAGGTGCCAGCCATGATAACACAGCTACAGGCAATAATCCTGGGTACATACAAGGCTCCTCTAATTTTAGGGATTGCTCTATTGCTTGAAACAGACCACTGAGATTGAAAAATCACAGAATCATAGAATGGTTAGAGTTGGAAGGGACCTTAAAGATCATCTAGTTCCAACCCCCTTGCCGTGGGCAGATACACCTTCCACTAGACCAGGTTGCTCAAAGCCCCATCCAACCTGGCCTTGAACATTTCCAGGGACGGGGCATCCACAGCTTCTCTGGGCAACTTGTTCCAGTGTCTCACCACCCTGACAGTAAAGAATTTCTTCCTAATATCTTATCTAAATCTACCCTCTTTCTGTTTAAAACCGTTACCTCTTATACACCTGTAATAAAGAGTCCCTCCCCATCTTTCCTGTAAGCCCCCTTTAGGTACTGAAAGGCCACAATAAGGTCTCCCTGGAGCCTTCTGTTATCCAGGCTGAACAACCCCAACTCGCTCAGCCTGTCCTCATAGGAGATGAAGGCAAGCAGCATCCTGAGATACCACAGGATGTAAGTGGTGGTATCTATTTAACTTTAATTCTGCTGAATTCCCCCCCCCCCAGACTCAGTGCTGAGGAGGCAGGGTTGGGCCAACGTGCTGACTTTACCATCACGGATACACCGGGAAGCAATCAGGCACTATCCAAAACCTGCAACAAACAGCTCGTTTCAGCAATTTGCCAGCTTGACTTTCATTTCAAGGTGAAAGCAATGAATCGGGCTCTGTCAGCACTGACTTCAGTTTGGTCTCAACGATGTGGGGACTGATGTGGCAATGGGAACACTAGCAGTAAAACTGGTAAAGCGTTCAAGGACTTGTAAGGTTGTCAGGGCTTGCATCTAGAGCCCCAATTAGTTCTTACTGTAAAGCTGATCAGAAAATCCTCCATTTTTTACTTAGATTTTGATGATATCACAAACTGTAAATGTATACTATCAATTGTGCATACCTAAGCATTCGTAACATTTCTCTTTTTTTTTAGCTTTTTTAAAGTCTGATTCATCTCTGAGACTGACACAGTATTTGAGTTGGATGAAATGAAGGAGTTCCCCAGGAAGATATGAATACTCCCCCTCCGCCCTCCTCCTCTCATTGTACAACATCAGCATCTATTTCTGCTGCTCCTCACTCAAAATGATGCCAAGAAATGACAATTCAACCATCCATCCTCTACAATGGGCATTTTGTAGAAACAGAAAATGGGGCTCTTCTTGAACATTACGGTAAAATAGATTGAATTGCCAATACATATATCTGGACTGGGAAGATCCTGTCAACCACGAGGAAACAGAATTATTCAGCATTTTAGCCATCCTAATCTGCCTCCTTAAGTTTCTGCTACATTTTCACCTGGATAAAATATTTGCTTATGCAATGTCTGCTATGTGAGGAGGAGATCAAAGAGCAAAGTCCCATCACAATGTTATGTCTCCAATCCAACCAGCAGAAAAGATTTTGACCTCAAATGTGATGAACAGTACCTTATCACTCATGAATTTCTTCACAAAGGCAGCAAACCAACTCTAGAAAAGCTCAGTTTTAATCAATGTATGGAATTTGCCTCAGGCAGCAGCAGGAGTCTGTCTCAAAGCTGGGACAGGAGCAAGAAAGCATATCTGTGAAAAAAATACTAGATTTTTTTTTAACACAAATTTGCCGTAAAAATTCTCCAAGAACTTAATAGGAAACTTTGAATGGATTCATTTCTCTGCAGTCTAGGGCACAAACGGTACAACAAGGTTGCAATAAAATTGTGTTAATGCATTCTATAGACCTAGTTGTGGTCATCTCTCTCTGCATGTGAGTATGTTTATTTGCCTCGAGGTTTTTTATACTGCTGTTGGCCTCATGTTCTTGAGGCTTCAGATCGTTATTTATGAGACATTCTTCAATTTAAAATGAAAGTTTGCAGAGCAAATCATACACTAGATGAGTACCGCCTGCTTCCCAAAACACCTTCAAAATGTGTGTCTGTGTATATATATATACACACATTTCCAGGTGGTAGGAATTAACCTGGTCTCTGCTAAACTGGTTGATTTAAAATGCATAAAACATCACAGGAGCTCAGGAGAGAGCAAGCTAATGAATGTGGTGTTATATGCTCAGATTCCTTCTTCATCAATATTTATTTGCTTTCCCTACCCCGCCTTCTGTGACTAAAAGATTTTTAAAAGTCTTTCTTCATTTTAAAGACAACTTTTAACCAAACTCCCATTTCAAATGAAAGTCTACCCCTCTGTCTCCTGCATCTACTTTCAGAGTGCAAAAGTTGTTCACGTCATTGCCCTTCATTGCATAGAGGCAACTCATTGAAATGGCTGTCGCAGACCTTCATGTAATACCCATTTAGCTCATACTGAGTGGCTAGAACAAATCAAATCTTCATTTATGGTGTCAAAGGATCCATTGGGAATTGTTTCTTTAATTTTGTTGCTAAGGTAATACTTGAACTTCCCCCCCTGAACTAGCAGACTTCATACCGTAATCATTTCTTGTGTACGTGGAAGCTTCTGATGTTCAATACCAGCAAGCTGCCTAGACCTGTCCCCCTCCTATCCTCAGCTATTTGGGGCATGGCCACCTCTGTCTCTGTGTTTAGAAATAAGACATCCCTCAGGCTAAGAAGGTTGCACTGATACAAGTGCACTCAGATGCTGCAATTGCTTGATGCTGTTCCATGCTAGCCTAACTGAATTTTCCATTTTTGCCATTGCAAGCACCATAGTGCTTTAAGTGAGAAGAGGTCCATGCATTTATGATGATGCACTTATCCCTGGAGCCTGTATGGCAACTTGCAGTTCAATGATTGACTTATTTTTTCATGTCATTGCCATGGATTTTGGGGTCCACAGTGAAATTCCTTCTGTGATAGTTTCCCATCAAGGCAGCTCGAGTTAGAAGAGCAGTCCTTACATGCTCTGTCCCATATGGGTTATAGCATCTGGTGGATGAAAGCTTCAGTTATTTTCCCCACACACAGTTGCACAAGGGCTGGCATCTGCCAGCCTTGATGCATGTGCCCAAGCCTCACCTATGGCCTTGGGCTTAATGCTTACCACGGGCTGAATCCAGGCTTTTAGATAAATCAAGCTGGTAGAAAGCACTAAGAACAAGGGCTTAAGTGAGACTGAGACTGCCTAATCAGGCCAGTGCCTCTCCAGACAGACGTTGAAAGGACGATGTCTCTTGTTTCCTGACCGAGCGTCTAGGGAGGACCTTAACACCCAATGTCTTCCTCTTCTTCTGGGAGCATACCAGGAACTTCCTAAGCTGAGAAACCTGGAGCATACGTCATGCCCCAGACAAGATATTTACCTCACCTGCTTCCAAGTAGCAATTAAATAACCCCTTTAGTCCGTAAAAGATGTTCCCCTTATGTTTTGTTTATAGTTTTTTTGCTGCTTATAGTTTCAGGACTGTAAAACCTCTTTTGTCCTGGAAAAGGCTTCCCCAGCAGAGTGAAAGCTTAGACTGAAAACAGTTTTCAGATCTTTCCCCATTCAGTGATCTGGAGCGTTCACCAACGTGGAACGTTACAGTTTGTCACCATTATCAGAGGATTTATTAATTGACTTTTCTGACAAGGTTACCCAGTGGTTACAGCCACCTTGTAATGAAGGTGTCAGTTCTTACAGAGTGGAG
The DNA here is from genome assembly GCA_013398815.1 of Ibidorhyncha struthersii. NCBI lineage: Eukaryota > Metazoa > Chordata > Aves > Charadriiformes > Charadriidae > Ibidorhyncha > Ibidorhyncha struthersii. Next base: position 148,472 of record VZSZ01005502.1, read on the forward strand.
AGTAATGATAGACCCTTTTGAATGCCTGTTTCTGAATGAAGAAGGACAGTTTGACAGACCTTCACTCCAAGTAGCTTCAGGTTTATGAAAGGAGAGGTCATCCAGAGTCTATCAAGGAACCAGCTGAACTTAAAGCTCTGGGATGCTGTCACTGTGAATTAACCAAGTTGTCTCAAGCAAAAGCACACCATTTCCAATGATATAGATTACGGAGAAGGAAATAGAGACATTTAAGCCCTAAAATAAACTGCAAAACTTTCCTTTGTTTCATAGGTAAGCTTTTTGGTTCCAAGATTTTCATCTTCTGTCCGTCTTCAGAGACGTAACAAAAAACTTAACAAAAAAAAAGGGTGAGTTTCTCACTAAAAGATAAGCTCTTTCCACTGTTAAAATATTAAATACGTAACTGATGACTGAAAAAAAAAGACTAATTTCTCCCATAGTGGCTGCTGTACAGCAATCCCTTCAAATAGTTTAAAGTACATCAAGAAAGAAAAATGAAAGAAAGGAAATTTAAAATACTTCAAGTGAAAAAGTCAAATGACTTCTTCTAGGAAAACTCCCCTTTATTCCTCTCACATGCACAGAGATGCTTCAGAGGGAAGTCTTTGGTTTAACAAGTCACTTGCTAGCACCAGCAAACTCTCTCAAGGCAAGAAAAAAATCAATCCACTTCGGGATTTTAGGTCAAGAGATTTTTATTTTTTTTTAAATTATTCCTGTGAGTTCTTTTGATGAAAACAAAGGAGTAAAGGGAAAAAAAAAAAAGTAAAAGAGAAGCCATGCAAACTTTTGTCTGATCCTCACTCGTGCACTTGTGTCTCGGCTTAGCCTGATATCTGACTGCCATGCCTTGATGTTAGTACTGCTGGCACCAGGCTGTTTGGTTCTGGGTAACTTCCCAAGCACATTGTGCCAGTTTTGTCCTTGAATTGGATTGCTTCCAAAGCCAGATGAGACACAGCCTGGAAACTGTCAGACACCTGTAAGCTGGAGCACTTCTTCATGGATTTTCTTTCAAGCTGCTAAGGCTGGTCACACTTAGCTGCATTAACTCCTCTGTATGGTTTGTTTCTTGAGTAGATCCAGAGCCCCTGCATGATGTTTTACTCTTTCAAGGAGAAGGAAATGCCGCCTTCTCTCCCAGGTAGGGCTCACAATCTTCAGGCAATATTTAAAAGCACAAGGATGCCAGTTTGGGCTGAGTTCCTCATATGCTTTTTGAAGGTCACGGTAGCACCTTGCTCTATCCGTGGTGTCCAAGAAACCAACAAAAACCCAACTCTCTCAAGTATTCACATTGGGAGGGTTATACAGGAGCAAAGGTCCTCAGAAGAACTTCTGCCCCTGTCATTGCAATGCTGCAGTTTCAGGAGGAATTCATTAATGCTCTTTCTGACCAGAGCTGCTGTTGCAGGTTGGTATCATCCAAACAGGGCTTCCCTATCTAGAGCCTATGTATCTTGCCCAGATCCTGGTTACGTGCACCACTACCACTTTACAAGTGGAGAGGAGAGTCCAATGGGGCTGAGTGAGGAACCAAAGGGGGAAAATAAAAAGCCTTTTCCTCTCATTGGTTCAGATGCACCTATAGCCTGCACTGCCACACTGCCCTTGACCTCTGAGGTCTATATAACCTGCTCTGCAACTTCCCCCCCCAAAAAAATGATCGTATTCCTAGACAGGGCATTTCACTGGTGCTTGAACAAGCCCCAGGTGTTATTTTTATGAAACAGAGGTAGTGTGATGGATGAAGAACAAAAAAATCTGAGCCATTCATAAGACAATTTTCTTCTACCAAAGATGAAGCCTAGTGAGCATTCCTGTAATCACAGAATCACAGAATTGTTAAGGTTGGAAGGGATCTTTAAGATCATCCAGTCCAACCATTAACCTAACCTGACAAAACCACTTCTAAACCATATCCCCAAGGACCTCGTCTACCCTTTTTTTAAACACCTCCAGCGATGGCAAATCCACCACCTCCCTGGGCAGCCTATTCCAATGTTTGATAACACTTTCAGCGAAAAATTTTTTCCTAATATCCAACCTAAGCATCACCTGCCTTAACTTGAACCCATTTCCTCTCGTCCTACCACTTGTCACTAGGGAGAAGAGGTCAGTCCCCATCTCTCTACAACCTCCTTTGAGGTACTTGTAGAGAGTGATAAGGTCTCCCCTCAGCCTCCTCTTCTCCAGGCTAAACAACCCCAGCTCCCTCAGCCGTTCCTCATAAGACTTGTCCCCCAGACCCCTCACCAGCTTCATTGCCTTTCTCTGGACACGCTCCAGCACCTCCATGACTGCCTTGTAGTGAGGGGCCCAAAACTGAACACAG
>VZSZ01005502.1:150861-169029 GCA_013398815.1 Ibidorhyncha struthersii
AAGCCACTCCGCCCCAAGCCTGTAGCACTGCATGGGGTTGTTGTGACCCAAGTGCAGGACCCGGCACTTGGCCTCGTTGAACCTCATAGCATTGGCCTCAGCCCATCACTCCAGCCTGTCCAGATCCCTCTGGAGAGACTTCCTACCCTCAAGCAGATCAACACACCCGCCCAGCTTAGTGTCACCTGCAAACTTACTGAGGGTACGCTCAATCCCCTTTCCCAGGTCATTGATAAAGATGTTAAAGAGAACCGGCCCCAGCACCGAGCCCTGGGGAACGCCACTTGTGACCGGACGCCAGCTGGATTTAACTCCACCACCACTCTCTGGGCGCAGCCATCCAGCCAGTTTTTTACCCAGCGAAGAGTAGACCTGTCCAGGCCATGAGCAGCCAGTTTCTTCAGGAGAATGCTGTGGGAAACTGTGTCAAAAGCTTTACTAAAATCCAGGTAGACAACATCCACAGCTTTTCCCTCGTAATCACCAGTAGGAGAGCTTTTACTGGTAATCACCAATAGAAGAGCTCTTCCTCTAGTTTTCTAAAAAAGACGTGAATATGATACACTGGAGTCTGCAGCTCCCTTCACTCCAGTTTGCATTTCCCTTCCAGCTGTGTAAAACAAGCCATTTATTCTCTAAGATAATAAAATTTTAATTCTTTTAATAATCAAATTACCAGCAAAACTAAATGTGACAGGTCCATTTCCAACCCTTTTAATGATCCTCCCATTTTGCCATCCACAGTTGCCTGCCTTTATCACTTTCTCCCTTGTGCATTGGCTCTGACACCTACGAGCCCCAAAGGCTTTATTTATGTTAATTAACAAGGAAGTTTCCTTCCAAGTGAATAGCCAGATTACCTGACTCTTGATTTAATGGCAGTCAGCTTTATATACTGTGATTTACAGTTAAAAAAATATGAACCAAGAGAAAACTGTCCATCTGAAGTGCTCGAGCAGACAGTACTACATCTCCAAGTTGGGGTATTTCAGCTCTGGCTCATGTCCCACACATGAAGCAGGTATGCATTTGTGCAGTCACCCATTTATTTTCCCATTTGTTTGCAGATTTCCTTTGCAGTCTCAGCTCCCTGCACTTGCCTGGTATGATGATTGCTCTCTTTGTGGCGTTGCTCATTCTTTATCTCCGGGCAGCAATTTAAGGATGCAACCTGCCCCAGAGAGACACTGTGCAAAATGAAGCTGTGCTGTGGGTGGTGCAGTGTGTTTGGAACAAAGGCAGAAGGAGAAGGCAGCTTGACAAAGTCACTTACACTGGATTTTATGGAGGGAGATTTTACAGATTTAGCAAAACTTCCCTCTCTCGTGCCCCAGGGTATTTGCTGGGGAAACGTGCTATTTGCACGCGCGCTTCAGAGGACTAGAGGTGGGGGGAGGATCTGAACAGTCAAATGGGAGGCTCAGAAGTAGGTTGAAAGCTGAAGATACATATTTAAGGTCTCCACGAAGACTCAACATGCACAAATCCAGGCACTGCAATTAAGTCAGCATGCACAGTTACTCACCCATTAGTCACTCCCTGGCTTTTCTAAATGCATCATGGCTCAAAGTCCCTCCATTCCCCTTGCGTAGGAAACTACCCAGTACTGATGTATGTGCAACATTTTTCTGCTGCCTTCTACAGCTCAGCCATATGAAACAACTCAGCGTGGCACCCTTTTTTATTAGACGGGCCAACAAAAGTAGATGTCTTTATTTGGCTGGACCTGTTTTTAGGACACGAGACATTTCTTATCCTCTGTCACATGTGCAACCCTGACATTTCCGTCTCATCCCTCCATGTCCCCAGCATAGCCAGCTGCTAGCACTGTACAATCTCATTGAATCATCTGCACAAACAGCATCAATTAACATCATCAATTAACATCAACAATTCGAAGTAAAGGTCTAGCAAATTAGGTAAGAGCATTGTGAAGGTCAATGTTTGTGACAACACGTGCTCACTTCCCTCATCTTCCACGCCAGGACCAAAGTTGTCTTGATGAACCTCCAGCACAGCATGAGAACTTGGTAGTGTGGTCCTCTGGTAATGAACACTGGTCAGAGATCTGAGACATTCACAACTGCTTTTCATTATGTTGTTACAGACAGTATCATTGCTCCCTTTTCCCTTTCTCCTCTTGTATTACCTCATACATATATGGGAATTTCTATGAGGGGCAGTTTTGGAGCCATCATTGGTGGCAGGGAGTACAGGGACCATTACAATGGAGACCACAGTAAGTAATTCCCAGAGGAGGGCTGCAAGAGTACTGTATGCACCCAGGAAATTCCAGCACACACATCTGCAATGCGTACCAGGGATGAGTGGAAAAGATAAAACATCAGAGATATGGTCTTCCTGAACATTGCTTGCTTGACTAACAGTTAACATTACCTTCATCCATAACATCTGCCTAGCAACAACAGAGCTTCCAGCTTCTCCTGATGGTAAATCTCAGCGCAAGCTGTGCTTTTCTGGGTATCTCACAGAAAGGTCATTGCCAGTGGACACATAATGGGCATTAGCGATTCTGAACATTTTACCAACCTCTCTTAGAAGTGCTGCATAAGTCAAACAATGACCTGTTTAGCTGTGCTGTGCCCCTGAATGAGCAAAGCATCAACAAACGGGAGCATCAGTGCCTGGAATAACAGAATACCTTTTTAATGATTTATGATTCGAGCTAGCAAACTTGCTAGCCAGATGGATCTGCAACTGAACAAACCAAGGCTGACCTGAGGCTACAGAACCTATATCAGCACACTGCAGAGGTTTTACTGGAGATTGATTGCGTTATCCCATTGCCACATAATCACCTAGTTAATTTTTAAGACTTTTTTTATTTTATTTTTATTATCACTTAATCTGGACACTCTCTGTTCACTTTTTCACCTGATGTTGATATATCAGCTTTCAGAGTTCAAATCTTCTAATAACTTGCTGCAAGATATTAGGCTTCACTATGTATTTTTGCTTCTGAGAACAGCAGGTAAAATTTGCAAAGTCATGGGAGACAGATAGCAGACTGAAAAGACAAATGAGGAGCAAACTCCCTCTAACCAACTAGAATTGTACGCACAGCTTAGAAGATATATCGGATGATTTCAAAGTTGCTGTACCAACAGCTAATGGAAGAAGATCAATTTGTATTTACTTATTCAGAGTACTTATGTTAATACAATATTAACTGGACTCTTTCTCGCAGAACATATTTCTAACAATTTTCTATATAGAAAGAAAGAAACAATTTTAAAAATATCCACTTTCCCTTCTTTATTTTAACTTCTGAGACAGTATCTGAAGACAACCTGTTATAAAGGACATCCTCTATCTAAGGTTGCATGTATGGGCTAAAGGGCTCATACCCTTCCTTATCAATGTGTTACCTGATAAATATTATGCTTTTTTTTGCTCATGGCATCCTTCAAATAAATGATTTTATTTCAGCATTACTCTGTTTACTCTTACTCTCTTTATAGATTATATACTTTCATGTCTATGTAATGAAAATTTCAGGTGAGCAAGTATCAAATGATGAATGCAACATATTTGTCTGACTTTCTGGGCAAACATCCTGCTTTATTCACAAATCCTATTTTGCTTTCACAAATATAGTCATCAAAATGAAGCCCCTTTTAATCATTACTCACAAATAGTGTGTATTATAAGACCATGCTTTCAGGTAAACTGAGATATACTGGAAAACTTGCAATCCGTTCTGCTGCCAGATTCAGGATACAGAATCCCAGATACTCCTTCCATCTGGTAAAACAGAAACAAATAGATTAACTCCTTACCCTTCAAAAGAGGGCTTCTTTGAAGACCTTCTACACAACAATGTACAGAGGAAGATGAAAGTATTATTTGACACTTATAAATGGATGTGAAAGAACTGGTCAGGATTTTCTTAATGGTACACTTTGCACAGTTACTGTTCAGTAAGGTTTCCCAGGTCTCAGCTGTGAGTAAATGAGTAAACACAAAGGTATCATATCAGGGTACAAGTGAGACAAAAGGGAAATGTTATCAGATAAGTAATTGCCTGTGGGGTAGGAAATTCACTGTAAATGTGTATGAAGATGCAATTTACTGCTGTATCCAAGCTGATATTCTAAGATGCATCTCTTTCACACATTCCTTTGAGAAAAATTTATAAAAGACTGGTTTGCAAAACACTAGCAAAAAGAAAGCCAAGAGATCCTTCACACATAGTGTGAAGCACTATTTTTATTTTACAGCCAGGCCCTTATTTTCCTCCTACCCTTCCCTCATCACAGTACATGAGTTTCAAAGGGGTCTTTGAGACAATGTATGCTGCAAGAGAGGAACATGTATGATAACAACCAGCACAGAATCACAGAATAGTCAGGGTTGGAAGGGACCTCTGGAGATCATCTAGTCCAACCCCCCCGCCAGAGCAGGGTCACCTACAAAGCTGCCTCACTCCAGGTTTACGTTAATAGTTATGTGTTTGGAGACAAGCAGGTTTGCCATTCATTCCTTTGAAAGGCTCCTTTTCATGTCAAAACCAGAGCACCTGTGTGTTACACCAGCAAGTATTTCACAAATCCATCAGTCACAACAGACTGAAGCTGTCCCACTTTTTCTCCCTGCCCATCCCTGTTTGATGTAGTTGGAATGGCTTCCTGGTAGCAGCATCACTGAGTATTTCAGAGGAGCCCCAGTTCTTCCACAAGTTCTCCAGAGATCTTCCGTTCCATGTCTAGCTTAGACTCCCCAGCAGCTCCTCCTGGGAATATACCCATGTGTCTTATCTCAGTAAAAGCTGTGTCATAACCTGATAGTTTGAAAGATCTTTTCATTGATCCCAGATACCCCTTGCTTATCCAGTTTCCTGCTCAACACCATGATCATTGTGTGTGCTCTGTCAGACTTCCCCTAATGAGATGCTTAAAGATTTGTTGACCCCTGTGGCACTCCCAGCTGGAGGTAAGTTTGGTCTGCAACGGAAGGCAATTAGTGAAGAGAGTTCCACCCGGCTTTATCATAGTTGGTTGGATAAGGAAAATAAAAATGCATCTGAAAAAATGTTTCTAGTTTGTATTTCACTAGTTCATCACCTTAAACTTATTAAGGGGAAGTAGATCCTCATCTTACTTACACAAACTATAACTGGTGCAACACCACAGCCACCAGTGGAGTGGCTCATGCGCTGCCTGAGAGAGGAACCAGGTACACAGAATCTGTCCCACCACAAACAGTTTAGACAGCAATATGGCAGAAATCCTTGAGACGCAGTAACACTGTGTATTTCTCAGAGAAATGTTCCAAAAATCTCTTAAGACCACTTGTCTTCAACACACAATCCCTCCCACACCATTCTTCTCAATGGTGAGAAGTTTGGAATAAGCATTTGTTGTTATTTTTTTCCTGTCGGTGGTGGTTTTGTTTTATTTCCATACATTTTTGAAATTCTGAAACCTACACTTAATCAATAAATACATCCGGCTGATGCCAGAAATAACAGAGAGCTTTCTGGATAACAGAGCTTTCTGGAGAAAGACCACGACCATGTGGTATCCTAATGGTACGCCCAAAATACCAAGGTCAAGATTCACCTGTGGCTCCAGGGGCAGAAACAAATTTCTGTAATGCTCCTCCTGCCTCTGTGTTACAACCACCTCTTGTGTCTTGACTTACATTTAATTTGGGATCTCTTGATGGTTCAACCACTGTGGTCGGTGGTTGTACAGCGCCCTTCCTGATAGCGCTCTGCTATGACTGGAGCACCTAAGGGCTAAGTCAGCATAAATACCCAGTTATTTCTTTTCTAAGGTATAATATACATATAACATTTTTACAAATAATAGCAAAAGGAGCTCTAGACATGATGTTTTGGTGGTATTTTAACCCAAATCTATAGAATAGTTTTTTATGTTGCAGACCACTGAGCAAATGCTTTTGCTGGAGTGAAAACCAGAATGGAATACATACCCCAACCTCACAAGGGACAGAGATGAACATTCAACATCAAGCATCAAAGACTCATCCCAAGCTACACATGATTTATGGGGAATTTGAATTGACACTTTTATTGCCTTTTACAAATTTTGAAAACCCATATTCCTGAAGATTATATTTTTGAGTTACATGCTTTTGAGCTTTCTGAGATGCAGTCAAGACCTGAAAGCAAGAGTTAGTATTGTATGAACTTTTAATTTGATTGTAATTGTAGTTTAAAATGATAAGCTCACCATAAATGAAAATAACATCCTCTGTTTGCTAGCTGGCACAGGATCAAAGCTAAAGACTTTCCAGCCTGAGTCTTCAGAGATTCTCTTTTTTTCCCTGCACGCTAAAAATCTTTATTCCCCTTTAAAAATTTAATATGCATTGGAAAGATTATATATGAGTTTTGATGTGCAACTGAGCAATTTTGCTTTTCTGACAGAAAATAAGGTTGTGGTTTTTCTCATATTTACTCTGTTTAGGAAGCACAACCTGGCAACTGAGGCACAGGCCTGGCTGCCAAGGGGTAACCAAGGGACAGGCACATGTGTTTCTCATCTTCTTAATGGCAATAATGGCTGTCAGTTTTTCCAGTTCTACCATCCTTGCCTGTTTCACACTGTAGGAGCAGAAGGAGGAGGATGTTTGTCCTCTTCCTGCTTGCATTGCCTTCTACCTCTTGTCCTTCAGAAGCACTAGGGTGGTCCATTGGCAGAAGAATACTGCTTAGAGCGAAGATGCCAGGATTTTATAGAAGCACAGTCCAGATAAACACATGAGCATTATCCTTTTATTTTTCATTAGAACGTGAGGTGTTGTAAAACTTAAACAGAGCTTCTATGAGGAATAACATGACTTATGTTGCTGACAACAACCTCAGTCTTGAAAGTGATATATTTGGAGCATTTTAAAGAACTTCTTTTTTTTTTTTTACCCTCTCACATAAGCGCTTCCAGGCCCTCATGCTACAGGACATAGCAGTTCTGCTTTACTTCTCCCTTTTCCCAGGATCCAGATGTCTCTCTTTTGCACTTTCCTCACTCAACAATGGATATCTTCAACAGAAACGTGGGTACACAAATGCACGTGTGTACAAATCACTTAATTGTAATTCACACTATTTAGAGAAACAGGCAAATTAGGTAATCATAACTGTCCTTTCTAGCCTTAAAAATCATGAATGAAGAAGTTTGCGAACACCCAGTAAAATTCATAATTGAGGCTGCTTTGGGGAGTCATAATACTTTACTTGCAATATTGGAATAAATACTAGGTGCCTAATATTTCAAATAGTATTTTTCTCCAAATCAGTACCAATCTTTTGCACCAGTAGAGATGGGTAGGAGTTGAACATATTCGTGGATAACGAGCTCTTCAATCATGTAGACAAAAGTTACAGACAAGCATCTGTAGTTGGACAACCAAGCTAGACTGCGACCCACAGTTTTAGTGCAGATATATTGGAATAGCAATTGCAGAGGATTCTACGGCACTTATAGCCAAATCACAGTGAGCTGGAAACTATATCCTCCTGTTCTAACCCAGACAAAATCAGGGAGGTCCCCAGGTGCGTACTATGCAACAGGTCAGACTATCTGACTACAGTGGTTCCTTTGGATGTTTTTGTCCTGGAATCTGTGAATATGAAGCTGATATTGTATCTCCCAGTATAAATTTAGCTCCTTGGACAAGTACAGTGTACGATTAAATCAGAAATTCCAGTTATGCCAGATGCAGCTGTGGTACTGGAAGGGAAAAAGCCTCAGCCTGTGTGATCAGAAGCATGGTAAGAGCTACCAGGAATATCGATAACTGGAATTTACTCTAAATCTTTCATTGATTATTTCAGAATCTTAATCACTTTTCCAATAATACAAATGTGAATGGGGAAAAATTAAGTTAGGACTCTTCTAGAAGCAGCATACTGTCCTGTTCTCTTTCCTTGGTAAATTGATCAGACTCTAATTTGCGGTTGCATATTTGAGATCCCTTTTTGTACTCAAAGATAAAGCCAACCTGAATTATTGTTTGACAGAATTGCTAGAACTGTGGCATGAATTTGTCTTCCACTGAGTATGAAGGACTGAAAAAGTGAGTGGTCATTTACAGGAAGGATGTTACTTTATTTTCAATACAAGTGATCATAATTGGTTACACTATGATGTTATTACTTCAACGGCAACCCCCTGAAGTGTTAGAATTCCTTTTTTCATCCAGTTTGATTAATCTGTTGCAAGAGGAACTTCTAGGACACAGACTCATAGAATTAATAACTTTGATGTATCATGGGGAATGGCTTTAAACTGGAAGAGGGGAGGTTTAGATTAGATATTAGGAAGAAATTTTTCACTATGAGGGCGGTGAGGCACTGGAACAGGTTGCCCAGAGAAGTTGTGGAAGCTCCATCACTGGAAGTGTTCAAGGCCAGGCTGGATGGGGCTTTGAGAAACCTGGTCTGGTGGGAGGTGTCCCTGCCCATGGCAGGGGGGTTGGAACTAGATGATCTTCAAGGTCCCTTCCAACCCAAACCACTCTATGATTCTATGATTCAGTGTTTAGAGGAACTGTTTTCACTGGTGCCATTGTCCAAGCATTTCTAGACAGGGATTACCAACGTGGTCCCATAAAGGACACAAAACTGCAAGTTGTATGAAGCTTCACCTCCACCCCAGGTACTCAGTCTCCCCAAATGAAAATAAAATTTCATGAGATCAGTTCCAAGGTGGTCTCCATAATTAGATTAATTCAGCATGAGAAATAAATGACTCCTTTAACAAATTCTTCAAAACCACCATGGATGGAACATCTCTAAACAGTGTACACTGTTGTCCTCTCCAACACTGACAAGATGATCACCAAAAAATACACAATGCACACTCTGCCTGACAGTTTTTGTGGTTACGTAGAGCCAGTGGCTCATTAGAAGCTCAGCTATTGGTTCTCTTTAACTCTGTTTTTTTTTCAATCGGTGCAAAGTGCTTTTGAAAGAGAAAAAAATTCTCACTAGGGACAACAACTAAAGCAGGGCACGTGGCCTTTTTTTGCCTTTTGTCCTTCTTATTAGTGTAGGCATCCCAAATGTCTTCCAACTGGTTTCAAAATATTTCAGAATAACTAACTATCCAAGAATCTACTTTTGCAATCTTTGACCTCACAGAAAAATCAGCTGTATCCCGATTTCAGTATTTTGTGGTTGAAGCTAGTGCGGTGTTTTGGGAAACTTCCAGATGACAATTTCCAGTGAGCAAGGAGTATCAACAAGTTCCTTACCAAATGGCACGTTTTATGCTCTTTGGTTTCTGAATAGTTATAAAAGGCAGGAAGGAATTTTGCAGAATGAGAAAGATATCTCTATAAAATATTACTGGGTAGCTGATGTGCAAATCATTAATATAAAAGATTACAGTTATAGGAATGTAAAGCCTTTCAACTAGGATATGAATAATTGCCAGAGAGTAGGACAGAGTTACAGAAAACTTTCCATCATGAAACAGAAGCTATTATAGGTAAAATGATACAGAATATTGTTTGGAATTACATTAAATTATACTGAAATCTTTAAATCACTTTCCTTTTACAATCACTTTATATCTTTTACTTTCAAATATGTAATTTTTGAAAGTACAGATTTGTGGAAAAGAAGAGATTGCAAACTGAACAGGAATAAATTTTAAAAGGCATGATATGTGCAAATATTTCACTTTAACTGGTGGCAGCTGATTAAGGAAGTGAAAGTCTGATCAACTCTGTAATGGAAATAAAGCAGTCATTGAATACACCTTAGCACCATGGCAGGAGGAGGAACAAAGCAAAAGCATTTGAGTCCAAGGGGCCTCAAGTGGTCTCTGCTGTAAACATACAGTTAACCACGCTGTATGAAACGGGGAGCTATTCTCTCCTCTCATAATAGCAAGAGTTAACTGGACCGTAAGTGTGTTTATGTTTACAGAACTGTATCTTTCTCCTCCTGCAGAAATGATTGTTCAGGCTCCCCATTGAGCGGCCCTGCGTCTGATCACTGTATTTTTTATTAGGACATTAACCTGCTGTTTCTACCATATCCACACATGACTTGCTTCAGGGGTCAGGAAGGACCTGGTGTGAGCAGACCCTGGGAGCCCTCTTCTTCACACCAAGAGGGAGAGCCTGAAGGGCACCACGTAACCATCCTTCTTTGGCCTCCTTTAACACCAATGCACAAAACAAAGTTAGCAAACCTCCAGACTAGACCCCACTGTGAAGCTTTCCTACACAACAGACGTTCTAGATAAAACCTGAACATTAAGGTAGGGGCCAGAACTGAAGTCACTGGTAGTTTTTGTGTGGACCTGAACTCCCTTTCAGTTAGGCCCTAATTGAAACATAAAATATTTAATGACAGTTCATTAAATGTCTTTGAACTGATATTTGTCAGGCATTCCATTTTTCTGAATTTTCCACTTGTCATTGTTTAAAAATTTTCATTTCTTTTTCTCCTGGTTGCCACAGAGAAAGATAATAAATGACTAGCCCTGGAGCAGGATCCCATAGTACACTGCACGCTGGGACTTTCACAATAAGTTTCTGCTCCAGGGATCATGGCAGACACAGTGAGCTGTAGAGCGTATTGATGGTGTGTCTCTCCCTCCCCTTATGTATTCCCTGTATAGAGTTATCGACAGATATTTGGCACCCACCACCACTCGCCCTTGTTCTGTACTAACAGACAGGGCTTTTCATCCTCACAAAGATGCTTGTCATGTTTGGCACCTGCGCCATACTGCCGTGGACCAACCAGTTTTACTCACTTTAGGATCTAATTAAGTCCCTTACTGCCTTATTGGATGAGTCATTTCCTTTTCAATGACTTCTCCTAAGTTTCTTGCAGCTCCTTTTAACCTGGAGAGAAAAAAAAAAAAAAGCACGAAAACCAAAGTCCTGCATTGGGGCGCTTAAGCTCCATTTGAGCAAGTGTCTTGCAGTCTGACCTTGGGCTCACAGTAAGAAATCTGCTGTTCTCTCAGTCTTGTCCCCTGAACCGACAATGGAGGTGATCCCAAATCCCTTTTTAATGACTTTGAAGGCATGACCTAAAAATCTGTTGAACTGGTAGGAAGGCTCAATTAGATTTTTCATTGTTTTGGATTGGGCCTAAAGGCAGCCCGGAACAGCTAGATGAAGATGAACCAAGAAAAAAAGCCCAAAGACACAACTAAGAGAAAGGTAAAGCAGTTCCAGTATAATTCCCACTGAAATCTCAAATCAGTATTGCTATGAGAAAAATAAGATGCAACCGGACACCTCAGAACAGCCCACCTCTCCTTGTAATTGTCACATAGATGGGTTTTTGGCAATGGCCAGCCATGTTGACTTGGTTTGAACCATGTGCACAAAAAGCCTGTAGACAGACTAATTCCACATCATCCAGAACTACAGTTGCGTTTGCAGTATCTACTCAACGCTCTGTAATTTTTCATCCTGTTTCTTTCCCAGCTTTCAAGTCTAGAAACCTATCATTGGCTTTTATGCATTTTCCTCAAAATGTACAATCTTATTTAAGCTTCTTTTTTTAATTTCATTGCACTTCTCCATATTGTATTATGAAGATGAAGACCATCACTGTCCCTCTCTTATGAAGTTACCCTAGACAATGTTTTCCTAACCTCCTCACAGTAGCTTCACCTGTAACTGGACGTTTCCATGTCAATCACTTCTTTTTAGAATTTAAAATCATCCATCCACTTGCCCCAGCAACTCTTTCACTCAGAACCTTTCCTCCTAACTGCAATTTTGACTTCTGGAATACAATATCTCTTTTCAATGCAGAAACCTGAACTCCCATTCCATATAGACCCCTTCCACGTGTCCTGTGTGAGCTCTCATTTCAAACCTTAGCTACGAATACTTTCCACCGCTACTCTGAATTGCCCTGTCTTACTTCATGTTTTAATACCCATTTGCTGCCCTTAAACCAGTAGAGCATTATGGGATATCATTTGTATAAAAGACAATTGTTTCTTTAAAGTTATGCCAAATTTTTGCTTGGTTCAGGATGGGGGTATTTTGTGCCCAGGAGCCCATGATCTGAGGATGGATGTTTAAAGGAGAGAGAACCAGGCACACCGCCAGTTTTAGCTTACTTTTGAGAGCAGGCAGCAGTACTGTATGCCAAGTTTTTGGACTAACTCCCCATCAAATATGAATAGGATCAGACTTTTCACTTTAGCAAATTTTAATGAGGTATATTTGCTACCAAATAATAAATACTTGCTGCACCTAATATATCAGTTAGAAAATTGTCTACTTTGTCAGTCTTTGAAGCTTTTGCCTGGGCAGAGTATATTCAAAGCAATTCATTGTAAGTAATACAGCACAAAGGAGTTTTTAACATGTGGGGGAAGTTGGGCCATTTAAATAGAAGGCTGTATGTGGTAGGGCTCATGGGTAACAGCGGGAGTTGTCGGTCAACAACCTGACAAAGCTAGAAGCATTGAGAGACTGAGAGTGGTCATGGGGGTGAGGAGGACTCAGAGTCCAGCAGTGGGGGAGATGTAGGGGTGGGGAAGAGCTCGGAAGTCAGTGGCAAGAAGGTTTAATCTGATGCACTGTTAAATCAGGAGCCAACAGCCATCTTCTGTTGAACGGGGTTGTATTGTACTTTCTCTCTGTTTTCAGCAATGATTGTCACAGTTTATCCCTGCCACTGCAGTGCTATAAAAAGTTAAATATTGTTGTCTAAACACAGAGGGAGGGAGGGAAGTTAGACAGGTTTAGAAATCCACTGTTATAAAACCAGCAGAAACTGTGCTGGAGAGAGAGCCTAAAGGGGAGATTGTTCCCACCTCCCCAAAAGCCTCCACCTGTGTCATCCTGTCCCACCTGGATGCTTTCTCCCCAGCTTAAACAGAGCCATTATAGGGTTATATATCATCGCAGTGCCTGCATCAAAAGGTTCATTTCGCTACTGCTGCATCCTCATCCTCATCCTCATGTCAGCTGTTTAGCGGCACAGTGTATCAGTCAAACGCATCATTGGAAGGGAGACGATTTGAGGATAATGTATGTAACAGATAATACAATGGCAAAGCTGCTGGGGCTTAATTATGGGACGCAAGCAACCACTGCATCTGCACCACAACCACCTGGGAACACAGAGAAATGAATTATTTTCCATGTGTGCGTCATATTGATGGCTCTTTTCTATTGACACTCTTGATTCTGGCAGTAAATTAGATTAGACAGAAGGGGATTTTTCCCATTTCAGTCCATGCTAACTGAAAGGTAATTTTAAGTCTCTGCATATTTACCGAGTAAACTTCAATCTGGCAGCTTTGAACAAAGGAGAGAGAGGAACGAAGGGTTTTTTAAATGCCACTGGCTTCCTTGCGCAACAGACTGTTAAATCCTATTAGCAACGTTTCCCCAGGAGTAGCTACAATAAGTGAGGGATGTGGTACTCTCAATTGCTGTGATGCTTAAATATCCAAACATTTGGTCTGAGTACAATGTTTTAACTTTTTTGGAGAAAGTCAGTGGGAAGAAAAACTGTACTGGCCTTGGGGCCTCTGAATTCACCGCGTCAGCCCAAACCATTCAGGAGAGTTTGGATGCTCTTGTGCTCTCAGAGCCTGATCCAAACACCAGAGATGTCACTGAACAGTGTCACTTGAGCAGGCTTTCAACAAGGCTCTCCACACATGAGTTGCCTCATTATTTAACTTGCAGAGGTGGCAAGTCACTGACACAGGGACACTGGGTAAAGGGAGACTCTCTTTGCACGAGGAATTATGATTCTGGTGTTGGTACATGAGCAAAGAAAATCCCATCTCATTTCTTATTGCTTTTGCACAGCTGGAATACACCTATATTTTTCAGGACTTTGTGTTTTGGAGGCCTTTTTACTTGTAAACAAGGAGTCACACAAGGAAATTTTTTTGTTCAACTCTTACCTTGTTTCAAGCATGACCAGAGCTGTTCTGGTTTAGTACAGATTTAAATTCAACATTTTTCAAAGGAATAATTTAGCTTTAGCTCCGTTTCAAGGGGAAATAAAAAAAAAAAATACCAAAGTGATTCGGTTTCAAAAAGGGTTTCATACTGACCAATTCAGTTATGTTTGAGCTCACAAAAAAATATGTCTTTAAACCAGGTTTTCATTTGGGTTCAAGATGAAGTCAAGTCTCTGCTTGTAAATTCCATTTATCTTAGGGGTGAGGCATTCATAAGCAGTAAATAAGAGATAGTATGTAACAGTGACTCTGGACATAAAAATCCACTTCAGCATCGTAGCGACAGTAACACCTAAAATAATTGTCAAATTGGGGATATTAAAGCAGCTCTTAATTTTCCTGAAACTAAAAAGACTCCCTTCTAAAAAATGAAAAACAACAACAACAACAAAAACTGAGGATGATTATTTTCCAATAGCTATTCATTAAAAAAAAGCATGACGTCTAATAACATTGCGTTGGAAGAGCCAAACTAAATTGCTCGAAAAGATGAAGTACTGCTTACTGAGTCAGGTTTTATTTGGTGGTCCCTCATCTTGGTACTGATTTAGCTCGACCTTGCTTAGTTTAGAAGAGCTGGCAAAACTCACAGTTTGGCAGTGACATTACTCCAACTGTTTGATAAATTCTGCTTCTTTTCATAGAAACATAGAACCACAGAATAGTTTGGGTTGGAAGGGACCTTTAAAGGTCATCTAGTCCCTGCAATGAGCAGGGAAAACTTCTACTAGGTCAGGCTGCTCAGAGCCCCATCCAGCCTGACCTGGAATGTTTCCAGGGATGGGGCATCTACCTGGGCAACCTGTTCCAGTGTTTCACCACCCTTATCATAAAAAATGTCTTCCTTCTATCTAATCTAAATCTACCCTCTTTCAGTGTAAAATTGTTGCCCCTTGTTCTGTCACTACAAGCCTTAGTAAAAAGTCTCTCTCCATCTTTCTTGCAAGCCCCCTTTAAGTGCTGAAAAGGCACACTAAGGTCTCCCCAGAGCCTTCCCTTCTCCAGCTTGTCCTCATAGGAGATGTGCTCCAGTCCTCTGATCATTTTTGTGGGCCTCCTTTGGACCCAATTCAACAGGTCCATGTCTTTCTTGTACTAGGGGCTCCAGAGCTGGATGCAATACTCCAGGTGGGGTCTCACGAGAGCGGAGTCTCCCTTGACCTGCTGTCCACTCTTCTTTTGATGCAGCCCAGGATACCATTGGCTTTCTGGACTACAAGTGCACGTTGCTGGCTCACGTCCAATTTTTCATCCACAGGTATCCCCAAGTACTTGTCTTCAGGGCTGCTCTCAATCCATTCAGCCTCCAGACTGTATTGATATTGAGTATTGCCTTGACCGAGGTGCAGAACCTTGCACTTGTCTTTGTGGAACTTCATGAGGTTCGCATAGGCCCAGTCGTCAAGCCTGCCACGGTCTCTCTGGATGGCATCGCTTCCTTCGAGCAAATTAACTGTACCGCTCATCTTGGTGTCATCTGCAAACTTGCAGAGGGTGCATTCAATCGCACTGTCTGTCATTGTTGAACATATTAAATAGTATTGGTCCCAATACAGCCTCCTGATGGACACCACTCCCTACTGGTTTCCACTTGGACATCGAACCATTGACTACAACCTTTTGGATTACACCATCCAGCCTGTTCCTTATCCATCTAATAGTCCATCCATCAAACACATATCCCTCCAATTTAGAGGTAAGAAAGTTTCATTTCAGTTCTAAATTTTTGGTTCCCATGTCACTGTTTTTTCCACCCTTGTTTGATTTTGGTTCCCAGACTGGCAAATGACACAAACCAGGTGTGTTCTTCCCGTGACATCTATACTGTTTAAGGATTTTTTACTCACTGCCTGCTCCATTCGGTTTTCTTGATTAATGCAGCAGGTTTCAATACATGTTCTGATGTTGTCAGTTCCTTCTCCTTGCATCCTTACCTCTCTTTGCTTTGTTATGGCTGAAAACCCCAGAGTGCATCAAGTCATCAAAAAATAAAAATGAAACTGTGGCAATATTTCAATATCCTGTTTGTTTTGAGAACACAGATCATAATTGAGCCTTTATCCTAACTTAGCCACTGAGTCTACGCAGCATGTCCACCTTGCGGTATCTTTCAAAGAAGAGTTGATGGGTTATTTATCTCACATCTACTAGGATCAAAATTATACATAGCTTCTGTAGTATATAGTCACAATCAAAATAACCACTTGCAGACATTATTTTTCTATGTATGCTTTCATAAGTGTAGTTCTCAATGTCTCTATATATGACATTTCTCAGTATTTTATAGAGCCTAGGAGTATGTTTGAACCCCATTGCCCATTCAGAGTTTCCTTCACAGAGTATATTATCGTTAGCTGCAATTAGCAATTTTTTTTTACAGTCTGCCAGGAGATCGATCTACTTGGCCATCTATACTCAAAACACACCAACACCTCTGAAGACAGGCACGTGCAGGAAAGATCCTTCAGAAGAAAAGTGAGTGCATAGTATCTCCATTATATATCAATTTTATGACTGATAGAAAGTGCTCAAGGGAAAAGGTTTGAACTTGAGCAGAACCCCAAGCACAAAATGAGTCTCTAGGGAAATGTTTGTCTCCAAAGACAAACAAGATCAAGACCCCAGTCAATGAAAGCAATTCTGAATACTAGAGCCTTGCCAAAGGATTTCATCACAGCTGGGAGAGCTGAGCAATTGGGCTGCAACAGAGTGAATCCCTTCAAGGTGAATAAATATACACAGTGATAGAAGGACACCTTCATTTCCTACATTGTTGCCGTGTAAATTATGAATTGCATCAGCACATACATCCACTACTTTTACCATAAGAGCTGGCTGGGTTTGAGTGCTTTCAAGAACCAAGCTAGCCAGAGAGAGTGTTCCAAAGGGATCTGCAAAACCAGAAACAGGGGTGAATCCCTCACTCCACACCAAATCAAGGGAAATCCAGAAGTCAGAGGTATGCTCCTCCTCTAGCCTGCATAGGCTGTGTCCCAACTTCGGTGAGACAATATTAGCCAGGTCATGGGACAACCGGTGCCAGAACTCCTCTGAATGTTGTGTCAGTCCCTGTGTTTAAACAGGTATGATTCAAATGTGTCTTTCTGAAGTCTTCAGCATAGCCTGGAGACGTTGCTTATTTTTTGTGTATGCCTCAGCTGAATTCTCATAGTAGAAGACAGCAATAGTGAGAAAGCAAAATGTCTGCGCTGTAACCTGGCTGGGAGCCTTCTGCCTTGTTACAACACTCAGGAGTTTCTGAGCATCGCAACAGACCATCTTCTGGTGATTTTGGAAGACTGGTAAATGCCCACCAAGGACATGCTTCAGATAGTGAAGATCTAGTGAATTAAGGCAGATTTGAAACATGTTCTCTACAGCTTATAGGTTAGTGCTTTTTATTTTAAAAATACTATGCGCTTCATCACAGTCCTTCAATAACACACACACCAAAAAAAAAAATCACACAAATCAACCCCTAATGTGCTGGAATCATGCCAGTAATTAATGTGTTTAACTAATGGGACTGAAAGAACAGATGGGAAAATGCATCCCTTTTCACCTGAAATAGCAGTGTTGTGTCTTGAATTCACAAGTCTCTAACAGCTCTGTAGTATTATTTTACGATTTAGTCATGACAGCTGTAACTCTAGTCACTGTAACTGACCTCTTCCATAATATGTGATGATTCATTATGCTTAAGTCCTTTTGATATCTGGACTCAAAAAAGAGAGAAAAGAGAAAGGAGAAAGGAGAAGCAGAGACAGCAGTGACAGTTTAACCTGGAGAAGAGAAGACTTCTTATTAATGCACATAAATACACGAAAGGACAGTGCAAAGAGCATGGGGCCAGGTTCTTTTCATTGGCGCCCAGTGCAAGACCCAGGGGCAATAGGCACAAACTGAAACACAAGAGGCTTCCTCTGAACATTAGGAAATATATTTCTATTGTGAGGGTGACCAAGCACTGACACACATTGCCCAGGGATGTTGTGGAGTCTCAGTTCTTGAAGATATTCAAAAGCTGTCTGGACTTTTGCCAACCTGGGCAACCAGTTCTTTGTGGACCTGCTTGAGCAGTGGAGTTGGACCAGGTGATACCCAGAGGTCCCTTCCAACATTAGTGATTTTGTGATTCTTTGAGAAAAGAGAGAAAGGAGAAAGTAGAAAGGAGAGAGAGAAAAGAAAAAAGAGGAAGAAGGGCAGG
>VZSZ01005502.1:169279-188106 GCA_013398815.1 Ibidorhyncha struthersii
GGAAGGGAAGGGAAGGGAAGGGAAGGGAAGGGAAGGGAAGGGAAGGGAAGGTGCTAGTTTGTAAAGACACAATCAAGGACAAATGCTCAGTTGGTCAGAGGAAAATCAGTCAGAGGAACTTGTCTAATGGGGCCGATTTATTTTGTCTTCAGCAAACACATTCCCCGTCACATCACATGGGAGCTCCCACGCAGTTTCACATTTCTCCTGTTCTGATCAAGGATGTATAGGTCTTTGCTTATACCAGGCAATGACTGTCCTCAAGGTACTAAGCAGCTGAAGAGAAAACAAATGATTGAACACATCTGCTGAAGTAAAAAACAAATATAGCAGTTAGGAGCACCTGACCCCCATCTCATAGCAGGTAGTACATACAAACCATTAAAATCTTGGGCTCATGCCTAGACCAGATGACTTCTGTTTCCCTTGTTCTCTCAGGAATTAAAGCTTACGTCATGCAAACTACACGTTCACCACCTACTATTTAAAACCTTATTACTTTATTCTTTCATACTTGATCAATAAAATAAAAAGTACATTAGCAATGAAAAAATACAGAAATATCCATTAACTTCCTATTAACCACAGTGTCTTTTTACCATCACTACTGTATGAAGGTACATCAAATTTCAGCCCACCCCTGATGAACAAAGTATTAGAAACACAAGAGGAATATAGTAGAGCACCTGATCATTAAACCATGACAATTAAGAACTATTAATGCCATAATAAACCATCCTCTTTGGCATTAAAGAACGATATGTATGTTAATTTAACTGTCCAAAGTTATTATGCTAAAAAGCTATGCATGGTCGAGCTCTTCATATAAGTAATAAGAAAAAACACTATTGGTTTTGGTGGTTTTTGTACCAATAGCTACAAAATTAGGACATTTTTAATCCATTGGTCCACATTTGTTGCCTCCAAGCTTCTTAAAAGAGAAGATGTTTGGTAAGGTGCTGTTCTATTTATTTTTAAAATATTTTAGAATACAAGGAAAATTCCAAAGAACTGCGGTAAAATGCATATAACTCAATATTTTGAAAGAAAAATATGGGTAATTACAGGACTAAATTTCTGTCTGACATCTATCCTGGGAAAAAAAATAGCCTGCCTAATATGAGAATTGATTAATAAGGAATTAAAGATGGCAAAATGTAAATCAGAGTTCAAGTGTAAGAACAGATCTTGCTAAAATAATGTATTGTATTTTTTCATGAGAGTGCAGGCTTCGATGAAGAAGACAATAATGTCAAACCAGTAGAACTCACTATGGTATTTCACTTTACACCAGAAACAACTTGGACAAGAACTAGGAGGATACAAAATTAATATGTAGATGTTGAACTTTTTACAACTGGTTGACTGATAGTTTTTGACATGTAATTGCAAACAGAGTGTATATTTAGTTGGGTTTCTAAGCAGACAATACTGAAAAGAGAGGTCACTGAGACAGAGCTACCTAATAAAGCAGGCAGAAAAAGTATGCTTTTATCAACTGCCAAGTTATACATGAAGGAATAAACAATAATGTGTCAGCCCCTTCCCGCTTGGAAATTAGTGACTTTGGAAAAAAACATTACTTCTGTGTTTAATGTATTCAGAAGGGCTAATATGACTCCCAGATACATAAATTTGAAGAGTTCTAAGTGTATGAACAGAAATTATACAGCCTCTCAATTTGATAAGGTATCACAGCTGTAGGATTACTCCTTCTAGTTCTGGTCTCTACACTTCAGGATGGGTATCAAAATATTAGGAAGATCACATGGGTAACTTAAGCTGCCCACCAGTTATCACACACAGAGCTGAAAAGTGAATTAAACATTCCTCTATCTCAGAGGCAATCACACAGAAAGATCTAGCCTAGTCTAGACAAGCTCAGACAAGAAATAAGTCATGAACTTTCAACAGGCAAAGTAATTAACCATCAGAACAACTTACCAACAGTTATGATGGATTTTCTATCACTGGAAATTTTTAAATCAATATTGGATGTTTTCCTGAAAGTTACATCGCAACTCAAGGAGAGATAATGGGCTTGAAAAAGGAATCAGTTAAAGCATGTCCTGTGGCTTGGTCTCTGCATTTCATACTGGATAATTACTATAGTTCCTTTGAGCTTTAAAAGCTGCTACACTAGAAAAATAGCAACACATTTGAGAGTCATGACTGGGATTTGAGGGTTACCCAAAGCACTTTCCTGCTTAACACTGGAGTGGATGACTTGGGTGTCCTTGTTGTGGTCAGAGCACCTGATGAGATAGTGACTTGCAAATTCTGTCATTTTTACTGTTTCCAGTATGCATACATATATAGATGTATCACTGTTTGGGCCTATTTTACATTAGCAACTTGATGTTGAAACTTTTGGGAAGGCTGGAAAGTAGAATACTTAGTTTCACAGAGAATCTTGAGTATAATGGAAGGTCATGGTCCTTCAGCTTCTCATTGAAAGTTCTCAAAATGGGCTAGGGAAAGCTTAACCATCTGTTCAAGCTTCCTGTCACAGATATTGGCATTTGCTAAAGGCAGCTTCACTTTTCCAAAAGACCTCCCTTCTGCCCAGTCATTACAGCTCCAAGCTGAGCAAATCTTATGAAACCCAGTTCCTTAACCAATCTTTACCACCTAATTTGGATCTCTTTTCTCATGTATCTGGTTCTGGTTTCCACAAACATCTTCTGAGACATCCTTGAGCAAAAGGTCATCGTATATCTTCTGCTACAAATAACCAGCTGTTTATCTAAACTCATTTCACACATCTTTTACCTGCTTATCTTCTCTGTTGAAGTGGTAAGGTCTTGTCTATAAAGACCAATTAGTCAATAAACCAATGCAGAATGCCTTATCATGAGGACCACAGCTTATCATTATTATAGTGCCATGCATCAGCAAATTAACAAAAAACTCAAGAAGTTCACAGAACTCATGCTGTGAGAGATAATGCAGAGCACATTAAAATAACTTCTTTTTTCATATATTCATTTAAATCATATAAATCCACTCTAAAGCTTAATTTTTACTCTGTCAGAGGTCTTTTATTATGTTATTATGATCACATGTAGCAGCAAGAAATCAGTGATGGAAATCTATCCATAAGGCATATTAGTTAATGGTTTTCTAAGTGTGTTGAAAACTCAATCTGTTTCCACAAGTTTATGGTGCCTCCATACTTAAGTCTTTATCAAAGTGTCCTTTCCATGGGCAGTTTCATGATGACTGGTCAGGCTGAGTTGCACTTTACTGTACTTCTGCTCTATAGTGCTTAAAATATTCTAAAAAGCCAAGAATATGACAAACAGTAATTATTAAACAGCAGCCTAGGTGCAAAAATAAAGCTTTATAGGGATTAATAAAACTACAAGGGTAATAAAGTAAGACCTTTCAGCTCATGGAAAAAATAATCCCTTTTATAAGATTTCTGGTTATTGAGGCTGGAATGACTTTGTCTTAGTTATTGATTTCCAAGTCTACATGATTATTGCTCTTTAAACATTGCAGAGTCATACTGTGCTTTGCTGCCGACTCTAAACCAACAAACACTAGAAAGGCCACTTGAGTCCCAAAGCGAAGAAATATTATGTGAGGTCTTTTTTTTTATCTTCGACCGACACATGAAACTTCTGTTTAGACCTCTTTCTTTGTCAAAAGTAAAATTACATCCCACATACCTCCCTTCCTCCTTCCAGTGTTATTCAGTGATTAGCAACAGTCTTTGTAGACAATTATTTCTTCCTTTGTATTAATCAGTAGGAGTAGAGTGATTCACTCCACCACAGAACGTGAAAGTCCTGCTAGGTCATCTGGCCTTCGCTCCACTGGAGCAGGAGATATAAGATGATGCTCAGTGCAGCCAATGCTTATTGCAGGGGGGCTGGACTAGATGACCTTTTAAGGTTCCTTCCAACACAAACTATTCTATGATTCTATAATTCTATGATTCTATTATTCTATGATATCTACCTACTCTTTTTTTTTCACCCAAATAGGTAAGTTATCAGGGAAGTTTCTCCCTAACCAGTGATTTTGAGGTTTTTATTTTCACTTCAGGACTGTGTAGGTAAAGAAAATCTAGCCAGTAAATATTTCAGGGAACCGTGACTTCAAGTAGATGTAAACTACACTGTTGAAAGACCCTTCTATGCTGCCAGAGTAGTCTAAAAACAACTTTGGACTGTCTTCTTAGCATAATAAGAGTCAGGCTCAGAAATCAAAAACCATTATGATGTCTATCAGCACCTGCTTCTCAAAAAGCCAGAGGCCCCAGTCTGGCATATAGCGTAGCATGAGGTAGGTGCATGCCATGATGCTTTTTGGGAACAGGGAGCTACACTAACATTCTACACACAGACACACACACACACACACGTACAGAGAGAACCCGCCACAGAGAGTGCAAGCTGCAAACTAGCATCAATCACTTGCTTTTGTAGAGAAAGCAAGTTTGCCATCTCCAAGACAAGACTGCATGGCATTCGAGCTGTGTTGCTCTCTGCACACCAACTCTCCCCATCACCCTTCAAACTTGAGAAGAAAAGATATTTTTCTTTGCTCTCCTTCAAGACCTACTTTCTTGTATAAACAGCTCCTTAAACAAGGCTGCAGTTGGACAGCAGGCAAAGGGAGACTGATTTTACAAGAATGCCTGTGAAAGGGAGACCCTTTGGCCATAAGGGCTATAGAAAGAATGTAATAATTATTATGGTCCTTCAGTGATCATTACACAGATCGAGAGAAGAGAGGAAACTGTGTGGGATATCTAATGTGGTAGAAAAAAAAACCCAAGCCGTTACTGATATCTTAATATCTGTGCAGTATTTAGCAGAAGAGTTTTACCACGCTTCACCCTCTCAGTCGGGAGAAATTACAATGCCATATGAATAATAGATGAAGTGCTATTTTGATGATGTAAATTAGTATTAATGCAGAAGATTATTTTAATAGCGTGCATAAATGGAATTTTCAGTGCTGAAAGGAACCCTAATTAAATCTGATTCTTCCAACCATTTGCTGCTACGCCACTCAGCATTTTGGCAGGGGGGAGGCTGTTTGTTTTCTCTAACACTTATTTCTGTCTCCTCTTTAAATCATTTATTGTTATATTTAGTCACTACAATCAAAAAGTAAAATGAAAACCTAATGATGAGGTCAAACAAGAAGCCTTTTAATAATGCAGAGCACACTGCACCAGAAGGAAAACATGCCAGCACCTAGGGAGAGTCATACTGGGGACAGGCATGCTTTAATGCTATGAAGATGAAGAAACTACCTTCCATTCCTCTTACTTGTTTTCCTGTAACAAAACCTTGGAATTTCATCAGCACAGAATGGCCAAGAACGCTATGACTGCAGAAAGCACAAGGGATTTTGCTGCCTTGACCTTAGCTTTGCCTGTTACATACAACAGAGTCATACTTGCACAGTGATATGCATTCACCGGTACCATATAATTGGATCACTGTGTTAGATCTCACTTGGGAAAAACAGGCAATCATATAACATCTTTCAAGGGTCTTTGTCCCACAGCATTCAGCATGCATCTACCTGAATCCCTGTTCTCGTAAGACTGACCAGCCTATTTGGATTGTCCTTCTGCAAACTCAAGTGCTTCTAAATTATGTCTTCTAATCCACATGCAGGAAAAGAATTCTAACAATGAGATCACCCAGGAATGCTTAGGATGGTGGAGAACATGGCCAGCCTGGTTGCATTGCAGAAAGTGCAAAGTCGGGAAGATGCTATGATAATTTGTAACTCTTCTCAAGCTCCACTCCTCCTCCTTCATAAGGGGTGTGGGAACAGGATGAAACTATAAAAGGTGTTTACTTACCTTAAAAGCAATTTTTTTTCATCTAGAATTAATGAATGTGCATCAACACTTCACTAGCTTCCAGGACAAGCCTAGGCAGCTCTACCTCCCTTCCTTTCCCTGAACAGGCAGAGCAGCTGAATCAGCCCTGCTGTGAAAAGATCACATCAGTTATTGATAACGACAACATCAGTAGTGTTGTGTGGGTTTTTTTTCACTGCAGTTCTTTTGGGGCAGTGGCTATATTTTAGCACATTCCTTATGAAATGGCTAACACATTCTGAGGTGCTGTACAGTACTAGATTACATGAAATCTCATCTACCAACAATTGCTGCTTGCTCTTCCTTGGAGAGAGAGTATTCAGACAAAAAAAAACAATCTCCCAGGTTATGTTCCCAGTGCTCAACTCTTCCAGACACTTTATGATAATAAAATACCCACCATTCACCTTCTACAGTGCGTCTTTTTGCTATAGTGTGAAGAAAATACACTTGACCAAAAGCAGCCAATGGGCTACACTCTTACAGAAAATTAGAATTGTAGTCAATACCACTCCTCTGCCTCTTCAAGAAACATAACAAGAGATATTTTACCAGAGCTAGGTTTAATATTTTGATTCTCTGGTGAGAACCTGTTATCTTGTTGCCAAGAGTAGCTCCATCAAACTCAATTAAAGGAATAAGGGGGAAAAAAGTGAAGATCCAGAAGGAGAAATCCAGGATCTAGAACAAGTATGCAAAAATCCAGGATAGTAATAAAAATAAGGGTCCCCTGTAGATGCAAGAACAGGAGAGGTCCTTGAAATACATCAATCTCTTCAGCTCTGCATGTGCTGGATGTAGATGCAGTGGCTGGAAGCTGCTCTACCTTATAGCAGGGACCAGCTGCTGTCCACTGCAGACTGTACTCAAAGGTTTTTTAAAGCTATGATTGCATCTACATCCGCACAGAGGTAAGGTACAGTATTATTGTACAGCCTGCCATGTGCCGGTCATTTGAGCAATATTTATGGCCGTGTATTGTGCTATGAAGCATAATAACCAACGACAAAATATATATGGCATATTCATTTGAAGAATCCTCATTTATGTGTTTTATGATGGGGCTGTTTCATAATTTATTGCAAAGTTGCTTTGTGCTGTAAAATGCATTATCCAATAGTTTCTAACGTATGGTCACAATACGTTATCGTTGCACAGAGGTTAGGTTCAGGTGTTTATTACCGAGGCATTTTTAATCTGGTACAGCTCATAAAGGAGAAGCCAGGAGTGACTAACCCATTTTGGTAGAAATCTGAGTTAATGGAATACTTACATAAGAACAACAGATGCTGACAAACTGGAGGAGCCATTGAAAAGGGACTGTGGAGCCTTTGCATTCAGGAAACAATGTCTTACTTCAAGCTGCTTTGCTTTTGTTCTGGTGGTGTTGATACAGATACAAATGCCTGTTTACAGAAAAAGTGAGATTTTTTAGTCACTTCCCTGGACAAAGAAGGTTAGAAGGAGTTTATCATTTTGCTGTCCTCCTGGGGACTTCAATAACATCTTCTCCCACATACAGGTAGAGTGCTTCCCCCTTCTAGATGCTACTGGTTCCTCAGACATGTCAGCAGAGCAGATATCAATGCACCTCAACCTTCCCTTAGCAAAAATGCACTGGGTTAACAAAGACCTATTGTTCTGAAGGACTTAGAGAGCTATACCCCCAGGCCATGGAAAAAAGCAAAGGAGTAAGGCCACTGTGATCAAGCTCTAGGTACTTGTACTGTACACATCTGCCCATCAATCAAGTCACATTTGTTTCTCCCCCTAAATCACATTTTGCTGCTAAAGAGAACATCACCTTGAAGCATGCAATCACCACTTCTGTCTCCTCCATATCCCTCCTTTTCAAGGATGTCCACAAAATGCACCACCTGACTGCTGATGGCCAGCTCTAACAGCTTGCTCCAGGAAGACAGCATTGCTCATTTGACTGACACATTATCCACTCTCCACACCGCAGGGGTCTGGGGGGAGCTTGTTCCCCCCCTCCCCAACCATAGAACTAGACTAGGAGGACAAGCATTTATTGACCAAGTGCCACCTACACATTTCAGACCCGGCTGCAACTACAGCACACAATGAAGTGCAAAAAGAAGATCCTCAAGTAAGCCATCAAGTTCACAAACCCCAGCATGGGTATATGGAAATGTCAGTTCAGGTCTAGCACCAATAAATCTATTTCAACACTGATATCTGTGGATGCCTCTAAATTTCTTCTATGACTTGTATTGTGTGGCTGGGGAGTGCCTCCACTGTGCTCTCCTTCAAGACCAATGCCAGGGTGAGATTTTTCAATAAGACCTGCACTTTGCACAAAAATGGGAGGTTAAAATAATATGTAGCTAATAATTAACTTATTTTTACATAACTTTAAATTTATCAGAACACTATATTAAAAAAATACCATGCAGTCATAGACGTAAAGGTATATTATTGCCATCAGTGTCATAAGAATTGCTTTCAGAGAAGCAATAATGGGAACTCCGGTATTGCATATTCTCAGCCAACTTTCACGATATGCAATGTGTCACTGCTACTTGTCTGCAGTCATTAAGGAGGTCACCTGACAAGACAGAGCTGAATTTGGACTTCAATATATTCATCATGGAAATTTCAGCTTCACTCAGATGTGTTGACCTGAAACATGCATTTAATCAAAAGGGAACTTCACTCAGAAAGACAAAGCTGAGTTTTTTCCAATAATGGCTAAAAATATGGTTGATGCGGTGGTGTATTTAATTGTACATCTGTTTGCAAGGTTATAATTTCCATTCCAGGTCACTGACATATACTTTCAAGACACTTCCAATCTGATTAGAAATTCTGCATATAAGTCTAGTAACCAAGAAGCTAGCAAAGAGGTATGTTGCAGCTGAAGACAGAAAGTCACATCTCAAAATCCTCCTTAGCATTTTCCAAATACTCTGACTACATCATCTTAGGAAAGTTTGGGTTTTTCTTTGACCTTCTTTTGAAATGTAGAGAAAAGAAATCTACATTGAACTAGGTTATCTAAGCTCAAGCTTCATTCTGAAAGCACTTATTGATGAAATAATTCGTGTCAGTTTTCCCTTCACCTTGAATTTCAAGATTAAGGTCTTTAAGTTTTGATGTCAGCTCAATAGTGAAAACCAAACCAGACAGCTGTGGAGGACCACTGAGTTCTTCATAGTCTTTACCTCTGTCATCCAAGAAGTGGCATATTTCTGGAAGAAGATTTTGAAACCTCTTCAGTGTTTTTCCTTTTCTGTTGCACTGTTGCATGGAGAAGGTAGGCAGCTGTAATGTGCACTATTAAAAGATCATGTAAAAAATGTAAGTAATGGAATCTGACAGGGATGAAATTTGCTGTCTTCAGGACGGTCTGGGTCACCAAAGGACTGCTGTTAATCTTAGCAGGGGCTTATGGGCTTTGGAAATATAGCTCTTTCCTGTGCAGTAGATTGGTATCATCACTGAGGCAAGGGAAAACCACCAGCTGCTGTTAGGAAAACAATTTGTGGAATAAGCATTTCCACGTCTTCCATCTACCTTATGAATAGCAAGAAAATGTTTCCTTTTCTTTTGTTAAGAGTTTTAAATAGTTGTCTTTTGAAACCACGCTCTATGGACATCATTCAAATGAGTACTGGGCTGTGTCGACAACAGCTGCTGACTCGTTTAAGAGGAAGACAGTGGGAGTGCATGCTTCCAACTTTTTTTGATTTCCCCTCAGATTTTCCTGTTACAACTTCAATTTTCCTTGCTGCCACACTCCGAGAAATCTGGATACCATACATAACATTCAGAATATGTACTTATCAGAAAATAAGTTTGCATTTGCAATGTGACCCTCTTCTACCAGCTCGACATCCTAATTGCATTTCTCTTTGGCACAGATTTCTGGTGCAAGACATAACTGTTGCAGCTTCAGGTTCCATTCCTAAACACGTGAATAGGAACAACGCCAACCTCAGACCTGGGGGTTTATCAGTTCTTCCACATTGGCTGGCCTCCTGGTGGCACTGTTTGGAAGACTCAGCTGTGTTGAAAGGAAGGTTCTCTCCACTCCTTGCTCTACTCCCGTCACATTAGATAATACTTGATTAAAAGTATGTAAACAGAGGTAGGACAAGGACCCCTTCATTCAACTTCTGTTCCAGCGTCTCTTGTATCTTTGACTGAACAGTAAACTAGCATCAGTAAAATGTATGATTAAGATTTTCTTTTCAGCAACGTGATATCTGAAGAAGGGGGAGGCCTGGAGGCTAGTTCATTACATACACATTCGTCATATAGTATCACCTTCAAAGAGAGAAAAACCTCCTCGCATTGCAATCTTTCCCTCAGCCATGGACCTCAGGGGGACGGAGGCATCTAAGCTACATGCTTGATTCAGACATACGCACTCTGCACTTGAACACACTCCTTTGCTCGAACACTCCTTGGTGGTTTAATGTCAGGCTGTGTGTGACTCTCTGCCCCATGGGGCGGTAACATCTCCCCATGGAGTTTGCAGGGATCCTAGATGCCACACATTGCCTTTTTCTCAGGACACAGGGTGGCAGGGCAGGGGGCACAGCTATCCAGTTTTTCATCCTCTGACACCTATATTGGAAGTGCTTATGGTGTTTTTCCAAATCTCGTCCTTTGGCTTAATGTTTGCACCTACTGTCACCAGAATGCTGAACAAGCCTCTGGAAAACCAAAAGGAAGGTATCCTGAACTAAGCACATTGATGGATACTTCAGAGATTACTTGGCCTTAGCTTTCTGCATTTCTAAAATTCAAATAATCATTGTTACTTACCTTGAGGGCATACTGGGAAGCTTAATTCATTAACTGTGTTCATAAAGCGGAGAGGTATCTTTTGGCTCCTAATTTAAATTCAGTAGCCAATGTTAAGTTCCTAAATCAATATGTAGAGATGTGAACAAAAAAGATTTGTCTTTCAAAAGAGTTTGGGTCCATTCATCTCTCAGCACGAACTCTCCTACTCTCTCTACTTTTAATTGACTCAGTTGAGAATTGGGAACCAAACATCTGACCATTATGATCTAAATTTGTGTTTGTCAGAGCAGAAATCCAGCCTAAATAATGTGGCTATTATACTCCCCACAAGAGCAGCTATCTATGATTAAAGTGTTTTTCTCATTAACTTCATTAAAAGCCTCTGCATTCAGAAGATACTTTACTGATGGGAATTTTCTGAGACTGTCCCTGCCCTGATTAAATGTCTTTGGTGCATATTTGCAATTACATTTGAGCAAACATACATACATACATACATATGTGTGAACATTTCAAATGTCCATGCCGTACTCCTACCTCTGCAGTACCACGGAGCAGTTTTATCTCCTCATAAGCTAGAGAGTATCTTGTCTTTTTCTTTCCTTTATTTCCTCCCTATTTCATGGAGCATCGGTCCGTAGTACACTCATATTATAGGAGGACTGGAAATGATCTGGACCTACATGTTAAATGTTGCTTTCCCCACCTCCCACCTCTCCTATCCTCTCATTTCTTTTTAGTTTCCAACTTCATTCAACTTCCTTTGAAGCAGCTGAT
Organism: Ibidorhyncha struthersii; assembly: GCA_013398815.1. Classification (NCBI taxonomy): domain Eukaryota; kingdom Metazoa; phylum Chordata; class Aves; order Charadriiformes; family Charadriidae; genus Ibidorhyncha; species Ibidorhyncha struthersii. The sequence continues at coordinate 180,687 of VZSZ01005502.1, forward strand.
GCTTTCAGGTGATGCCATTGGTTTGACAAGGAAGCCTAAATCATTGAATATAATATCATTGTCATTCTTCAGGGTTTCTGCCAGCTGCCTAGAGGGATGATGGAGGAACTGTTTCCTTCTTAGGTATAATTTGTCTCCTGGGATGCTTTAGAGGAAGATTTTACCTCTTTCTGAATCACCGCGGATTGCCACAGACAGGCAGTTGATTAGTTGCCTCTTTGCTGGTGAGTCTCACTGACACGCTCCCATCCTTGGGGCATGTGCCCCTCAGATCAGAGTAGAGTGCTGGAGTTGGATTTTTGCTTTTGTCTGTAGCATTTTGCACTGCCTGCCTCCTATGAGTACTGGAGGATGTCATGGCAAAGCCCTTGGTCTTTGCATGCCACACTATAGTGGTGGCATTTGATTTTTTGATTATAAGTCTTGGCACAGGCTGTTATAAATGGTTTATTGGCCTGTGAAGGGAGATGGAAGAAATGTTTTATAGATCTTTCTATACCACACATTTATTATACGCTTGTTTGCAATTCTAAGGAATTGAACTTGTGGAACCAAGTAGTCCAGTCCAGTGTTTGTATGTTCACTTTGGTGTAACCAGTTCTTTAATCAGCCAAATTCTTTCAGTGGATTTTCCAAATCTCTTTATGTAATTGATTTCTAATTATTGCTGCACTCTTTTTTCTGTAAAGACCACAACAATCTACACTAGTCTGTGTGTTAACCACTTGTTGAAGTGGTGAACTTGCAGTACAGTCTGCATTTCTATAAGCCACTTAAACCCAGTTGAGGAAACAATCCCATTTCAGGGAATTGTTTAAGCACACACTCAAGAATAATTGGTTGAGATGACTGGGATTATGATGGCTGGATTTGCAAGGATTTCCAACACAAACAGGACACTTGGATAGTGCAGTTAAGGCTTCCCCATGTTTATAGCTAACAGAGCACCACGGAATGATGTGACAAGCACTTTGCTCAGATACATCAAAATGTAGTAAACTAATTAAGCAACCAGACTTAGATTTACTGCGTGGGAAGAGGAAATCACTGCCTTCAAAAACATCCTTACTCCTGGCTGCAGTGCAATTCTAGCTGCTCATCTGACTTACTGAATTTACAGCACAGATGGATCTAGCCTTGCCCAGTGGTCACTTCCAGCTGCTTTGATGGCTTCAGACTCATTCTGAGAGATCTCTGGATTTCTGTGAGTTCCCTAACCCTAAAGGTCCAACAGTTTGGTGAATGTCCTTTCTTTTCCCCCAAGTGATACTACGACAAGTCTCTTAGTCTCTTTCATTTCTATTTTTCTTCACTATGAAATAGCCCATAATTCCACCCACCATCAAGCTGTGGTAAAAACAAACCAGTTTGTAAGAGTAAAAGCCACTTCTGTTTCTAAACACTCCCACTCCTTCTAGATTGTGGAGGGGAAATAGTTATGAATATACCAGGACTCATCCTTGTTTCCTGCTAGGACTTTTACACTTGTTTCAACCATTTGTGTTAAGGTACTGGGTTAATACCTGGGCAATGCCTGGAGTCTCCAGTGGGAGGTTTGAATCCACAGCGTTATTAAAAAGAGCTGTAGTTCACTTTACCAGAAAACAGAAATTATTAAGGAACAGACAGGGCACAAGGTTACACGAGCCAGCCTAACCTTTCTTAGATTCCTTTAGTGCCAAAACCTTGTTCTCAGGAACATCTTTCTCAAGCTCCTCTCTTGTCTTCCTCTTGGGTGGTCAACAGCAGAAGCCCAGAGTGCAAGTCAGGTGGTAAGAAGGGTTCCCTGCAGGTTCCCAGCAGGGTTTGAAGTCAACCAAGATCCAGAATCACTGGAGCCAAAGCTGTGAAGACCTGCCAAACCTGCTCTTAGCCTAGCTCTGCTGGAGGAAATTATTACCTATCCTTACACCCCACTTCCCATCTTGCTCTCCTTTGTTTCCCTAAGCAAAAAGATCAAAGTTCTTCATTTACAACTGTACAAGTGAGATGTCAGAGGCACTTTGAGAATTATACTCTGTTAAGTACTCCATGCACTCCTCAACTAAATAGTTCAGAGAAAAGATCTTGAAAGGCTTTGTATTAAACAAGTGAAGACAAGAGGGACACAACACTCTAGAGACATTGATAAACAAACAAAGGCCTTATCCAAACATTTGTCTATAACCATTTTCAAATGTTTAAAGAATCACAGTTTTTTCACTTTTGAAGAATGGAGAAATAAGCACTGCTTAAATCTTTAAACAGTAAGACCTGTGGTCTCACCCTTTATTGATTCAGGTACTATTTATCTCCTTGTATATTTCACTGCAACTAAACAAAAATGGTTCCTATTATATTCTATTTCTTTTAGGAAAAAAAATAATTAAATATATCCTGCCTGGGAGGCAAGCCAAAATGTTGAAAAGCTATGATGAATGAGAGTAGACATTAGCTGAAGCAGGAACACTGAACAAAAAATGCAAGGCATCGGTATGATATTGCTTTTATTGTCACCAGCGAATCTGAAGGCTGCCGCTTATTAAAGCATAAGCACTTATTTTTTTCAACTTAATAGTTAACTCCATATAAACAGGGTGGTGGCTATTTTTAATTAAACATCCACCACTGCCACAAGCAGTCCCCAAACAGACAGGCTGGAAACAAAAAAAGGTATCCACAGAGGCTGTTGTTGGTTGTTTCGTGAGATGCACAAGGGAGCTGCTCCATACTGGTTCCCAGAGCAGGAAGCCAGAACTTTCTTCCCCATGCAAGCAGAAATCTGCAGTCAAGCGAGGGTTATAGAAACCTTTTTCTCAGTGCATAAGTTTCCTGGGTCACAAATCCCCCAGTCACTTGAAAGTAGGCTCCAAAGCAAAGTGAAGTTTTTTGTTAATGTTTCCACGGACCTTAAGGTTTCATTTAGTTCTGCAAACATCATGAAATGCCCTACCATGTCCTACACATCCACAGATATGATATGGGTCTTGTGGAATATTCATGACCCAACAGAGATCAGGTGGTATGTGCCAAAAAGTCTTATGTTTACGCAGTGGGCACTAAGTGAATGACAAGTGGAGTCTTGTCACCATCCCTTCACACTGTCTCCTAAAACTTGACCTAGACGATTTGCCAATCCAAACAAACAGTCAGTCCCTTTCAATGTGCACCAGTAAATTGAATTTGCTCTGTCTTACTCACAGTTATCTTGGCATGAATCAGTTTCCAGGCGAAGATGTGTAGCTGTGCTGGTGCAGTGTCATACTGAGGGCAGGAAAATCAGTCTCCCAAGAAACCCATTAGCATGGTCATAGATCCTGGATCTGGTACACATGTGGCCAGTCTGATGTCCTGGCAACGTGAGTCGGGCTCTCTCTGTACATTATATCCCAAACATGGATACAGGCTTGCCTGGGTACATTTTCTGGCCCTTGCCTTCTGCCCCAGCTCCTTCAAGGAGCCACTCATTGCTGTAATTTCATCTGCTGTCTTTGTATAGATAAGACGCATTTTCCACCTTGTGCTTTGGGGTGCTGGAAGGGTCAAAAGTTTCCCCTTTTTGAGGTGTGCCTTAACAGCACTATGCTTAGACAGGCTTCTGCAGGCAGGATGCCCCCCCCCGAGGAAGTCTGTGGAGGAGCTCTCTCTTCAAGAGCAGGAACGCCTAATGAGACTAAGCAATTGGGTTTTTTAAGCATGAGCCTTTGCTCAGAATGAAAGATTCATATGGATTACAGCTATAAACAGAGTTCTTCCTGAGCTTCTGTGTAGCTCAGGGCAGCTCTGCCTCCTCCTCTGCAGTTCCCTTAAAAGAGGTGGCAGCAGATCTATCTGCCCAAAGTGTCCTACTCAATCAGAAAGTGGGTAAATCCCAGCATCAAGTGCATAAACTAATCTTCTATCACTCTGTAGTCTGTTTTTATTAGAAGTGTATCCAAAAAAAACAACCACCTGCTGCAGAACTTCTCAAGATCTAAATTACCAACACATGGAGCTTGACACAAAACAGCAAGAAACAATGAAGAGGTTTTAAGTTTCCTGGCTTCATCGAAAGCTCAGGAGTTGCTCCTGCATACCTGTGCAGGATTATTAAAAAGGCCAACATTTGTGAGATCTGTTTTGGCTGCAGCATGAGCTGCAGAATCGCTGCCTGTCAGATCTGTGACCAATGTGGCCTGTGATAGCAGACTCAGCCTGGGCGCACATAGCTCACTGTCTGGGACGCATTTAAAGCTCTTTGTTTTCATTATGAGATGAGGATTTGCCAACCCTAGTACTTCTATATACTGACAGCTTAACTGCTGATGTCAGATTTTGCTGAAAAATGAGTTAATTTATGATTGCATGAAATGTTTGTCAAAAAGACAAAACACTTGGATCTGTTGGCAGTATATAAAACTATAAATACTAGAGAACATAGTGACAGGAGCCAACATTTATTAAAATTATGGCCTGTAATGTTTTCAATAACCTCTTTCATTTGTTTATTATTTCACATCAGGAGGTTTCTAAAACCATACGATGCAGGCAGCCAGAGCACGCCTAGAATACAGGTGGAAAGCAAGCTTCAGCACAAAGGACTTGGGAAGAGGCACAAGTAGAGATAGGAGAGAAGTCTGTCATCACATTTAGTCATCCTTACACTTCTCCATAGCTAAGTCCCACCACTCCTTCTGCCAGAGGTGCTGCTCCTTGTCCTGTGACTTTCTGATGTCTTTATGACAGCTACTTGGAACGTAATCATGGGAGAGTAACACAAGGAAAGTAAAAAGCAAGCTGTATCTCTCCTGACTTTCTGAAGCCACTCTGGAGAAGCGATCCCCTTTGACTTATAGCCAAGGGTAATGGTTGCATTCAGTGGCCCCACATGCCTCCTGATCCATGAGTTCATCAGGGATCTTGGTGTACTGAACAAGGCGAGGACCCTCTATAACCAGCTGTTCTTTTTCACTCCCACCCACCTCCTGCTTGCTTTGGATCCCAGATGCCTCCAAGGGGTAGGCTTCTCTTTAGCTGTACTCTCTCCTTGCTATTTGTGTCACTCATCAGGACTCCGTTGTGCCAGTCCTCACACAGCTACAGAAGAGGGGCCTTGCTGTTGTGAGCCTTACATCTAAAGGCCGGTAGATAAAGGGCAGAAATGGAGTTAGGTGTCCAGAGGAAGCAAGTAATTAACTTGAAAGTAAATCATGACTGCACTGGTGAGAGATCCTAGGTTTCCTGACACATAGCTTAGCTCCATGTCCACTAAGTGGTTTTCTCCCTGCCCTAACCTGTCTTTCATACTCATCGTATTACCATGCATACTATTCCCTTTTTACCCATACCTTTCTCTCACTCTTAGCAGAATTTCCTGGGCTTCATACTCTTCCACCTTGTCCTCTGCTTCACTAATGTTTTCTTCCTGCTACTGGCCCCCAGTGAAAATAACACTGTGGCTTTCATTTCCTCACATTTTCTTTAGTGTTTGCATGTCTGAAGCTGCTCTCAGCCATACTTGTCCAGAAAGCAACCAATGGAAGAACCACCAGTATGAGACCGGCAGACTCCCAGACTGACAGCATGAGAGAGTCACTCCACTCTCAGTGCATGAGCCTTCCCACAGTGTTTGCTCCAATTTTCAGTTTATCTTGGTTTTAAATAGATTGTCCAATCATTCCTTTAGGGGACTATAGCATATTGCTCAGCACTTAATCATTGTCATTTATTGGCACTGCTATGACAAAGATACAATCCCCTTTCCACAAAGCATGCAACCCCAGTCAGGCTCCTCTTGAATCAGACTCAAGTCAGTGTCATGGAGATATTTCCACTGATCATGACTGAGATTGCTATGAATCTGCATATTTAGTAATACTAAATTCCTCTGTTTATCTGAACACTGGGAAAAGCTTAAACTATTATTTCTCTTTTATACTAAAATCTGGAGGTGGAAACATGAGGTCTGGGGAAAGACTGAGTGGAAGATATGCACTTCTTTGCCATTTTGATTCTTTGGGCCCAATTCAGTAGCCCAAAAATAACTGTGTAGTGACTTTCGAGATGCCAGTGGCATCCAAGTGGCTGCACAGGTATGCCACAGGACCTACAGGGAAGGCAGTTTCAGGCAGGATGCCTTAGTGACTCTAAAGTGGTCCTGGATGCCTTTAATCAGGCAACTAGATGATGCCCCCTCTCCTGCTAAGTCCAAATGAGGAGTGTAGTAGGGCACAATTTCAAGCTTAGCTTATCACATTTCCCAGGCTGTTATCAATTGCATAGCTAGCAAGGAACAAATTGGCATGACTGAGACCCTTCTGGCCCTTAGATTCCCACTTGCCCTTAACTTCTGCTGCTGAAGAGAAGGAGTAACAACTCAGTCTCACAAAACACCTTTTCTAATCCATGTAGCCAGCTGGAGTGGAGATCTGAGCAAGGATAAACATATATTCTGAAAGAACGTTTTACAGGTTTTTTCAGGAGAAACTTTAGCATCACAGATCCTTTTCTGGCTTGAAGGGAAAAACTAGTCAAGTAAATGGTCAGTATAAGGATGTGGTCCCTTGATCTTGAAAGTGTGTGCAGTCAGGCAAAGAAACTGCATTAGCAGAAAACAAAAAGATAGCTGCAGCAGTTAACCTATTCCAGTACTTAGAGAATCACAGTAACTCTAAATACACTTTCCCATTGGGACTATTGCCATGAAAGGGCACTCTGAAGACAGCATACAGAGTTTCTAACATTTCCCAGAGACAGTTACCTCAGCCACTATTTGAGGAACTAAATCGTGGTATTCACCAGTGCTGCTCCCATTAGGTCCTCAGCGGTGTGTCAGTCACTCATGTTTTCAAAAGCATTTGTGACGCTAGACATTTCTCATGAAGTCTAAATGTGTCTCTACACAAGCTGCTCTACCAGCAAGCTTTCACTTTTCCCGGTGCCTTTACATCAATACAGCAAAAATCTGCAGTCATTATATCTTAGGACACTGACAAGACAGTGGGGTTTGCTGCCGGCAGAAGAGTCGACACTGAACAATTTTACTAGAGTTTTGCACATGCAATCGTAAGGAAAGATATTGTCTAAGAGGCAAAGAAAATGAATAGATGCTCTTAATTACGTGACCGATTTGTCATGATGTGGCAGGTTAGCCCTGGCTAAGAGCCAAAATTGCACCAAGCTCCTCTTTTACTCTCCTTCAACAGGGGGAGGAAATAGGATGAGAAACCTCATGACTCGAGATAAGGACAGAGGGATCACTTACCAGTAACTGTCACGGGCAAAACAGGCTCAAACCAAGGAAAAGTAAGTTAATTTCTCGCCAAATAAAGTAAATTTGGATGGTAAGAAACAAAACCAACACCTTCCCCCATCCTTTTCCCCAATGCCAGCTTCCAAGGGTCTCCCGCCCCCTCTCCCCACGGCGGGGGGCGCAGGGGCGGGGAGGGGGGGGGGGGCAGGC
>VZSZ01005502.1:188260-236694 GCA_013398815.1 Ibidorhyncha struthersii
GCTTCCTCCTCCTCTGCCTGGGCCGCCTTCGGCCCTGCCGCAAACCTCTTTTCCCCCCGGCGCCCCCAGCTTGGCTGAGGGGCTCAGCTGTGTCCTGCGGTGGGGCCGTTGGAGCCGGCTGGCACCGGCTGGCACCGCCTGTGTCCGGCACCGGGCAGCCCCGCGCCCTCCGCACGGAGGCCGCCCCGCAGCTTCACTGGAGAAGAAAAGTCTTAAACTAGGGCTAAGGCATTTCAAGTCTAAGCAGCATTATAAATCTGTTTTAGTTTAAACATCAGTCATAAGTTCACGATAATGGCTGAACAAATTGAAGGAAAATTGTATAATCAGGGGAAATTTACATTTTATGGATCTTAGAGGAGAGTCCTAGCTTGGGATATTTTGGGGACGTGTCTGTGGGGCAGGCTGAGTCTCACCTCTTCAAACTGGGCTTAGATAGATGAACTCTAGAGGTTCCATGTTGAGTAGGTAACTCAGAGACTTATGATCTTCAGCAGGTTAAGGTCTGCAAAAGCCATACGAGCCTCAAGCAAACATGAATATGTACCAATTTGCTTCTTAGCCATGAAATACGCCCACTGCCCTTCACTAACCCCCTGAAGCCCATGACGTGGGTACAGCAATGAGGCAAGGTGGGCAACCACTGCACAGCAAGTCCTTCTCTTCGCCATGAGGACAAGGACTGCTTGAACCACACAGCAAGAATCAGTCATAACAGCCCAGCTTGCTCCCCAGAACAACTGTGAGTCAGGCCCTTAATTTGGTTTACCCACCGTTTTGTTCCCGCTGTACTGCTGGGGTTCAGCTGAGCTGGATGCATGGCAAGTTGCTAAAGTAGTTCTCGTGTGAAGAAAAAGCAAGTTGAGCACACTTTGACAGTAGATTTCTGGTCTTCCTTGTACCTGGAAGCCCTGTTTGAAGAGAGATAATAGATTGGCAGGACACTTTAATACCATAGTTAGACAAGCTGGACATCATCAAGAAAGACCACAGATGCTGAAGTCCCAAGAGACGAAAAGGTAGCAATCAAGTAAATAACCCAGCATTGTCTCTTTCTTCCCTCACAGTTGTGACACCAAGGAAATTAATTATGATGGTTTTCAATACCACAACACAACTGACACTCAAAGGAAACAGCTCTCCTTCTCTGAAATTTATCACAGTGCTCGCAAATTCCCCATCCTGGAAAGGGCAGGCTTCATCTGCCCAGTCTTTTATCCATCTCCCGTGCAGCTGTAGATGTAAATTCTGCTTAAAAAANTTGCTTAAAAAAAAAAAAAAAAAAGAGAGTTTGAGAACTTGTACTTCAGCCAAGATTCTATGTACTTTTCAACGTCAGCAAATTGGAAAATCTGAGCGTAAGTTGGAAGTTGAAATAAATGAGCTCTGAGATCTCTACCTCAGTGGGAGGATTTGTTTTGTCTTTTCTTCTTCTTTGCTGCTTGTGAGTATTATCTTTTTCTGAGCTTTCTTGCCTCTTGCCTTACCGTGTCACAAGCAAAATAAAAAAGCATTTGACAGTGCAGTCTGTTAAGAAACACAGAGAAGGGGGTAAACTGACTGCCCAGCTGGAGGCATCACAAGCAGATACTTTCTAGTGAAAAAGGTGGGAAAGATCCAGCTGTCTGTGCAGATGCCAGATCCAAAGACCCATTTCCAGACACAGGAGACTGCACTGCTTGCAGACAAACTGCTGCACTGTGAAGCCAAGAGCGGGCGTTAAACTGTATCAGACAGGCCATAGAAAAAAGAAATGACTCCCCTCTCCCCGTGCACTCACCCTCTCTGTCCAGCCAAGACCTCCCAAAGGTTCAGTCAGCCGCTGTGAGGCTCAGGATGGCAAATCCCATTTTGGTGTGTGGTTATATAGCAGAAACCTTGCACTTGGGACAAGCGCTCAGGGTCCCTGCAGAGGGGAAGGAGATTTAGATTTTTCTGAAAAGGATCTGTAGAAGTCACGCATGAAAGCTGAGAGCACCCATGCTAGGAAACTGGGAATGCTGAGGACAGATTAATCCCCCTCCTTTTGAGCATCTAAGTCCCTTCGCACAATATTCATTTAAACCCTCTCCTTAAGATAGGATCTACCTTTCAAAGAGACCACTGGAAGTGCAAGGGTCTGCCCACGATGTAGAAGATGTGGATGGGGAATCACATGTATGAAACCTTGGGGAATGCAAGCCAGGACAGATCCTGATCGCTTCATTTCCCTATCATCCGATTTTGCTCTATAAGATCTTGTCCAATAACTGTTCCCCTCTCATGCAAGCTGAGGAACCCTGCCTGGAGGAGCAGCCAGGATTATGGAATTAACACCAAGCTGGGCAATGTAAAAATCTTCTCGACTGCTTCAGCAATAAGAAGATCTTATTATTCAAACTGTGGGGGAAAAAACACACATGAAAAACAAGCTATGGTAACAAATTTTAAGAAGTAATTTAATGCTACTCGTAACAGGGGAGCATAATCTTTCAGACTGATGAACAGTCTAATTAAGACTAATTTATGAATAATAATTCAATCTAAATAGCCTGTGTGTGTATGCATGTGTATGTGTGTTTGTGCAAATAGTGAGTCTGCCTCCAGTGCTTGGTAATCCTGCGAGTGTTTTGGCAAGGGTGCTAATGAACCATAAAGTACAGAGATCTAGTTGTCTGACAATGCTTCATAATAAGAAGAGGAAATGAAGTGTAAAAAAAGGACTGGATATGAATGTTTTAGATCTTGATGTTTTTTTATACTTGTATGAAAAAAGTGAGCCACCAATGAATGGAATTATACCAGGCTGCACCGGAGGTGTTTCAGATACACTCTTTGATCACTCATATTCCTGAAGCCGAGAAGGTTTTGTTTGTCTTGCATTAGTTTTTAAGAAGCACACACTAAATTCCTTGTTGCAGGGTTATTAAAAATATTTTTATCTGTCATAAAGCAAAAGCTATGAATTCCCTGAGAGGAGAAATAAGGAAAAATAAATGCCTCCTGTCATTTGTTGTAAAGCAATGATTGCAGACCCAGCATCAAGTTTTTATGTATTTTGGTCTCTGGTTCTTATCTCTTAAACAAGTGTTTCTAAGCAGGGTTAGATTTATACTGCTGATCATGTGTAGAGCAATGTTTCTTGGCATATTGCAGAAGGAACCAAAAGAAGAAAACATAATGTTTTCCATTTCTTTTTTTCTGTGCAAGGAACACTCATTAAGAACTTTGCTGAGAGATTGCATTGGTGTGATCGGTGTCTCCTTTTTTCTTTTTTTTCATTCAGGCATAAGATGAACATAAGCAGAAGAACATAAATAGCAGTAGGAGAGAAGAATTACCTACTTTTTACACAGAACACTGGAGAAACCACTACTGCAGTGCTGTGTGCAGTTTTCATATCCACACTTTAAAAAAAAAAAAAGGTTAAAAAATAGAAGGGACTTAGCGAAAACTAAAAGATTTGTTTGGATCTGGCAAACATGCCTTTCTAAAAGATTCCAGGGGTGTTTGATGGGAAGGTTAAGAGGCTATGAAATCATCCTTTTTGGGGGCATCTAACCTGACCTGTTATGAACAGCCAGATCCCAAAATCCGCCAGCTCAGGAATCAAGCTGGAGAATGTTGTAAAAACAAGTAATAAGGATTACCATTTGGAGCTGTGGCCTCCATCCTTATCCCTTAAGAAACTCTTAAGTGAAGAATTTCCTGCAGACGATGAATGGGAAAGCTGGCCTTAATGCAGGGACAGAGGATGCTGGCTGCTTGCAACAGATCTTCAGATCAAAATCTGCCACCTTCTTTTTGTAATAATTTGGGACCATTCAGTCCCACCTTCTGCCGCACAAAAAACTTGAACCTTCTGGTCATCCCAGACCTTCTGTCCTTCAGCCATCTATCTTTTTCTGGCAATGAGAATTGTCTATTCCATCCCCCAAAATGCTTTCATCCCACCTTCTTGTAAAGTAGCTTCTGGTCATACTCAGCAGAGCCACACTCAAGTCCCAGTCCAACATACAGCAAGGATTCTCTTGACCCTTCACTTTCCCAGCATCTGTCCAGCCTCTCCTCACTTCCCACCTTCACAGCTATTCACAACACTTCTGCCAAGCTGAGCTTGCTCACAGCTGCACGGGGGTAAAACCATGTGAAAATGGGGAGTATGTCGTGGGTTAAACCCAACAGGCAGCTAAGGACCACACAGCCACTCACTCACTCCCCTCCAGTGGGATGGGGCTGAGAATCAAAAGGGTGAAAGTGAGAAAACTCGTGGGCTGAGATATAGTCAGCTTAATAGACTGACAGACAAAAGCTGTGTGATCTATTAAGCTTTGGCTTTTTTCAAAGGGGTAATTAGGTAGCTTCTCAAGACCTTCTTCGGCATTGTTTTCTATTATTTTGCCTGGGTTTTTGGTTTGGTTTGTTTTTTTTTTGCAATGCCTGAGACCCAGGCAGCTCTATAAAGAGATTCAGACAAATACAATGCTCCTATAAAACTGACTGCTCTCTACTTAGTCCTCTAGCTAGGGAGTTACTTTCTTATATAAAATCAATTACAACTTTTTTGAAAAACTGATTGACTCTTCCAAGTGATCATGAAGCAACTTACTCAGATTTCGCTCATTTCAAGCCACATTCTTCTTTACAGTTGCAGCAGAAGATGAGAAACAAGGGAAAGGCAATATATATCAACCTGTAATGTATTGTTCACAAGCAGTAGCTCATGGTACTCAGCAGTAGTGTCTAAAAATAGGCTACAAAATGGGGTGAGATAGATATATATCTTTAAAGTTTCAGCAAAAATTATTCTGTCATTTCAAACAATGAAGCTGGGGAGGGGAGGGTGGGGAAGATGCACCTACGTCATTTCTGGATTCAGACTTACCACAAGTAAAGAGCTGGATGCTGAAGTGCTTGCTTTTTGAGGGAAGTGAGAAAGAGAAGTGGCATGATGAGGAGATGTAGTAAGAGACTTCAGTGGCTGGTGAATGAATACCAGGTTGGAGTTATGTTATGTAAAGTGAGAGACAGCAGATACCATATTGGCCCAAGTACAGCACAAATGCAGGGACTGCTCAGTATCAGTAGTGCCCTGGTGCTCTGCTTTTCCTGAAGGGCTGCTGTTACTACTGGGAGAATAAAACAGTTTGTAGAAAGGAAGTTATTCTGGGGAAAACGCTGCATGAAAGCATCTGCTGTTCTCATAGGGCATTGCTGCGAGTAACTGCCTGCTGTATAACCAAGCAAAGGAATTTGGTGAATACAAGATTACATAAGGTTTACAAAGGCATGTTAAGATGTGAGATGGGAACTCAGTATGATCTACAAAAGGGCCTAAGAAGGGAATTGTAGAGGATTAGGCACCCACCCTGCTTAGATCCTTTTGCAAGTGCTGTGAGGCACCCTTATCCATCTCTGTATGCAGAAATCCCTTAGGGAACTCCCCAAGCTTTAATCATATCCCTTTAAATGAAGTTTGAACCTTGAATTTCAAGTTCCAAGCACAGAAATGAATCATGAGTGGAATTTTCCCATCACTTTTCAGCTCCTCTGTGAGCTTTCCCTTCCCCCTCTCAGCATCTTCAGTGAGACACAGGCTGTACTTGTGGAGCACAAAAAGGCACTTTTTTTTTTTTTCTGGATGAAAACAAAAGTGAGCCGTCAAGGCAGGACTGCATGCGTTCACTGATCTGACACATTTTGACTGATCTCTCCTCTTTGTCCCTTGTGTTTCTGTCTCAGCCTTTTCTCTGTCCTCAACTTCCATTGGGATCAACAGAAAGTTTCTTATCACACCCTAACTGTTATTTACTGTTTGCAGGCTTGGAGGTTGGAAGGCTTCAACGTTTTTCCATAAATGTATTAGTTGTGGAAAAAGCAGAGTCCTTAGAAAATTTCAGCAAAATTACTTCTGCTGTTTGAAGGAATGAAGCAAGGGAAATAAGCAGTTTTAAAGTAATTTAAAGTAAATATAGGGAAGTAAATCTTGCATAGATTTAAAGTAATTATTTCACTGTTTTCATGATGATTCTCTAACACCTTCACAGTCACCTCCATACCTTACTTATCAGCAGTGTCCTGTCCACTCTCTTTATCCCTGATGAGCTGCAGTTTCATCAGAATAGGTTGCACAGAGACTCTAAGTCCTTCTAAAACTGTCAATCCAGCAAGCATGCTCCATCCCAAGTTTTGGAAGAATGGGCCAATTTTTTCCTGTGATTTCATCTTTTGCCTGGTAGGGACAGTTATGGGACTGAAAGCAGGGTGGCTGGCAGGCAGCCAAGAGGAGCAGAAGGGAGAAGAACCAGGCTGTGAGTGGAAATATTATGAGGAGCCTGGGGAATGTACAACCACAGGTAGGGGAAGGGAACAGCACTGGAATGAGCAGGAGATAAGGTTGGGGCAGAACAGTCCCCAGAACAGCAAATACCTGAGCTGTACCACTGCTCTGGGATCTGGCAGCTTGCTGTCTTAGTCCCGCTGCAAATAGGATGCAAGGGAAAGCATGTAGCCCACCTACCACAGCATCACAAGCTCCCATAGAACATGCACAGGGGGATGCATGCTGGTCCTTTGTCATCTCACACTCCTAAGGGTGAATCTATCGCCCCTCGTGGGAGACAGAGAACTACCACAAGAAATATCGCCTGAGGGCTCCTGGCAAATTGCAAATGAAGTTCTCAGATTGACAAGTTTAGCTAAGTCTGTAAGAGACCTAGACACAATCTTGTGCTGGGAGAGAAAGGCAATAAAAAGCAATCTTGCTTTTATATTGCTGAGCAGAGGCAGTAAGCATTTAAAGAAATGCTCAGCCAGCAAACTGAAACAGCAACAGCAAAACACTATATTTTTGTCAAAATCCAAACCACCTCAAGGAGTAAATTAACACTAACCAGTTCTGAGCTCCTCACCCCATCAGAATTGACAACGTTGCCATATTTATTGTTTCAGTAAGCTTCAATTGCTGGAACAAGGGGCCCTTAAAGGAAGCCAGGCAATTTCAAGATATGGTGGTTATAAGTACATTAGTTGTGCAGATGGGTAGTTGTTTGCCTGAACTATTTTTAAAGACCATAAGAATTACTCATCTGTGTCTAACACTGCTAGAAAAAAATATCTGTCCAGTATATTTCAGACATCAAGTCAGCAAAGGAAACTGGGAGCCATGGAGAAGGTACTGGGGACTATTTTGTATTCAACTCTGTGTTCTAATCTAATATTTGGTCCCACCTAGTTCACCAATCAGTGAGAAAAAATATTTCTTAGTTACAGTTTGAAAGCTACGTTTATGTTATAATCGCTTTAAGAAAGTCTCAACATACAATAAAAGTAAGTTATGATTGCATTCATGATGGAGAAGGGTAAAAAGAAGCCCTGAGGAACCATAACTTCAATGCCAGAATTGAGAATAAGGATTGATGCCCAAGTCTTCTGTCTGTGGGTGAATCTCAATAACTCTGCCTTCAACATGCACAGTTGCTGAAAGAGTTGGTTTGGTCTGATTATCCCAAGAAACACATACTTGCATGAGTGCAGGTTTCGTGAAAGAGGATCATTATGCTGTGGTGAAAGCTAATACCGCCAGCCAGTGTTACGACAGGAAGAGCACGTGCCTGCCTGGGTCCCCTTTCACCTTCACCCGAATGGAGGATCCTGCCTCCTTCCAAGAAGCACATCAACTTAGCGTTCAGCTTACCTATTATGGTTCATTACTATGACTGCCATTGAAGAAAAAGATCTGGGGTATTTTTTAATTGAGATGTATAATACTTGAGTTCCTTAGTGAATGTACTGTTTTTGGCTAGGATTCAGTAAATTTTCTTCACAGTAGCTTGTACGGTGATATGTTTTGGTTTTGTGCTGAAAACAGTGTTGATAACACAGGGATGTTTTAATTATTGCTGAACAGTGCTTAAGCAGCGTCAAGGCCTTTTCTGCTTCTCACACAACCCCACCAGTGAGTAGGCGGGGCGGGGAAGAAGAAGGAAGGGAGGACATCGGGAGTTACAGCAGTTGTCTTCCCGAGTAATTGTTACACATGATGAAGCCCTGCTTTCCTGGAAATGGCCAAAAACCTGCATGCCAATAGGAAGTAGTGAATGAACTCCTTATATTGTTCTGCTTGTATGCGCAGCTTTTGATTTACCTATTAAACTGTCTTTATCTCAACCCATAAGTTTTCTTACTTTGGCCCTTCCAATTCTCTTCCTCTTCCACTGGAGGGCTGTGTGGTGCTTAGCTGCCTACCAGGGTTAACCCACCACAGTGAGTCAACGAATATTGGTTGGGCATGAACAGTCAGAAAAGCCTTAGTGAGATGTACCACAAAAGCTAGAACCTGATGGAGGTGGCCAAATATTCCATACCTCTGACACAAAAGAGGATAGCAAATGCTTTAAGCACATTCAGGTAAGATGCAGCTTCTTTTGCAATACTGCAGCCCACTCCTACTCCAAAATAAATGAGTTTTTCAAACAAACTCTTCCACTTATCCCCAACATCCATTTTGGGATCCTATCCTCTGCTACCTCATTTAGAAACTAGCAGGCCCTTGAGCAGGAATCTAATAGGCATGTGTCCCATGTCCTAAAGTTGCATTCCTGTGTAAATTCTGCTACCTCTAGTAGGAGTTACCATGCGTACAACGTTTCTGTCAGAGCATTACTAGCATCTTTTATCCTACACACATCGAAAATTGAGATCTGACATCTCAAACTTCCATTTAAATTTGGTTGAAACTGGCCAACAGGTTAAAACTTATAAGGGATTGGGAGATACTGACTGACAAACAGCCAGCATGTTCACACAACCACATTTCCTACTGATTTCAGTACAAACTCAGACTAAAAATAAAATAAATGTGTCGTGATTTCTATCCATTCTCCTTATTCTAATTTAGAGAAACTATTTTTATCAGGACACAGTTAGGAGCTATCATTGCTAATATCCAAGATCCCCGGGGTATCATTTAGAGAACAGTGACTGCAAACATCTGTATTCAGCTTCCCTGGAGGCTCAGACTCCCATGTAAGTCAATACACAGCTCCCAAACTATATGATCGTATTATTCAGTAGCAATTAACCAATCCATGGGCCTAATCAGCCGTTACTACCTTTCTAGACTGTGTGCAGAGAACAGACATGGGACAGACGCTTTTGGTTTTGTTTCCAAACTTCTTTGGTGCGCTTTCCCACACACACACACAAAAAAAAAGGCCATAATTTGGTTTACCACAGGCGCGCACGGCAGTGAATGAAGAAAGCATTGGGAGTCAGAGGCATCAAACCGGCTAGCAGTACTGCTCTTCTTCCAAAGAAATGAGTCTGTTTTCAGAAGATTATGAGCGTGGCTTAAAATAACAGCTTTTATGAAATGCTGGCCTCTCTGCCCACAGGGGGACCTCCATTCATGCAAACTTTCCTGCATGACAGTGTGTGCTAGAATTATTTGATTTAATCTTCTCCTTTGTCTTTTCGAATGAAGGCTGAGAATATCAAGTCTTTGCTGTTGATTCTGGCAGCTGGGACTTGCTCTAAGAAAAACAACTATTATGTGACTCACAACTGTGTCACAAAACTTCACAGGAATACCAGCACCACCCTTCCAGCCTGCTTTGTTCAAGTAGCCATACCATTTTTTAAGGTATTTGGAAGATGTCTTTTCTCCCTGTGCCTCCATTTACACTAAATCAGACTAAAGCATGGACCAGAGTATGCTATCCTGCATCCAGTCTTTACTGTTCAACCATCAGGTTACCCCATGGCATGATTCTGGTCCATACTAACTAACATGAGCAGTGCCTGTCCCTGTTTCACAGGGCAGTGCAGCCTAACCATTAGGGTCAGGAGGTAGCATAGACTAGACTTGTCCCAGTACACGGTTTGAATTAGAGGCTTGGGAAGGTGATTTAATCATAAGGATATAAGTTGTGCCGTGCCACCTGCTCTCACAATCAGAAGCTGAAGCACATTTTATTACCAGGGAAGACAGCTCTTCAGTCCAAGTACAGAAAGTGTTCAAGAAGGGACTAAATATTAGCTTCGCTAAAGCTTTTGATTTGCCAATATTCAGGCTTAGATTTATGATTTTCTTAATAAAAAGACTGATAAGTGTGTTCACTATCTTGTCAGAAAGCTGCTCGCCTGAATCTTTGCTTTCATAGTCCTCTTGTATTGTGCAGGTCTTGAAAGCTTTCTATCGTATCACAACATTACAATTCACAAGATCTTTCAAGATTTTAAAAATGTATTAGTACTAATCTCTTTCTTTCCCTCTCGGTCTCTCTCTCTGTCCTCACCTGTGCAGTTAGCCAGATGGTAACTAAGGCAACCTGGATTTATAGCGCGATGTGCAGGCCATAAAATGTTTTATAATTCTCTAACTCATAATATTTCTGTAAGAATCTGTGGCATAAACAAACCAGGAATATAAGAGCCATTCGTGAATAACACAGCTGTCCTAAGCCTTGCCATGAAACCTTTAATGGGTTAAACACAATCTCCAAATCTCCCTCCAGATACAGACCTGACATCTCCCATCTCTAGGGAGTGCCTGTACTGCTTTTTTGGTAACGGCACCTCATTTTGCCTTCAAACCATGAGCTAATCTCTGGCTAGTTTATCTCCAAAATTTTAATGCAACGGTGTCAAGCAAATATCCTTGGAAGAATCAAATCTGCTTGCCATAAAAATAAAAACCCGTAAAATTTGGGATTTCATCCCACTCTCACCTGGTTATTGGACAACCCTTTCCCCAGCAGCTAGTTTGAAGTCTGATGTCTTGCATGGCAGCAACACTAGAAAATAGAGGTGGGATTTGAGGAAGGAGAGGAAGCCATCCTCACAGGAATTCATGTAGTGGTGAAAAATATGAATAAAATGGGTCTCATAAGCAGAATAGGTCATTCCCATGTCCTAAGGAGGTGGAGTATATACCTTGTTAATACCACAAGGACAATGCCCAGAGGAAGACAAATTCATTTCAGGAGCCACTTGAGGCAAAAAAACTCATTCTGTTCCTCTCCTCCTCAGTGCAGCTTTTTTGAGACCCATTTCAATATGTCTTATGTGTCACAACCGGAGGAGCAGAAACAAAGCACGTTGCTTCCTTTATGCGTCTGGACAGTGTCAGCCTAGAACTAGAAACGCTTGTCTTCTTTTCAGATTGCAAAAGAAAAGACTCGAAAACAGACAGAGGGCTGCCTGGGTAAGGATATTCAAGGTTGTCCAGATTTGGAGAAGGGCATTGCTTTATAGCAAAATATTGCAATGTACTCACAAGCTAATCCAGTGTCTACCTGAAGCTTAGGCACTCATTGAGCTAAACTCAGCAGTGCCTGCAGGTGACTGCATTCAGTAATGTGATGGGACCCTGATCTGCTAAGCAGCTCCTCGCTCAATCTGAGGCTGCCTGGATGCAGCAAGGCACAGAATTAACCCAAATCTCCAGATCCAGCTCGGTCATTCTTCACCTCTCTGCTCCTTCCTTATATTGCTCTCTCTCTGCTTTATATTTGCAGGGTCATTAGAGCCAAACATATTTGGTGTTGCCTTCCAATGCTAAACATTGCTTTCATTTCACAAAACAGTTTTTTCATTCCCTTGCCCCGGAGCAAATACTTTTGAGAACTGCAATCTCTGCAGTGCTAGAGAATGACTGGGGAGGCAGACTTTAGCCACAATTTATCTGCTGCCCTTCCAGATTCTTCCCAGGGTTGCTGTTGTTATCACAGAAGTTTGTACACCAGCAAGGGCCAGTTACCAGCAACACCCCACCAGCAACATTTTACCTCCCAGAAACTGTATTATCCTCCTGATGATGGCAAGAGCTGCTGCAGAGCATCAGGACACCAGCGCTCTGAGGTCATCTTCCAAATGCTTGTCCACTGTATTAACGGTGTGTGTATGGAGGTCTGCACGACTCCCATTAATGGATGAGAAAACCATTTTGCAGAAAATGCCAAAAAAAAAACTGTGATAGAGAAGCCTCCTGTTTTCGTGAGAGTGACAATATACTTTCTATTCAAAAACCCGTTAGATTAAGTTTGTTTGCAGAGACACCTGAGCTGGATAAGGCTTTGAACTCTGAGATATCGACGTCACCTGTGGTTTGATGACGAAGACTGCTGCTGTGGTGCTCTGTGAACCACGGAAGTAAAACTCCTGGGATCAAGCACAGAAATGAATCTGTAGAAGTCGCTTGAGAAATGGAGCAGTCAGTGGTGTAATGACTTGAAAGCTAGGGGATCATGCAAGCGCTGATGTCTGTGCTACACACAAGGAATTCAATCCCTTTCCCAAATAAGGGCCCTTGACAGATTATAACACTACATTCTGGACAGAGAGATATTGTGTGTCTGATGCCTAGACTTTTATTGAAGTCCAGGATTATGAACTGTAAGTCATTTAGCCCACTTGAGATAAGTATCACTTTCAAATCGGATTATAATTTGCAAAGGCACAACATGTTCAGGGCAAAACTGTGCCGGACACCAAGATAAGGATTCCAGGAGGCTCCGCTGCACGGTGGCTTTCCAGACAAGGAACAAGAGCATTGGAAACATCGTAGTAACACATGCACTGACAAAATAGGCCTTTTTTAATTCAGCTTGAGACAAAGGTGATTTATCAGACATACCAAGGCAAATGCCACAGAGAACTGGGGAAGACTGTGCAATGTGCAGCTGTTTCTGGTTGCTTGTGGTGCTTGGGCACACATATACGTTATTAATGCCACTATTGTTAAGTCTTGTTTTCCCTTGTGTTGGGTGAAAAGCTACGACATTCACCGCTGGGCCAATGACCATCCTTTGCATGTATTTTCATTTCCCATTTTCCCCTGTGATGCATTTGTCTATGTCCAGTGAAACAAACAAACGGTAAAGCCACCAGCTCTGACTCAGAGGGGTGCTGGATGCCACAGGCAGCTTCCCAGAGGAAGCGAATGTGAAGGTTTCTCTAGCACGGCAATGCAGACGGTCTCAGGCATGCTTTGCCAGCTTCACAGAAAATCTGGAATTTAAATGAAGGAAACGCAGGTCTCCCTCCTGCCCTGCTTCTCTCAGAGACGTCGATGAGTGAGTCAGTGATGAGATGCTGTTGCTGCGTCATCACTGCAATCATTGGGGAGAAGCCCGAGTCACAGGGAGAAGCTTAAGCCATCGAGTTATTCCTCACCAGAGTGCTGAGGCGGGCAGGGGAGGATGACATTCAGCAGTGGGCTCAGAAACAATTCCCTAGTAGGATTAAGCTGCTTTGAAGAAGAGGCCTCCCCTTCCCCTGGAGAACCTTCCCTGCCAAGCTTTTTAATTGACCTGCAAGAGGTTAAAGTCATCCACAGCCTCATAAGAAAGGAGAGTTTTGGCTATGGTGTTTTAGCCTTCGATGCCATTGAAAAAATGGATGAAAGTGCTTGGACTCATAACTGGGGTTCAGTTTTATGCCCCGCTAGGTGTGCGGACACAGAAAGCGATCGGAAGATTTGGATCCAGTTATTGACTCTGCCAGAGCTTTGAGTAGATTGGTTAAACCGTTGACAGTCAGTTTTTCTCCTGTCCATGCAGGCACTTCAAGCCATTGCTTAGGCATCATCAACATACTGAAAACCACGGATCAGGCCTTGGGAACATAGGTTTCCTCCAGATACATGCTCAAAACCCCCCAATATTTGTTTGCCAACTTCAGCTGATGAGCCAATTCATAGAGCTAGCCCAAAGCATGACTATGGAGCAGGTGTCGGAGACCAGATTTGTCCTGCTTATCTTATCAGTAGGTCTGAATTCTGGGTATGGCATTTGCACTTTGAAAGTCTTATGGTACAGGAACACTAGTGAATGTTTAGGGGCTTGTGTTGTGTGGGAAAGGGCAGAGAAGAGGAGCATATTGTTGGCACCATCTGTATCTTTCTAAACTACACATAGGTATTTTGTGGAGCAGGAGACTCCAGATGGCCTCTTCTATTCCTAAAATGAAATGCTCAAGGGATTATTATCTGAAAGATTTTTTTTCTTTATTTAAACCTGGATTGTTCCTCCTTGACCCAAGTTCTGTATTCTGTTTCACTCTGGCACCTGCACTTAACTACTGAATTTTTCAAGGATCCACCATTTCTCTTGATTTATGAGATGAGAGTGACAAGCCTGTGTATCTCAGTCTATGACATCAAACTTTCAAAAAGGTCAAGGAGGAGCTGCCATGAGAGTCATGGTCCCCTAAGAACAATTTTGACGTGGAAGCTGAATTTGTGTCAGCCAACCCCACTCACAGCAGCATGAATTCCTGCCTATATCTGAAAAGAGTGGATATCGTGGCCTTCTGCTGCACCAGCAAGATCAGAGTCCAGAAGCATAGATCCATTGTACTCAGTGTTTCTTCCTACTATCCCTGAATAAAAAATCCTCCTGTGTCAGTTCGTTGTCTAAAGCCAATTTCTTCTATAGGGGCATCACAGTCCTGAAGTTTCCTGGGCCATCATAACTGGAGAAGAAGACACAGTGGGGCTTGCTGTGGCCTAGTCTCCCTCTTCATGTAAGGGAAGCACTAATCCTTAGCCTCGGGGTAGCATGAGGATTCATTAGCTCATGTTTACATAGTGCTAAGTATTAATTATTAAGTCAAGCTGCCACTGAAGGGAACAAAAGGCCTTGGCTTTCTGAATAATAGGGCAAGCACTTCTTGGAAGACTCCCACAGCCTATTTGACAGATGCGCGGTGTGACATGGCATGTACGAAACTGCAACCATGTTTTCCTTTAAGTCACATAACTAATTAAACTCATGAGTTGGCTCAAGCTCCACCGAATAATGTGGTGCTTCGGAAGGAAAACTGCAAAGCTTTGTGAATAGCTGAAGCTCTGAAGATGAGGAATTACTGATGAAAACTAAAAAGGTAACATTACTAGTAATCAAATGGTGGGTATTTCTCTTTTGGCAGATTTTTTTTGGACGTTAAAAAGAGAAGGAGACACATGAAGAAATAACCATTCCCCTTTTACAAACAATTATTGTATGAACAGTATAGCATCATCCAGAGCCCTAGTAAAATTATGACTCCACTGAAAATGTTATTAAGCAGTAAAGTAAAAGACGGCCTCCGCTCAGTGAGAAAGGTCAATGTCGTCTACTCCACAGCTGAGGAGAGCAGGGAGCACAGGGCATCGCTGCAGGTTTCCAGTTGCTTCGCAGAGGTTTGATGGATGCAACCCTGTCATGACCAAGAGTACACCATTACACTAAAAGATAGTTTATTTTCTAAAGAACATCCCAAGTAACAGAAACAACTGTGACTGTGCCATACCAATAGCCATTTCTGCTCGGTGCTGGGGTTATTTCCTTTAAAATGGAAACAATAAGTATCAGGGGACAGACAAGGTCTTGACCTGCCTATTCTATGTATACACCATGCCTCAGTACCAGAGTTGACCCACAATGCTATAAAGGTCAATTTGTTATAAAACGGGAGTATATTTCAGCTTGGAAACACAGGGAGTAACCAGGTATCTGGCTATACGGGCATCACTTCTGCTCTGAAAATTGTAAATGAGCTTCAGAGACATATCACATATCCATGTGAACAGGACCATGGTCACAGTTTTATCATTAGATTCTAATAGTTTATTTCTAATTCCTTACAGCCTCTCCCACTAGCCTATTTATTTTCACACATACATGCACCCACCCCTTCCCCCCCTCCCCCCCCAATTTTAAAGGCACCCGTGAAGCAAACTTAAAGAACACTAGCTCCAAAGTGACACCCCAGGAAATTTCTGCATGGATAAACTGCAGCGCTCTGAGGCCAGATGGTGCTGAGGAGTCAGTGCTATTCTTTTAATTTTTTGCCAGGGAAGTTCTAGTGCTCAGGAAGAATGAGAGAAGTATCTTCATTATTATTATTCCTTGATGCTTTTATCATTAGCACTACTAGGTAAGCTATATCACCTGTATTAGTAAAAGTGTTAGTATTAGCACTAGCAAAAACAATAGTAACAAGAGCATTATTCTTAGGAGCCCCATAGTCATGACTTCAGCTTTACTCTTATCTGAAAAAGAAATCTTTTAAAGCATCTCAGCTTAGTTGCACTGGTGAAACCAGTTAAGTGTGGAGATGGGGGCTTGCTGGTGATGCATGTCTGCTTGAAACTAGTGTGGCGTCTCTAGCACATTTCCCACAGGTACCAAGACACTATCAGATGGCAACAGCACTTAGTCAGAACTAACACGGGCAACACCAGAGATGGAAAAACAAAATACACTCAAACGAGTAAGGGAGGAGCACAAGGAGATCCTCATTTAGAGCGTATAGGCTTTGCTCAGATTTACTGTCACCAGTTAACTGGTTCTGTAAGGCAACCACTTATGTGTAACTGATAGGTAGTAAAAAGAATTATTTGATGATTATCCCATTGCCTTTCCATTACTGGCCTGACCTGATAAGAAGCAGTTCCCCTATCCATCAAAGCTGTGACCGTTCTAACTGAACTCATTTTTCAGACCACTATCAGCCAGCCTTGGCTATTTTTACTCCTAGATTTATGGGGCAAATTCATCCCCTAAATTCAATTTTCTTTGATGAAAGCTTTTCGGAGAATTTTTTTTTTTTATCCTTTCTCCGTTCTCTCTGAGTTATGCTTTACCTTCTCTGTCCCAGGTGTAAGTCCCAGAAGGTTATCTGCACCTGCAGGGAGATTGCATTGCTTTCCTATATTTCTTTTTAACTATTGAAGTTATTATTTTCAGAAATAATGTTTTTCATTCAAATCTCACTGTAAGCTTCAGGAAGTCCTAAAACAAGGTAGAATCTATGTTTGTGTACGTGAGTGGTTTATTTCCTCCTCCCCAATAGATCTTGGATCAGCTGGTGATCTGTGAGTTTCTGTAGAAGTGAGGACACCAGTGAATTACACACTGGAGGATGCTCACCATTCACTTGCATTACTGCTTCAATTATCCTTTAATACCCGCAGCAGACTCGAATAGTGCCATCTGTGTTAGGCACTTTACAAACAGCTTATGCATCAATTTGAAGAGCAGACAAAGAGTGCAAGTGAAAAAATAACTTCCACAGAAGGGAAGGGAGTCCTCAGAAAAAAAAAATAATTTAATTCTTCCAATAACTCAGTCAGACACGCCCTGTTCCCCCTGTCAGCCCTATGCAGGGTTGTTGCTGTAAGCCCATTTTTCCAGAACTGAGTTTGGCTCTTTGGGGGAAATTTACCCACCTCCTGTTGCAAAAGCCGAATATCTATCTTGCAGAAGGGAGATAAACAAGTTGCAAATGCACAAGTCTGAGTGAGACACACGGTACTGATGACTCCTTGGACAAGCTGTACTGCATTTAAAGAACTATACCATGTCCTGGCTGTGTAAAAAAAATGCTTTTGGTGCAGAAAGCCCAGCCCTGCCCCGAAAACACTCACTGAGGGAGGAATATCAAACATAGACTTCTGCATCCTCAGACAACCAAAATCTGGCTTTGAATGTGAGGTCTTGGCTTTTGCTCATCCTTGTTTACATTGCTGCTTGAATTATTAAATTAAATTGCTTTAATGATTTTGAGTTTCGCATTTCACTCCTCTCAGGCAGCTAAACCTCAGTTGCTCCAGTAGGTTGGCAAGGCAAGCACTGGAGGTCAAACACCTTTCCAAACCCTCTTGGTACTTCATAACAAGGTGGGAAAATTGAGAAGAGATACTGTCTGATACTGCCAACCCTGACATTCAGAAGTCTGGAACCAGACCTGACCCCAGGGAGCAGACTGTCGAATCTCCTGTGTCGTTTTCATGGGTGAAGGTGAATTGAAACCAAGGGCGAGATCAGAATGTGTTAGTCCATATAGAGACCTACAAAAATCATGTCAGACCTAGAATTTGTGACTTGGAAGTTTCCTGAAATCGAGGTATGGCTCTTTCCATTGAATCTGAAGCTAGTATTTAGGATGGATGGGGATCCTTCACTCAGCAGTGCTGGGTTAGGTATGAGGGAACACAAACAAACCAGACCCCAGGAGGTCTTGGCTTTGTCATTTGCCTTCAGCAGAGTACAGACATTCAAAACCAAAAGCCCAGGATCCCATGTGGCTTCAGGGGATGCCTGCGAGGGAGACATTTATTCTCTCAGTCCTGAGTTTTCAACTAGCTTATTTTTTCTAACCTTTTTCCACAAAGCAGTAGCTTTTGTGTTGATTTTAAACATCATGACTGCTTTTAAGGGAATAAATCTCAAAAAAATCCCCCAAAGTAATAATTGTCTGCAGTAATCAGGTCAGTCCTACTTTCTTAACAGTTCTCAGTTCCTGTTTATAAATCTTATACTTTGGCCCTGAGTGGCAATCACCTGGCAGAAGAGAGCAGTAATGCACTGACCCACTGTCAAGTCCCAGTCCGACTTCGGGCTCGGGGGGAGGTTCGTAACGATCCCAAGAGTGAGATTGAGACACAAACGAGGTCAAATGCCGCCAATCGGGCCGTTTTTATTGAACAGGTACAGGGGAATGGAGCGATAGGAAAGACAGGAAATATTAGAAGGAAACCAAGCAAGCATTCAGAAAGATAAGCAAAGGATAGTCACCACCATGGATCCAGCAACGTCTCGTTGGTCCTCAGTCTTCAGTTCTTCGGTGGCGGGTGCACACCACAGCTTGTTTCCATGGTCTTTTTATACACCAGGTAAAGACCTTGGCGGGCTGCCAGTCCGGCCCAGACAGGGCTCGGTTTTGGCGGTGCCCGTTTTGCAGAAGAATGGTCTTCTGCCTGTCCTGATTTACAGGAGAATGGGCCTCTGCTGTCCTGATTTGCAGGAGAACTGTCTTCTGCTGCCGGTTTTGGTGGTGCCTGATTTGCAGGAGAATGGTTCTCTGCACGGTCGTTTGCACCTTGCAAAGAGAGGCAAGGTGGTTTTTACCTTGCAGAGATACCAAGCAAGCTTTGAGGCAAATATTTGGCTTTCCAGTCTCTCACACCCACCACCCCAAGCAATCCCTCATTATACCATGGCATTATAACATACTGCTGTGCTGAAACACCATAATCCCCCACCCCCAAATCCCACCCATACCAAGATCTGACCACAGGATAGACCTGATTTAAAACATTTACACAGGTTATACATGATATGCTGATCACCCTCCTCCAGTCAGCAGCAATTCAGTGGGGAAAATGGTGACTTTGAAAGCAGTTGGCCTGTAGGAGTTGGGAGGAGAGCACTAACCATCTTGCTACAGGGCACAGATAAATGTTAGTTGATACCACACACTAAAAATCGCTTGAGATAAAGACTTTGCAGTGACAAATGGTGCCTCACAAGGTGTCCCCAGCTCCCTGTTTGATGCCAGTCCCCCTCAGCCATCCTGCTATATCTTCCCATCCAGCTTCTTCTCACTGCTCCTTCTGGCCTTCCTCCTGCCGTTGGCCTATACTGCACCCTTCTCTATGTCTGTTATGGACTGTATGTCTGTGTGTCAGTCTTGTGACAGCCACTGGGAACTTCACCAGATGTTACTCTTCAGAAAACAGCAGTTGGATTTCCAGCTCGGGTTTGTGTTTGTAGAACCAGGATGCTGTTTTGCCGGGGGCTGCATGAAGGGCTCCTCTCCCTTGTTCCTTCTCCCTCCATCCCGGCAGTGCACAGCAAGGTTGTCCACCAGGGAGCTCCCTGACAGTGTCTCCTTATGGTAAGGGCCCCCATCAGCTGCATTGGCATTGAGCTCGCCCCCAGCCTGGCAGACAGATCTCCTGGTAAGGGGATGTTCTCTGGGTGCTGGTACATCCCTCCCTTGTCTAACACCCCACACGCCCGCTCATGACCTTGTGCGCTGAGTCTCGCCCACCACTCTCTACGTAAGGAGAGACAGAGATGGTGCCCCATCCAGTTCTTAACATCTCAGGTGCTGTGTTTCCTCTGGGGATATTGCTCAAGTGAATTAACCTCTCTGCCAGGACACTTGGCTGACTACAGGGATAGTTAGCTGCATATCCCCTAAGGACGATGGGAGTTGGTTTTACTATTCTGCAGTTGTGTGGACCTTTGCTAGGACTATTCCTCTCCATTACACTGATCTGTTTCTCACTGAAAATGCTTTGATGAAGGATGTGTTTCTCATCCTACCACTAACCTTCATAAACTTGGCATCAAGAAAAGTACTGAGACACTCAGAATCTAAAAACCCAACGGCGTATACCTCTATCATCAGGCCTGCTAAACCCAGCAACTTTTGTTGTACTGGTAACAATATCTGCTACAAAACTGCATTATGAAAAAAAGCAGGACTGTCTCTGTGGTAGGTGCTCCACTCACTGGTTCTGGTTCTCAGGCAAATTGAAATAAATGAACTGTAGCCTCCCCAAACCCAGACTATTCATGGGCTACACCCGTAACCCAAGCATCTGGGCTCTAGGCCAAGCAATTCTTCCAGGGAGAGGACCATCTTCTCAGGACACAGTCTTAGTGGAATGAGTCTGTTCCTGCCATATCCGCCTGTTGTCTATGTCTCTGCAGTGTTACCTTAGAGTCCTTGCAAACTCAATGGTCTCAGCAAAAAGGTCCTGGGCCTGCTGCACATCAAAGACCTTCTGGCTTAATAGTGGCCGTGAGAAGATTCTCCTTGCTCCCATGTACCATGCTGCTGGGCATCCTGGGGGGGGTGAGGAGACATACATTCCCATTCCCTTGGGATTTTCTGCGAATTGAGCACTGTTAGACTATCTCAGCAACTTCATTTTAAGGACTGGCATTCCAAAAGGATGACAAGACGTAGTATTAGTCCATTATCTCTCAATCACTTTATTTCAAGCTGGGCTAAGGTAAGAGCAAATAGTAGTAATACCAGATCGAGTATGCAGTGTAGGAATAGATAATACAGTTCACAGAGATGTTTCTATAAATATGCTACTTTCTAGTCTAGCAGGTTTCAAAGTTTCTTTCACACTCTGTGATTCAACTAATAAGCTGAAAGATGCTTCTCAGCCTTCTTATTCAAGGACTCGCACAATCCATTCACCATCTGGCTGCCTCACAAAAGGCAACCCGTGCACAGAGCCCTTCACTCTTTTACAATTTAAGTTTGCAGTTCCTTCAGATCCAAAGATTTCCTACTCAATCAAGAAAAGTGTTGCAGCATCCTGTCCCCACACCATGGCCTGGCCCCGCTAGCATTCAAAAGAGTAATGTCTTTTGGATATAGCCTAGTGCAATTTCTGTTTGCCCAGATGGTCAATAAAGACATTCAATGAATATTCCTGTGGTCAGGGGATAAATTATTAAGTCACCGTAAAAGAAAATTATCTTCCTCCCTGCAACAACTATAGTCAAATGCCAGAGTGAAGCCTCTATTAATCTGCAGACTCCACATTTTACCCAGCTAAATAAATGGTACTGATGCATGTGGCCTACTGTTGGTTTTTGATCAAGACTATACTGGGCTGTTAAGGAATTTGCGATTAAATGATCCATGAATTCTGGTTTTGAGGGAAATATCAGCAGAACCATGCTAGTCCCTAATCACACGGCACCCCAGTTGGTGAGGTTCTTTATGGCAAGTATGAGAATGCCACTAGGAAAAAATGGGTTTGAAGAGAGATTCAGCCTAACTCTAGTTTAACTGGGCAGAGGCATTCAGTTCTTTGAACCCTGAGTGCAGAGCAGCCCATTACTGGATCTGTGGGCATTCCTCCTTCTTAGGCACATAATTTGCCAATGGATAACTTGTTATATCTCACTTCTTTTAAAGAATCTTTATTCTCTAAAGTCTTGGACTTCACTGTCCTTCCCCATTTTCAAAAACTTCTTTGTTTAGTTTGTGAATAGGACCGTGCATCAGCTAGAGGAGTTTGCTCATGGACATGCCCATTCAGGTTTTGAATACCTCCAAGGATGGAGACTCCACAAACTGTCTGGGTCATCAGACTCTTCCCCCCAGCCCTCCCAATCTCCCCCCATCCAATAGGAGTGTTTTCTCTTACGTTTAAATGGAATTTCCTCTATTTCAATTTCTGTCATTTCCTTTTGAACTGTCCCTGGGCACCACTGAGAACATCTTAGACATCACAAGATGGCTCCATCTTCTTTACTTCACCCCATCAGATATTTATACACATGGATAAGATCCCCCTGAACCTTCTCTTCTTGAGACTGAATAGTCCCAGCTCTCTTAGCCTCTCCTCGTATGTCAGATGCTCCAATACCTGAGCCATCTTCATGGCACTTCTCTGGACTCACTCCAGTATGCACGTCTCTCGTACTGAGGAGCCCAGCACCGGACACAGCACTCCTGATGGGTCTCACCAGCGCTGGATAGAGGTGAAGGATAACCTCCCTTGATCTGCTAGCAATACTCTGCCTAATACACCCCAGAAGACTGTTGGCCTTTTTTTGCTACAAGGGCACATTGCCAGTTCATGTGCAACTTGCTGTCCAGCAGGACCTCTATGTCTTTCTGCAAAGCTGCTTTCCAGCCACTTGCTCTCCAGCCTTTACTGGTGCCTGGGGTTACTCCTTCGCAGGGGTAGGACTTGGCATTTCCCTTTGTTGAACTTCATGAAGTTCTGTCAGCCCATTTCTCCAGCCTGTTGAGGTCCCTCTGAAAAGCAGCACAACACTCTGCTCTCCCAAATACACCTCCCAATTTTGTACTGTGTACATAATATAGGACACCCAGAAATCTCACACGGGACATCTCAGTTCTACTCTTAGAGCCAGAAGAGTGAAAATTAGGTATCACAGAAAGTAACTTCGGGGGTCTAAGTTCCTCATTAATTCTGGATCTGAGAAATGCTCTCCCTGTCATGTCTTGTTATCCTCCACTGCTCACTGAAAGACCATATTTAAATATCACAGCCCTGGTGCATACACTTTATTTCAGCCTCCCCTGCATGTTAATATTATTAGTATTGATTTTCTGAGATTTTGCAGCAGAGATGGCAAAGGGGTCTCTCTGCCTCATGCTCTCTGCACAGCACTCCACTCACACGTCATCGCTTTCGCAAATATGAAAGCTCCATCCCAGTTCTCCACATGCCATAAAAATTTACTGACAATGAACCTTGAAAATAAGCCACCTTACAGCTCATGTCTTCGTTTAAAACTGTTTGCTTGGTTTCGTATCTCTCATTGGCTTGACTTTGCTGACTGAGGTTAATCTCTGCAAGGAGGCAGTGAGATTCTGCTTCTTCCCTCACAGCTGATCAGAGAAGGACAGCATGAGCGCAGGTGAGCACTTTTGTGAATCTAGGGCACATTTCTCTCCCTCCTCTGCCCTTTGCAGGAGCTCCACTAGAAGGACCTCATTAGAAATTCTTACTCACAGCAGCCTCAAGCCATCTGTTGCTACAGAAGAAAGTGTTTGTTGAAAGCATTTCTTTTCCTAAATAGTTACTGAACTGTTGGTGCTCTCTGGTGTTTGGGGTACTCCTGGAGGGTGGACAGTGTTCAAACAGCACCTCTTTAGCCAAACACTTCCAATCGTGCCTTTTGCTAAAACACACCCAGTCTCAGGATCTGGCTAGATCCTAGTGGATGTCAGCTGAATCTACAAATGCCTTTCCTGGAGTTTGAACAAGACTCATGCTCTTTCTAAATTTCTACTCGACAACTAAAGTGGTGTCAACCAAATGATGTGCAGAACTCAGACATTGCCAGTGTCATGGATCACTACCCACCACACAAGCTGTGGGGTTTTTGAACTACAGAGGAAGGTGTTGTTCCTGTATTAGGAAACGGGACTGTGCCAGGTGGGTTTCTGTCTCACTTTTCTGATGGGTTACTCTGCAGGCCAAGAATCTACTTTGCACTCCCTGAGCATAAGACCCATGGGGATCCTTTAGCTCTTCCTGCGTTGGGTTAGAAGGCTAGTAGGATGTGAGAGCCCAACTATTGCCTCCCTCTCCGGGAAGGAAGGCTCAGATTATACTTAAACTATTCACTATAATCAATGCTATCGTTTCTTTTAGGATGCCCTTCCAACAGAGAGTATTCACAGTCCTCTGTGTCAACCCTTAGATAGAACCACTGGGAAGATGGTGAGCATCACAAACAGCTTTCTTCCAGGATTAACTAAAAAAGCAAACAAGCTCAGAGTCACAGTTCAAAGCACAAGTCAGTGGCTATTTCACAAGGGACTGATGGGAGAGGCACTGCACAGGACCTCTGTTAACAGAAACAGTCACAGGATGGCAGTCACATGGAACGGCTGGGGAAGAAGGGAAAGCAAGAGAAATACTGACGGTATGACCCTGAGAGAAACTAGGAGAGGTGTCTTGTTGCACCGATTGCAAAGAGATTATGACTGAGCAAAGATACTGATGCCTGCTGTGTTTGGAGAAGTGGTATGTTGTACATTCATTAGAATGGCCACTTGAAATATTGGCCCAACTTGGAAATGGGAGAAAACAGACATTCATGCTTATGACCCATTTAAAGAATAAGCTTCAGGTTTACCACACGCAGACAGGGAAAAAAAGAGATCTCAATTTCTTTCCCAAGTCACAGGCAATATCCTTTTCTCACGCTCTTCCTTGCTGAAGGATCCTAATCTTTTGTGAATGCTCTTCTTATTAGAGATAAGAGTAATCTTACCTATAGGAACTGGTCTGGGATTGAGGAGAGTGTGAGTGTTTTCCAGCTGTGTGATCAGCATGCATCCTTCAGAAATGTCATGCAGTTTATCAGTTTGTAAAATAATGAATCTAATATACTCCTTTTAATCTCCATTTTGTCTTTTTTCTCCATGTAGTTTTTAATAAGGAGATAACTTTTTGTTTAAAGGATTAGGACTTCAATGCATACTACTACTACTAATAATAATAGTAACAACAAAATATCGCTATGTATATATTCACTGTTATTAGAGAAGACAATCCAATGGCTGTTAAATTTTAGGACCTCTGACTCTTCTAAGATACTTTCATCCTTCCCTGAATCAATAAATCTGCACAAATGAGCTTCCCTCACATCCTGTTTCAGGCACAAGGCTGGACTAGATGATCTCCTGAGGTCCCTTCCAAGGTGAATTATCATATGATCCTGTTATACTTTTGCAATTGGCTAATGATGTTTGGGCTACATATTTTATCTGAAGAGGTGTCTCGTTATCTGGCTGTGGTGGTATCAAAGGTCTCCAATTACTGAAGTAAACAGTAAATACAGAGCTCAGTCAAGTGTACTGTAATGTGTCAGCCAAGGGTCATACTGAAACTGAGGAGAAAGGAGCAGTGGGGAAATTTGGCTTACCTATTCACCATGAGCAAAATCTATGAAATTGCAGAATGATCTGCAAAAGGATGCAACAGAAGGAGCATCATTTCCATCACCTTAAATGCAGACTAGGGTGAATATACAGTGCAACAGGAAAAAGGCGGCTTCTTGAAGTGCCTGTGTCAGAGAATCATAAAATAACAAAATAATTTAGGTTGGAAGCGGAACTTGATCATCTAACCTCTGAATAAAGCAGAGCCAACTTCAAAGTTAGATCAAGCTGCTGAAGAGCTTTTCCAGTCGGGCTTTGATTATTTCAAGGTTAATACTGGGGCAACCTGTTCCAGGGTTTGACCATTCTCATTGTGATTCATTTTTCCCTGGTATCTAATGGGAATTTCACTTGCTGCAGCTTGCGTCTGTTGCTGCTCATCCCTTTGCTGCACAGCTCCATAACCACCCATATAATGCGGGAATGGTCCCATCTTTTTAGTGCTGGTACAGCTCTACTGAAAATCAATTGAGTTGCATTGGGGTAAAACAAAGGGACAAATCTAACGTATCCTTCTGTACATTCACAAAGTGTCGAAATTTTCTCATCCTCAGTGTAATAATTCTTCAATGTCCCTGCATCATTTCCCAACTTGCTTGCCTTTATACGTGGATGTGAGCATTGCCTTTCATGATGCAGAGAAAAAGAACTATTTAATACCTCATATCCCAGTGTCTACTCTTGGTACCTCACTGGGATATTGCCATGGAAACAGGAAAAGTTTGAAATAAAAGCGAATACGATCGCTTTTCTTATTTTTCAGTAGGGACTTCAAAATTTACTGCGGTATAAAACAAGCCGTGTGCCATCTGCTTATTGAAAATTGAATGCAAATGTTTCTTTTCTTTCTTCTGGAGCTTTAAATCACTGCCACGGCGTATCCCCTCAGAAGCATCCTTAGAGGTGCTGTGTGAGTTCATGTAGCTTTCTGTCCAGAAGTTCAGTAGATGAGAAATATCATTGTTCTTCAGGCATGGATGGCACAGATAAAGAACAGAGTGAACCAAAATGGAAAGTAACATGTACTGTAGACATGCGGAGCCATGAAATCAGCTGCTGGAAGAGAACCTAGGCTGTATAACTCACACAGACTCCCAGCTATATTTTGGGAAAGGTCATTTTTTACATACAATAGAGGTGTGTAGGAGAGTCTTCACAAACACACCGGCATCATTTTTTCCCTATCTATCTATTGAGTCAAGCACCACTGAACTGGAGAGTTGAGTCCTCTGCAGAGGCAGCAGCATGAGCCTCCTAGCTGATGTGACTGTGATTTATTCAGAGTGCCTTCTAATAAGGGGCACCAGAGCATGGTTTTCAATAAAGTCGATGGAGGTAAGTAGTTACAACGTCTAAGTCAGCTGGCTGTAGGAGGCAAAGGCTCTGTCTATGGCACCATTTCTCCCCACTGCCTGCCAAGGTCTTTAAAGGATCTCAGTGTCTCTTCAAGTTACAGGCCACAGCAGAGACCTAAGTCCACCTTAGGAGATGGCTAGAAGAAAGCTCATTTCTTTTGACATCCTTGATCTCTCTCATTGTATTGAGATTTCTGTAAGGAAAACTTTTGGCATCATTTTGAATGCTGCTTTTGTGACCCAGACACTTACCTGTCAACAACCTGTCTCTCTGAGGTGGGGGTATTGCTCTCTGCACTAGCATCAGTGTTGTGGTACACGGGGAAATTCAATGATGTGAGGAGATACTCCAGACCTACCACTGAGCTTCTGGCAGATTCCCAGAGGACAGGCAAGATGTGGCAACACTGGTGAGTGCAGTTATTTCAGAGAATCAGAGAATCAGAGAATCGTTAAGGTTGGAAGGGATCTTTAAGATCATCCAGTCCAACCATTAACCTAACCTGACAAAACCACTTCTAAACCATATCCCCAAGTACCACCTCTACCCTTTTTTTAAACACCTTCAGGGATGGTGAATCCACCACCTCCCTGGGCAGCCTATTCCAATGTTGGATAACCCTTTCAGTGAAAAAATTTCTCCTAATATCCAACCTAAACATCGCCTGCCTTAACTTGAACCCATTTTGTCTCGTCCTATCACTTGTCACTAGGGAGAAGAGGTCAGTCCCCATCTCTCTACACCCTCCTTTCAGGTACTTGTAGAGAGTGATAAGGTCTCCCCTCAGCCTCCTCTTCTCCAGGCTAAACAGCCCCAGTTCCCTCAGCCATTCCTCGTAAGACTTGTCCCCCAGACCCCTCACCAGCTTCATTGCCCTTCTCTGGACACGCTCCAACACCTCAATGTCTTTCTTGTAGTGAGGGGCCCAGAACTGAGCACAGTACTCAAGGTGGGGTCTCACCAGTGCGAAGTACAGGGGGATGATCACTTCCCAAGTCCTGCTCACCACACTCCTGCTCTGCTCACAACTTCTTTGCCCCTGATTTCCCCAGCCCTTCCCCAAGTCAGTAGCCAAAGAGTTTATCTCTCTCTGATTTTCCACCGACTCAGGAGTCGGGTTGGCAAGAAGAGGCTGACTTGCAACTGTCCTTATGTACAGGGTCACCTCTTCCTCTAGAAGCAGAAGGAACAGCCCAGCTACCTCTGTCTTCCCCTGAGCTGTTACAGGGGAGAGGTGTTCAGGTAGTAGTTGCAACCAGATTGTGTTTTCTGCTGCTGTTTCTCTGGTAATCAGACAGCTACACTAATAATCATGTCCTTACAACCCTGGCTCCTGCTTATCACAGTCTTCTTTTAGAATGAAAGCACGCTGCGCCCTGTTCACTCAGCCATCCGTCACTTCGCCGTCCTGAATGATTAATGTCTACCTACCAGAGCCTGAACACAGCTCTCCCTGGGAGGCAGTGAAGCTGCGTGTACCATGTTTAGCGCCTGGTGGAAGATGGGTATGAATCTGTGATCATTACCAGGGAAGTCCAGGGTGCTATGAAGAGAGACAATGCTTTCCAGAAGATTTATTTCTTCTGCAATAGAAGAAATATTGAAGAATATTTCTGCAATAGATCCTTCATTTAAGCATTATGCTTTATTTTATATTAAGATGATGCTCCATTTAAGCTTTCTCCTAATTCATGGACATAGGTCAAAATTCCCACTGTGTCCATTTGGAGTGACAATTCTATTGTCTCTGGCAAAGTGCTGTTGATATTGAGAGACTATGTTTGTGTCACTGCTGTTATATCTATGGGACAAGTCTTGGTTCCAGGTGTCTCCTTCATGTTACACTGATTCAAACAACAGAATCACAGTTGTTCAGGCTGGGTGGGACCTCAGGAGGTATCTAGCCCAACCTCTTTCTTCAAGTTGAGCCAGTGCTAAAGTCAGACCAAGTTGTTAGTTTTTTTTCCACTTGGGCACTGTGGTGGGTTAACTTTGGCTGAGGGACAAACTGCAACTCAGCTCCTCTCTTGGTCCCACTCCTCAACAGGACAGGGTGGAAAAATAAGAACAGTGGTGTTCACTCTCACATATCATCATCAGTGGCAGTTACCTGCTTATGACTACATGATGTACAGGAGCAGCAAAATATGGGGGTTATTTTCCCCATTAATTCATGGTAACACTCCCAAGACAGTGGTGCATATTGGCATATAAACACTCTGAGGGAGTGGTTTGCCTCAGTGTTGTCCATGTACAATGCCAAGCTGAATGGCCCCATTTTGTTTGGCATTAAACACAACTACAGTCAAAATAACATGTAGTCATGAATATAAGACCAATGTAAGAATAGAGGGCATTTTTCCCAGTCTGTCTGGGTCTGCCTTGAAGAGTCATGTGTTTAAAACAACCTTAGAATCAAAAAATATCTCGAGTTGGAAGGGACCCGTAAGGATCATTTAATCCAACTCCCTGCTCATCACAGGACTACCTAAAACTAAGCCATATAACTAACAGCATCATCCAGATGCTCCATGAACTCTGACAGGTTTGGGGCCATGACCACTTTCCTGAGGACCCCGTTCCAGTGACTGACCACCCTCTCAGTGAAGAAACTTTTCCTGATGTCCAATCTGAACTTGCCCTGATGCAGCTTCATTCAATTTCCTCGTGTCCTGTCGCTGGTCACAAGAGAGGAGATCAGCACCTCCCCCTCTGCTGCCCCTTAAATCTGCTGATTCCTCAGATGGGCTCATTAACTGTCTTCAGGCCTCCAAAATTTTTTAAGAGGTAGTAGCGGTTGAAATGGAAAGAGTGTTTCTGATCCTGACCAGAATGGGGTTTGAGCTGGCTTCCCTCTGTAAAGGTCTTTGACTGAATATAAGAGTACACCAGTTTCCTACAGAGACTTAACTGGATTAGAGCAGGCCAGACAGCGCCTCAATAAATATGAGGTAGAATAAATGTCTCTGTGTATTTGTCCAGAACCACATACTCCATCACAACTGACTGGAAAACCCCAGACAGCACTGCCATGGGCTGAGGAGACACCCGAGGCTAGGTTTTACCTGATACGCGACAGATTCTTAAGACACTAATTTCATGTTGGATGTGAACCCTTGTGCAATCTCTCTGGCTGTGGGAAGTCTGGAGAGCTCAGGAACACCTCCGGACCATCGCTTCCTTCTGCCATTCCACTAAAGGCCCAGACACGCAAAAAATTATGCTTTTTTACTGCAGCTCAAGACTACAGAATCTTTCTGTCTCTACAGCTCATTCAGCCATGGGCCCTATCGGATTACCTCAAGGAGCATGGGAAAGTAACGGCCAATTCGAAATCTCATCTGCTAGAAGAAACTAGATGGTTACTCAATGGTGAGGTCTTTGCTCCCGACACAGGATGCATCATGCTAGCAGGCTCTCATCCTGCTGGGGGACTTCAGCCACCCCAACATCTGCTGGAAAAGTAGCACAGCAAACTGTAGGCAATACAGGAGACTCCTAGACTGCATTGAGAATAAACATCTTTCTTATGAGGAAAGGCTGAGAGACTTGGGTCTCTTCAGACTAGAGAAAGGAAGACTGAGGGGGGATCTTATCAATGCTTATACATACTTAAAGGGAGGGTGCCAGGTAGATGGGAACAGTCTTTTTTCAGTGGTACCCAGTGACAGAACAAGAGGTAACAGGCACAAACTTGAACATAGGAAGTTCCATCTAAACATGAGGAGGAACTTCTTTACTTTGAGGGTGGCAGAGCACTGGCACAGGCTGCCCAGAGAGGTGGGGGAGTCTCCCACTCTGGAGACGTTCAAAACCCTCCTGGATGCCATCCTGTGCAACCTGCTGTAGGTGACCCTGCTCTGGCAGGGGTTTTGGACTAGATGATCTCCAGAGGTCCCTTCCAACCCCGACCGTTCTGTGATTGTTATGCCAGGTAATAGACAGCCCCACCAGAGGAGATGCGATACTGAACCTGGTGGTCACCAATGCAAGAGAGACGTCAAGACTGGAGGCAGCTTGGGCTGCAGTGATCATGCACTGGTGGAGTTCACAGTCCTGAGGGATATGGGTCAGGCAAAGAATAAAGTCAGGACCCTGAATTTTAGGAAAGCAAAATTCCAGCTCTTCAAGGAGTTAGTCAATAGGACCCCCTGGGAAACTGCTCTCAGGGACAAGGGAGTAGAACAGAACTGGCAGATCTTTGACACTTTCCCTAAAGACAAAGAGTTCTTGATCCCCAGGTGTAAGAAATCAGGAAAGGAAGTGATTCCTTCCTGAGATTGGTATGGCTGAGTCGAGACTTGCTGGTCAAACTAAAGGGCAAGAACGAAATGCACAGGCAGTGGAAGCAGGGACAGGTATCCTGGGAAGAGTATAGGGACACTGCCTGGTTGTGTAGGGGTCAGGAAGGCCAAGGCACGGCTGGAGCTGAACTTGGCAAGGGGCAAAAAGAATAATAAGAAGGGCTTCTACAGGTGTGCCAGTCAGAAAAGGAAGATCAGAGAAAGCATGCCCCCACCCTGATGAGGAAGACTGGCAAACTGGTAACCACAGATGAGGAGAAGGCTGAGGGGCTCAACAACTGTTTTGCCTCAGTCTTCCCTGGTAACCTGTCTCCCCACACCTCTCAAGTGGATGGACCTGCAAGGTAGGGACTGGGGGAGCAAAGTCCCTCCCACTATAAGAGAAGATCAGGTTCATGACCACCTGAGGAATCTGAACGTAAAGAAATCTATGGGACCTGACAAGGTGCATCCCAGAGTCCTGAGGGAACTGGCTGACTTAGTGGCCAAGCCACTCTCTGTGATATTTGAGAAGTCATGGCAGTCAGGTGAAGTCCCCAGTGACTGGAAAAGGGGAAACATTGCACCCGTTTTCAAAAAGGTAGAAAAGAGGACCCTGGGAAATACTGATCTGTCAGCCTCACCTCTGTGCCTGGGAAGATAATGGAACAGATCCTCTGAGAAGCTACGCTAAGGCACATGGAGGACAGGGAGGTAATTCAAGACAGCCAGCATGGCTTCATCAAGGGTAAATCCTACCTGACCAACCTAGTGGCCTTCTATAGTGGAGTCACTACATCAGTGGACAAGGGAAGAACTACAGGTGTCGTCTATCTGGACTTCTGTAAGGCCCTTGATGTGGTCCCCCACATCATCCTTCTCTCTAAATTGGAGAGATATGGATTTGATGGGTGGACTGTTTGGTGGATGAGGAATTGGTTGAATGGTCACATGCAGAGGGTAGTGGTCAACAGCACAATGCCCAGATGGAGACTGGAGACAAGCGATGTCCCTCAGGGTTCAGT
This sequence comes from Ibidorhyncha struthersii, assembly GCA_013398815.1. Classification (NCBI taxonomy): domain Eukaryota; kingdom Metazoa; phylum Chordata; class Aves; order Charadriiformes; family Charadriidae; genus Ibidorhyncha; species Ibidorhyncha struthersii. The sequence continues at coordinate 220,137 of VZSZ01005502.1, forward strand.
ATCTTCATGAACGACATAGACAGTGGGATCAAGTGCACCCTCAGCAAGTTTGCCGGTGACACCAAGCTGAGTGGTGCGGTTGACATGCCTGAGGGATGGGACGCCATCCAGAGGGACCTGGACAGGCTCCCGAAGTGGGCCCATGTGAACCTCATAAGATCCAACAAGGCCAAGTAAAAGGTCCTGCAACTTAGTCAGGGCAACCCCCCATATCAATACAGGCTGGGGGATGAAGGGATTGAGAGCACCCCTGCCAAGAAGGACTTGGGGGTACTGGAGGATGAAAAGCTGGACATGAGCCAGCAATGTGTGCTCGCAGTCCACTGTATCCTGGGTTGCATCCAAAGCAGCCTGGCCAGCAGGGAGAGGGAGGGGATTCTGCCCCTCTACTCCACTCTGGTGAGACCCCACCTGGAGCACTGTGTCCAGCTCTGGAGCCCTCAGCACAGGAAAGACATGGACCTGTTTGGAGCGGGTCCAGAGGAGGGCCACGAAGATGATCAGAGGGCTGGAGCACCTCTCCTAGGGGGACAGGCTGAGAGAGTTGGGGTTGTTCAGCCTGGAGAAGAGAAGGCTCTGGGGAGACCTTATTGTGGTCTTTCAGTACTTAAAGGGGGTCTACAGGAAAGATTGGGACAAACTTTTTAGCAGGGCTTGTTGCAATGGGGCAAGGGTTAATGGTTTTAAACTAAAAGAGGGTAGATTTAGGTTAGATATAAGGGAGATTTTTTTTATGCTGAGGATGGTGAAACACTGGAACAAGTTGCCCAGAGAGGTGGTAGATGCCCCATCCCTGGAAACGTTCAAGGTCAGGTTGGATGGGGCTCTGGGCAACCTGATCGAGTTGAAGATGTCCCTGCTCATTGCAGGGGGGTTGGACTAGGTGACCTTTAAAGGTCACCCTTCCAACCCAAACCATTCTCTGTTTCTATTATTCTGTGATATCAACATGGCATGGATTTAAATGATCAAACGCAGGCCAAAATCATCTTGAAATTATCCAACTGCAATCACCATAGACTGTGTTTGGGATTCCACTTACCAAGTGGGCTCCCAGAGCTCTCACTTTTACTAAAACAGCATCTGGTCACCTACTGTTCATCTTGTTAGTGGCTCTTCCAGACTTGATTGACTTGTTTGCACTTGGGAATCCTGACAAGATCACATCTTGCAAAGCCATATTAGCCTACAAGCTGTTGCAAGGAAGTGGAGAATGTCTGCAGGACAACAAACACATCATGATTTGTGTTCTAGATTTCTCTCTCTCTCTCTTCATCCCTCTCCCTCGGAAGAGCAGACACTAATCATTGCCTGTAACACTACTGCATGATTAATTTCAGTGATTTAGCACCTGGGGATTCACCTTCACACAGAGATCGATGGTTTGGATGTTTCCTACATTATTACCCTTACAGCAATTACCTCCCACAGATACTTGTTCTTGTGCTAATTAGCCAGAAGCTATTAGCATCCACGTCCACCATCTACATGTTTTATAGTTGCAGGAGGGCTCTTCCTTGGTGACCACATCTTCTGGGCAGGCAAATTTACAACATGAATGGAAAAGTCTTTTCTGCAGACATTTTGGGAAGGAAAAATAAAAAAGGCAAATTGTATTAGCATTAGGAAGAGAAGTGTACCATGAGCATGAAATTAGAGCCAAGGAGAGCAGAATGAGACCATCGGTGATGTGAACAGTGCTGAGGTTTACCTGCTCAGTGCAAGTAGCCCAGGCAGGAAGACCATACAGGTACAACTAGCAAGGTGTGATAACTTGCACCAATTCTGGATTAACTCAAACAAGCAAAGTTCAGCCCCAGTCTAGGCTATGCCTAGATTAAATTTAGCGCAACGCTTAAAAACTGAGGTAAGCTTATTAAATCTGACTAGTTAAATAATTCAGATTCTATTAATTACTGCTCTACCCTCTCCTTTCTTTATCATCACATCTGTATTCAGCCGAGTCCTATCTCAGTGATGTTGGCGTTTACACTACTGCCCAACAGTTTGGCTCATACCGTCCCACAGGCTCTGGCACCAAAATACATATTAATTTAACCCATCAGTCCAAATATTCCTCGTTTACAGTAATATAAATTCAGTGAGCCCATACAAGATATATTCTGAAATGCGGAGTCCATACCATGATAGTCAGACTCCGTGCACAGTGTGGGGAGAGACAGATTAAAACAGAAATACAAGCTGGGATCACTTGTGCTGTGCAATGTTTCACAACAGCAACATGAGTCGAGAACAGAGGGAGGTTGCCCTCTTGCTCCACATCTGCTCCTTCTCTCCTTTTCTCTCTTGGGAAAATTATGTCAACTCATATCTTCAAAGACAGAGACAGGGACAACATTCCTAAAGAAATCTTAGAGGAGCAGGGTGATTGCATTTCTTAGCAGCCCTCTTTTTATACATGGAATTTCTAACATTTTATGACGTAGAAATTATGAAAGAAAAGCACAGCAATAGTGCTAAATGTAAGCATCAAGAGACATAACTCATAGTTTGAGACTGAGGTCACTCACATTGGGAGTTGGCCTCTTTCCCTCTCACTTCTGTGTACAACACAGCAAACCTCTATCCTAAAATTCTGCAGATGTGTCATAGAATCATAGAATCATTGAATGGTTTAGGTTGGAAGGGACCTTAAAGATCACCTGGTTCCAACCCCTGTGCCATGGGCAGGGACGCCTTCCGCTACACCAGGTTGCTCAAAGCCCCATCCAGCCTGACCTTGAACACCTCCAGGGATGGGGGATCTACAACTTCTCTGAGCAACCTGTTCCAGTGTCTCACCACCCTCAAAGTGAAAAATTTCTTCCCAATATCTAACCTAAATCTACCTTCTTTCAGTTTAAAATCATTACCCCTCATCAGGTCACTACATGTCACTGATAAAGAGTCCCTCCCTGCTGGCCACACTTCTTTTGATGCAGCCCAAGATACAGTTGGCTTTCTGGGCTGCGAGCACAAGTTGCCACCTCGTGTTGAGCTTCTCGTCAACTGACACACCCAGGTTCTTCTCCTCCGGGCTGCTCTCAATCCATTCTCCGCCCAGCCTGTATTTGTGCTTGGGATTGCCCTGACCCAAGTGTAGGACCTTGCACTTGGCCTTGTCAGCATCTTGCAGTTCGTCTCTGCATCCTACTATTGGAAATGCAGCTGGTAACACTCATCAGACACTACAACAGTGAAATGCAAGATAAAAGCTGTTGCTCACGATGCACTGTGCAGCACAGGACACCAGAGGATGGTGTAAACTATTCTTCCTTACTTGAAAAGTCAGCTGCTGGCTTTTGTCTAGAGAAGGACACCAGATTTAGGTGACTACGGTATGACACACTGAGGAGATGCTCTTCCTACCCTATGGCACCAGTGATCTAGTGTCTCCTTCTTCACAGGTCTTCTCCAGCAGATAATTGCAAAGTGGAAACAGGTCAAGGGTCAGGTCCAAAATTCCCTGTAATAAGACATACCATATGTTCTCCTTTTATTTAAACCTAAGTCTAATGTCACAGCTGTGGGTTGTTCCCTTTGAAAATACCAAGTTCATTCATATGACCTGAACTTTCAGTGTGAAACTGGAGTCTGTTGTTACACAAGACCATCAGTGTATGAGGTATGTAGAAGCAATGTGTCTATCAAAGTGTGTTTTTTTCTTTCTCTTAACCTTGACTAGGAGGTAAAAGGGAAAGATTAACCTCCAGGTAGAGTCCCTATAGTCTGAGGTGGTATAGGTCAGTAGTTTCTAACTCTCGCATTTCCACCCTCTTAGAAACCAAGTGAGACACTCCCACCCCAGCCAGACCTGGAACAAATAACCATAGTGCTAAGACAGGAATACTCATCTGAAACCATATCAAGTGTTAAAGCCAAGAGTTTCCATTAATAGCCTCTATGTAAGTGGCACAGTACATTGACTTCATTTATAGGAACATTTTCTTCCTTTCCTTCAACAGTCAAAATTTCCCAGCAGTAAAATGCTGGAGCCAAGGAGACTCTGAATATAAGCAGCAACTAGTCTTTTATACCTCCTTCAGTGGCTGAACTTGGGCTGACACACTGATTGCAGGTCTTCCAGAGTTTTTGTTTTCCGCCTTTTAATCAGGTAACAGGTTTTTCTTCCTGGCTTTGAAGATCCTAGAAATATGCCTTTCTTTTTTTCCTAAAAAAACTTTTAAAAAAAAAAAGAACAATGGAAATAAAAATATTTCCTCCCCTCAGTTCTAAATGTTTTGGTTTCTTTTTAATTAGCTATTGCTTTGTCCTAAGAGAGTGAGAAAGCACAACAGGGAAGAGCTTATTTACCTTTTCTGTACTGCTCATTATTTTGTACACTTCCAGTACAATTCTCTCATTTGTCCCCTCTCAGAAGTCACTGTTTTTACAACAGGCAAGCTGAACTGAAGACGTTGCCTTAGGTGAGAAAGATGCAGAGATTTGGTCACAGCGTGATTACAGGCACAAACCCATTTTCAGCGACTGAAATATTTTGTTTGCTGTCAACCAAGCAGTTGATGTGTGCTGAGCAGGCTCTTGCATTTTGCTGCAGGATGCTTAATTTCTTTAGTCCTCTGAGACAGGACCCAGGCACATGGCAGCAGCCAAACCCTGAACAATCAGGGATCTGTGACTTTGATTCAGATTTATAAAGATATTTATAGGCCTATAGATGAAAGATTGGACGGGTTTTTTTCTGCATTTTTTTACCCCATCCCCTAAAGTCTAACATTTCTGTGGTTAAGAACAGTTCAGCACACAAGGTCTTCTTCAGATTCTCCTGGCCACTCTGCTGCACTGCCTGGAGCCCTTTAAATGTGGTCTTCTAGTCTATATTATTGATTGTTTAATTAATTACTCTAAAAGGTTTTCTTTGCTTGCAAAACAGGTGGATGGGATTCAGCGACACTTTGGCTTGTCTGTGCATGCTGGATAAATTGAGATGATAAAATATGCTGGCAAATACCACTCCAAAAAGAAAGAAATTATTGATCTTAATTGCTAACAGAGATGTTATCTCATGCAGCACAGAAAACACGTGTGATTGCTTGGGTGTATTTATCTCTATTGTTAAAGCTGCTTTTCTCCTTTCTGTGCCATAAGAACTCCTGTCTTCACCATCAGAAAATGAAGTTTTTTACAAGCAATTTTTTGTTGCTGTTTTAACGCAGGCCAGGGACTAAATATAGGGTGTACATAACACTGACTGCGTCCCAACACGTAGGGTACGTTGGCTCTTCACTCATTTGTGAGTCTCACATACAGCAAGAACAGATGAAGGCTATGACGACAAGCTAATCTCACTCTTGTTATCACAGAGAACAGTGACTTCTACCAAATACCTCCTGCATTAAGGCAACGGTTTCTTCCTGTAAGAGTGCACAAGGTAGCTGGTCTCTGTTTTAGCACTGAATGTCATGGCAAATTTTCTGCAACCAGTGTTTTATTCTCATGGTTAACTATTCTCAGTGTTCATGTAGACATTTTTTTTCATCAAGGCTGCTGCTAGGAAATATAAAACCTCTCATTCTCTGTCACTGTGCAGCTGGGATCAGCTTCTGGCCACTGCATCATCAGGAGAAAAAAAAAAAAAGAAAAAAGAGGGGATTCTTTCTATTGGTAAGGTGTTTGTCAAATATGAAATATTAGCTCTGGAAACTTTTATAATTCTTCCATGAGCAGCAGTGTGTAGAAATCACATCGTAAGGGCAAAGTGAGGTCCTGCACCTGACTCCACTTGTGACTTACCTGGATGGTAACAACAGTACAAGTTGCCCCAACGCTCCATCCCAAATGAGAAATCATGCTTGTGCCTCACAGCAACACCTGCCAGCTAAAAATGGCACCGAGACCCACTTCCCTTCTTTTGCTAGTAAGCACTAGATGAATAATTTTGTGAGTGAAACGCTGATCTCTTCGAGTCAGAAGAAGTTATGCTGTTCACTTTGGTATCCCGAGATCTTGCCCTTCAGCTCCACAAAGTTGAGGTGGGGGGAGTCTCAACAGCTAATTCCAGTACACCACGCACTGACTGCTCTTATGCCTCCCCTAAGCTTATTCTGTACTGTAGTCCTCTGGGAAGAGCATAGTTGGGTATTTGATGAAGGGTCATATTTCACTCTGCACGTACTTTTGTCAAAAAAGCTTTTATTGCAATGCAAAATATCTTCTGTATATGACATCTTTCTCCCCCCCAACCCCCTTAAATTTAATGAGTAATCCTCTCTGGGTTTGTACATTGTGATTCTTGTGTGTATGTATGAATATATATACATATCTATATATCTATTAATCTATAGATATTATATTAATACAATCATATATAAATCTGGACCTATATCATTTAATATATACACATATCACTAGATATATGTGTGTGTGCATATACATATATATACATTACATATACACTATACACACATATATGCACACATACATATCGTATAATCATAAACATCTGTTGGTTGTCAAGGGACTTTTCTTTAACAAAATAAGTTCCATCAGTGGATTTTACTTCTGTAGTGCAATTTTACAGAAAGTTAACATTTCCACATTCAATATAAAAGAAACAATATACATTTGAAAACGTGCCATAGGATTTTTAATGAAAAAATTAGAAAAGTGCATTATTTTACAACACTACAGTAAATGATTCTTTTTTTTTCTCTGTAAAGACATTGTAAAATATATACAGGGTTGCTTAGTGCATTCATTACAAAAGAAAGATGCAATCCCTTGCATAAATTACATATTGTACAGGGGTTCGCTGTCTACTTGGACTTGTAAACATTTGTGTGATACAGTTTTCATTCTTTATGTAAGCTGCAATACATCTTATTTTCATTTGACTGTTGTTGCATTCTAACTCCAGTACGGCATTCTAAGGCCATGTGTGAAGGCTTCTCCCATTATGGAGAAGGCCAGAAAGAGAAATTAAAACATAAAAGAGTCTTTAATTTGGTTCTTTGTAATCAAGTTATCACTGGTTTAACAAATCGCATCTTGATGCTTATGACCTATTTGTCCTTTGCTAGGACCAGCTCAACAACTATGTTGAAGTTAGAGGTCTGAAATGAGCAGAGAAAACAGCTTCCAGGAGGTAAATTCCCAGTGCAGTCTCCACAGCCAAGCAGCTCCTCTTTCTAGATGACCGTGCTCCTAATGCTCTATGAGCTGCACAGAAAATGTATCAACCAGGGTAGAAATTTAGAGAGTTTTGCTCTATCTCAGGCTGTTGAGGGCCTTTAGAATGCCGTCAATACACCATCGGTAAGTCCGCATATGCACATTCAAAGAAGTACAAAAATGCACCAAAAAGTGTCAAGAGATCCAAAAGAGACATAGCGTCAACACACACTCACAAACACACACATACACACACGCTTCTGTCTGAGCAGGAAGGCTCAGTCTCCAAAGTAGGAATCACAATTTAATTTCAACATGTATGTGTGTTTGGAAGAAATCCAAGAATTTCCATATAAACTCCTTAGGTCCCAAATTGAACACTTTTATCCCTGTTTCTCATAGATGAACAGTTTGTTGAAGTAAGAAATTGCACCTTGAAGAGACAGTATCTACATTCTTTTGGCCTACTGGAAACAACTTTTAAGCCCCCCTCCCATTCCCCATTGACCTATCCAGCTCCAAATAATTTCTTTGCTGTCATATCACTAGGATCAAAAGTTTTAGTCAATACTCCTCAATGGCAACAAACAGCCACACAAATCTTAACAAGTCAAGGGAAGAGGAAAAAGAAAACATTTTTTTCTTCCACAGTTCACTCCTGACCTTGCAAAGAAGGAACAGATGGATTATTGGTTGTATGGCATATTATAGGAAATGTACATTGTGTAAAAGAAAGACAAATTAGGATTGTGTTCTAAAGAATGAGGCAGTCTTTCATAATTTCTGCTTATTAGTTAGTTGTTAAAAAAGTTTATAGTAGACAGGACTCTTTCTGGAGCATATACTAGTCCTTTTTTCATACAGGGTCAACCCAACAGTACTTACACCCAAACTAACTTTGTGTGGATTAACCAAATTTGTTAATGTTGAAGTCCAAAAGAGCGGTACTCAGAGTGGTACCCAGGAAATGACTTAATAAAGCCAGCCGCTAGATTAACAGTCTTAAACCTGTTGTAACTTGGATGCTGGGATGTCTCTCTTGTTATGCAGGTAGTATACATGTCCTCCAATATCTGAATAATATTCCTGCACTAACAACTTATACACAAAGTATCTGCCGCAATGTAAATGCAGCTGAGCAGTCGAAAAGGAGGTAAACTGGCATGAGAAGATCACAAAGTTGTGTTGAGCATACCAGCTGTGTTGGTCAGTGGTGACTACAGCGGACTCTGCTGTACTAATCTTCCCAGGAGAATAAAAAGGGCACAGTATCAATGATGAAGAGGAATTTCCTACTGCTGCCTCTGACTGCAGTATCTCTCCATGTTGGGAATTGAAAAGATATGCTAAAAAGGAGCAATATGGCATACACCTTTTCTGGAAAATGTGTGTGACAGTAAGGAATTCTTCAAAGAAAAGACAAGTTACGTAGATGGATAAGTCACTGTAGAGCACCTGGGGCTTAGATGCTGAAGAACATGAAAGGAATGAACAGTGAAGAACAAAAAAAACCCACAACAGCTAACTATGCATTGCTAAATGGATCTCACATATATGTCTTTGTTCCTGTGTTGCACCTGGCCAATCTTTTGGCAAAATGATAGCTGCCAGAGCAACCAGAAGAATTTGGCCAGGTCCTGGTGGCCACAACCATGACGAATAGCTGTGAGCTTCCCCACAGATCCATTTGGATAACTGGCACAAAGAAAATAATGAGATGCGCCCAGTGCTGCTCACTGAAGAAGAAACTCCAATTCACCCACATCACCATTCAGAAGGGGTGCTCAGAAGAAGAGCTTCGAATCAGAAAGATCAGAGAAATGTGCTAGGTACTTTAAAGAAAAAAATAGAAGAAACAGCTGTGGAGCTATCCGAAGGCTCTGTCACCGAAGTTCCTTGTCTTGGTTCCTAAGGAGAATGCTACCTGAGCTCTTGCCCAGTGGGCGAGTTAGAAATCAGCGCTGTCCTTCATCACCTGCACCCAGGGGCCAGGAAGAAATCCAGTCTTTTGCTCTGACTTTTTTTAACCTTGCTCAGAGAGTGTTTGGGAGAAGGATACGCCATAGCATAAGTGTTCTCATCGATCCAGCTTGTGACACAGAAACTCAACTCTATCTTCCCCATTCCCCAGGTGGTCCAAACATGTTTGGACATGTATCCAGCAACCCTTCCTCCTAGAAGCATAATCTGTCCCAGACAGCTGAGACACTTTGGCCATTGCACCAAATGGGTACTATGCTCCATCCTGAAATACAGCCCCTTGCTCATTGTCTGCATCATCTCATCTCTCTAAGACACAACACTGGTTCTTGCCCTTTGAAAGACATAAAACTGGACAAAATTGGGCCCAAAGCCTATCACCACAAAGACATTTAAGCACCTGTTTAGTTCAGTGGGAATTAAGAGCCTCACTCCATATATTGGATCTAAGCTAAAATCCTTTCCCCAGATACTCCCACAACCAGCTCCAGTCAATGTGCCAAGATGATGCTTGTCAATAGGACAGCCATGGCATGACCCCCATGTCAGCAGTGATATTACCAAACAGGCCTTTTGGAAATCATTTTGTAGGCTTGCGATTTCAGACTCTGGGAGGCCAAAATCATTTACGCGCTCTACTTTAGCTAATCTAATTAAATACTGTTATCAGATTAATTAGCCTCTTAACAATAATTATGATTAAGGAGCTGCGTACCCATGCTGTAGGGAGAGCCAGCAATACTGAATTAATGTTATTTCTCTAAAGGTCAATTTTGATTATGTTTTGACATGTAGAAACTGTCCAAACACAGTCAATATGAAGAGGTTTCTTTGCTGTATTGTCACCTCCTGAACCCAGCTGGCGAAGCTCAGCATTTCCCACACGTTTCTATGGCACAGCTCTGGGGAGATGCTATCAACGACGGGCAAGGATACCACAACCCAGGTCTTTCTGAGCCACAGTACAGATTTGCTGCAGGCAATACGAGAGATGGTGTTACTGGTCTCTTCCAAGGAACAGTAGAGGGAAGATGGTCTAGAAGACACAATTTTCCCTGCTTCCTGCTTGACACCAACATCGGTAATCTGATCTCACCAATGACAATCCACTCCACCAGCCATGGTCCATCCTTACCACACCTCCTGCCATTCCTACTTGGGAGGATGCTGGCAGACGACTAGCAAATAGACTAAACCCAGAAGACCCATGGCTCTTCCTTAATTTGAAACCACGCCACAGACCTTACCAATGACCTACAATGAGACAAACCACTGTGTCTCTTTGCCTGCTCGTGTCATTTGTGCTGCCCTTTCTCCTGATGGACTTCCCCCAAACACACACGCTCCCAAATTCTCCTCGCATCCCAGCTAGGGAAGAAGTGGATCACACCCATGCAGGTTCATGCACTTTGCATTTCCTATTTGATTCCCCGCACATTGTTTTTAGTCAATCTGTAGATTTCTTTTGTCAGTAGTAATTAGAGTGGAACATTTCCTTCCCCTGGGTGCAGTTCTGTAGCATAATGCTTTTCATTAATAGATGGGGGGGGGGGGAAGCACAGAGTGTGGTGATCTTGGGTCTGAACATACGTCTATGAAATGGCAAGCTAATGAGTTAATGTCTGGGTAGGAAAGGGGGGAGGGCACATGGAGAAAGCCAGAGGGCCACTGTCTGTGAAACGGATCTCTCTTCTAGCCTCACGTATAGTGCTCTGGATACAGCAATTACTGCAAGCTGTTCCACAGACCAGATAAACAATGAATCAAAGCCAGGCCAGTGGTATCAGAACTCATGCATGAGGAAGATGCATTATAGAGCATAGTTTCAATTATTATATTTGCTAGCTCCACTTGTGAATTAGCCAGCTATGATAAATGTTATCATGCTGCTGTTTGCTCTGCATGTCTCAAAGTGAACTAAAAGATGACACAGCTTGGAACTGTGAATATTAATTACCAATAAAATTGCAGCACTAATCTGTCTTTTTCCCTTTCCCCCTTCCCCCCCAAACTGTTGTGGGTGTTAATGTATGTCAGCACTCCTTACATTGTCAGAAAGGAAGATGAGGGAGGGCTTTGGGATATTTATTAATTACAGTATTCAAAGAAGGAGAGACAAATGAAGGTGGAACACTATCCAGGGATAGTATTTCCAGCCTAAAAATAGCAGGCAGCTTTGGATAACTGGATTCCATAAAGCAAAATACAGTTCCATAAATTATACAGGTTGACTGTTGTCTTTAGGTCTTTCTGCTCTCCATTAGGTTTAGGAAAGTAAGGTAAGCAGTAGTTGGAGACACTGATATAGTATCTAGCAGTAAATAGAAAAAGGCTCACATTCCAGTTTCAGTAAAGGAGAATGAATCAGGACTCATTGCGTTGCACCCAAATCAGTTAGGTTACCATACTGGAAATAGCCTTACAGCATTTTAATTTCTCTGCAGCTTATCAATTCACAGCAATATAAAGCCACCAACTTCAGAAGATAGTCCAGCAATAGCCAGCTCAGCAGCTGTACATCCACCTAAGTTATGTGCAAACCCAACCGTCATGCATTTCCCATGTCTGCGTTCTCCAGCGCACACAAGGAGAAACTTTATGGGGCCCCAGTGTAACGGGGACACAAATGCTTAAATCTCCTCAATTTGAAGCTTTATGTTGGACTTTTCCCCCAAAGGAATACTGATGTGTACATGTACACGAGTTGGGAATCTGTGCAAATGACAATACGGCCCCTGAGACTCAGGGGCTTTGGAGGGGCCTCTTTGGGGAAAAGGAAAAAATAATAACAATCACTGAACAATTGAAAGATTAGGGCCAGTCTGAACAAGTTTAGCTTTAGTAAAGTGTCCACTGGCTTCAGAGGAAGGTTCTGCCACTCCAGGCTTTAGAGAAGGAAAGAGTTTGCTTACATCCTACTGAAGCCTTGTACTTGGGATCACCGGCAAAGGAAACAGCATCACTAACATAATACATGACAGTGACCAGCACTGCTCAGGACGGGCTGGCTGAATAAAATCCTGGTTTCAGTGAAGACAGCAGCAAAAACCTGACTGGAGAATCAGGAACTCCATGAATCTCCTTATCAGCCAGTAATCAGTGAAACACTGTGGCATAGACCTTGACTGAGCAGAGGACAGTCAGTCTCCCTCATTGATTCTACACAGATCAAAGCACAACAGTCTTCAGTATCACCTGATGGTGGTTTGAACTGGGAATAACACAACTGCTCCTGCTGTTGAGAACAATTTCTTTCTTTCCAACTTTCTTTTTGCTCTCCTACTACTTTTTTTGGATGAAAGTTCCTTTGCCATGTCCATTATCTGCATCTTAAATAATTGCAAACTGCATTTAGGCAAAGGGTACCACCAGTTTTCAAGGTTTTAATTCAGCCTCTGAGCTCAGATTAACTAGCATAAGAGTCCCACAGCACCTTCCATCTGTAATCAGTTTCTCTGTGTCCATCATCATTATTCCATTTGTTTCTGCTTTGGTGTATTGTTATGATGGCAAACCCTTTTCACACACTCTATCTTGCTGAAGTTTCCAAAATAGAATTTGATATTAAAGTTAGATTGACAGGCAGGTTGGTCAGAAAGACAATACTTCTTTTTCAGTTCTGTAGTTGATGAAAGTAGTGGTGGTGTGATTCTCATTGAAATTTGTGCAATACTCCAGTCAATAATAGTGTCATGTCAACATATGCATTAAAAAGTCCATAACATTAGTGGAATGGACACACTCCAACACATCTCTCTGGTCTGGCTTCCTCATAAAGATATTAAATGACTGTCTTAATTAGATCCTAATATGAACAGGAATATTACATGCTAAATGAGGACATAAAGGTACTTCCACCCAAGCCCCTGCCCTCTGGCCTGCTCACACCAAATTGTTCTGGAACATTTTCATTCTCCATCTTGCTTCCACTGACTGCTATTTTTTAGGCTTTTGGCAACAAATTATGCTTTTTATCCACAACAAAAGCTTTCAAATATGGCAGAGAAAACAAGAAATTACCTTGCTCAGGTTTGATTCGCAATAATCTTGATTACTGCCCTGGCATTTCTTCGAGTGAAGCACTGGGAAACTAATGAGATAACCTACAATACTGTAGATTAACTTGGTCACTTCCCTCTCTTCGTTTTATAATGTTGCTGATTTTGTCCTCATGAGGCGTTACAGAGGAGTCCAGACAGAAGTCTACTGCTGAAGGCCACTGTACATCTTCTCCATTCATTAACAACCAAGAAGCTACTTTGAACCCTTGAAGTAACATCCAAATGCCCCTTCTAGAGCTGCGCCATTACAGTCATCCCTGTAAAGCAGATACATGTACAAAGTTCTGGCAGAGCAGCCCCAGTTAGATCAGTCAGGATCTTCCTTATGTCGTAATGAAGACCAAGCGGAGAGTTGTGCCTGCATTGTTCTATTAAGTTTCCTCTTTCGTTTCCGTATCACAGCATGCTCAGTCAAAGCTATTTTGGTGCTTCACTGATCAAACTGATTTTTCCCTTTGATGATAATACGAAATATGATAGGATAATGGGGTTGTTACATAATCAAACTCGACAGCAGGGAGCTAAATTTGTGTTGTTTTGATGAAGAGCACATTAGTGTGACATAAATAGACTAATCTGATTTATTATTATTATTTCTAATGCTTAATAATAGGGAAGGGTAGGGGAAATGAGACTCCAGGGACTGAGAGTGCATCACAAAGTGACAGCAGATGTCTGCGTGCTACGGAAACACAGGTTAGGTATTTTGGATATTAGGATGTCTTGTCATAAGCAGCATCACTACTACCTGCTTCTAGCTGAATTTCAAAAGAGCGAGCAGCAAGCAAGAGAGGTTGAACTGAAAGAAATAATGTCTTAATTGTAATAAACCTAAGAATGTACCAGGGAAAATAATCTCTAAGAAGCAGTGTCGTGGGAAGAAACCCGTATTCATGTAGGGTAATAAGAAGTCAGAGACAGAGCAGACAAAAATCAGCTCACCTTTCACTGACTGATTTTTCATGTGAAACTGAAAAGCTGGGATTAACCTTGGACAAAAGCTTCCCTTTCATGATACTGTCTGTTCCAGTTCCAGGCAGCCCCAGTAATTATTCACACATCATGCAAGAACCACAAAAACAACAAAAGAGAGAGGCATATTGCGCCTGGTGTACCGATGTGTACACATGAGAGTTCTGGTATTTGTGGCTGCTTGCAAAGCACGGTCCTGCAAGAGCTCATGAAAACGCCTGAAGGCGTGCAGGCTTGCAAAGGAAATATCTTGCTACTTTAAAATCTCGTGTGTAACAAAAATATAGATTGGACAGAACTGCAGGTTCTTCCGGCAGAGATTAAAATAAATAAACATATTTTAAAATCCTAAGGAATGCAGATACATTTTAGCAAAACAGTTCCCCACATACACACTCATTACAGCTTTTAGACTTAAAATGTCACTATGGACATCTACGCTGGCTCCTTCATATCAACATACACAGATTTCTTCAACCACATCCATACACTTCGACTAAGCTAAAGCAGAGCTTTTATGAAGCCATTGAGTTTTAATGCAAAGACTCTAAGTGACAGATAACCCATGACATGCCGAGGTAAGTTGTTCCCCTGGTTAGATACCCCACGTATTAAAATTTACTCTTCATTTATGGTTCCAGAGGGAAGACTTAGTAAAAAATCAGCTAGAGTATGTAACAGCTTTGAACTTCTGGAGTTCAACATGATTTATACAACATTTAAAGATTATTTTTATATGCAGCAGAAATAGAATTTTCCTCTTTTCTTAGAGGAAAAAAAATGAAAAGGCTAATTTATGTTTTATGTGATGTTACCTTTTTTCACAAAACTGTTTAAATTTTTTGCTAAAAGTCCTGCTACCAAAATTCTCCTTTGCTCAGCAGACTGAATTTCACTCAATTTCCGCAAAACCCCAAACCTTTGCTGCATTTCTCCAGTGTCAAATACACCCGGTGTCGTATGTACCTGATATCAATGTCTATACTCCAGGCACACTTTTTCTTATCTCCTTAGCAGGAAAAGAAACCTACTGTCATTTGCACTGCTGGGATGCCACAAGCAAAGTCTACAAAAGTGAATTTGGACAGCACTGTGAACCCTATTGGCCACCCTCGTGGAAACCAGCTTCTAGGTGACAATCACTGAGCTGTTGTAACACATCCTGAAACTGCTTTTCTCGCTATGTTTGCTTCAATACTTCTGCCATCAGCATTTGCCTTAGGACATGGTACCACGGTATCATTAGTGCATCCAGCATGCTCTCCTACTGTGCTGAAGGACATTACCCCCCACCTATTAGACTGAAAAAGTCTGTCCTCATCCTTCCTCATTAAGAACCCCAAGTTATTTCTTCACTAATCTTAAAGGAGGTTTTCATGCCACAGCAATTTATAATCACAAAGGAAGCTGCACAGGGGAGTCAAAGTCATGAATACTTGCTTTTCATTTACTTGTTGAAACACAGGTATGGAAATTAGGAGAATATGAACATATTTGATATAGCTAATAATTTAAAGCCAGAGAGAAGAGAACAGAGGAGGAATGACATTCCTCATTTCTCCCTATTAATGCTTTTTGTAGATGCCTCTTTGAAAGGATATCAACAACCATCAGCACACAGAGCTCAGAGCTGGGGCTTGTACAAAAATACACCACCTAGTTTAAGAAAAAAAAAAGGATTATTGCTTTTACACTGAGAGCACAAAATAGTAGAATCAGCAGGAGGTGATTACTGCCAAAAAAAAAGATGGGTTTTGTATGGCGAGTTAACACGGAAGGTGATTTAAAAGATAGGATAAATCAGAGACAAAGGTGCAGGTTTATAGAACTCCCAGTCCTACCCCTGTCAAATCAAAGATAAATCTCCCAAAAGCACTAAATCCCATGTAATCATTGCAAATTCCTATTGTCTTAAAAGGGAGCTGGATTAGGCCTCTAATTAGGTTCTGTAAAGTCTGTTTGGTCCAGATGAACAACCAAGAGATGGACAATCTCCAAGGAACAACTCCACGACATGGTCTTAACATCCTCCACTACAACTTGCCAATGCAATCACTCCCAGTGTTACCCTCCAAACACTGGAGTAAAACTGCTTTTGCCTGTTACTGCTAAATGCATTTTGCCTTTCTGCCTAGCAAAAAAGCAATATCACATCTAATCTCACAAGTTCCCAGTGAGCCAAACACAAGATACTGTCCCTTGAATTCTTCCTGAGACCAACAAAGGCTTTCCATTATTTACAAATCAAAAGCATTTAGAGACAATCATCTTTATGTTTTTATTTAAAACACGGAATGCCCTGTCACTATTCTATAAGAAAAAATATACATCCACCTATTTATACCCATCCTAATCCAAGCATTCCAAAAAATATAATTCCTATTCATGCAGGTAATTGCTGCATAAAATAATAA
>VZSZ01005502.1:241400-326196 GCA_013398815.1 Ibidorhyncha struthersii
AGGTCTCCCCAGAGCCTTCTCTTCTCCAGGCTGAACAACCCCAACTCTCTCAGCCTGTCCTCACAGCAGAGGTGGTCCAGCCCTCTGATCATCTTCGTGGCCTCCTCTGGACTAGCTCCAACAGGTCCATGTCCTTCCTTATGTTGGGAGCTCCAGTGCTGGGCGCAGTAATCCAGTTGGGATCTCACCAGGGCAGAGTAGAGGGTCAGAATCCCCTCCCTCGACCTGCTGGCCACGCTGCTGGGAATGCAGCCCAGGATAATTATGGAAGAATAAACAACTTACCAGTTTGTTTTATAGTTTTACAGCTTTTACAGCTAGTCTGGCAAAGGTAATTTCACCAGGATGTTAAACTAATCCAGGAGAGAGGATGTAGCACTTTTCACACCATAGTTTACAGATGGTAAAATTGTGGCTAAGCCTTTATTCTAAATCAAACCATAAGGGGAGGCAACACAACTGTTTTGAAATTATAATTTCACTTTTTCACATCACACTGTTTTAAAAATCTAAATTTCTTACAGCCGAGACTCTAAGTGACAGTACCAAAGTCTTCAAAATGGGATGGCTGGGACTCACCTGGCTATGGTGTGTATTGACCATGTGGGTACCACTATCTAGACTCCCCTTAAAGTCAATGAACAGAAATATGCACTTCACAAGTGCAGTTCCTCTCATCTACACCTAGGTGTCTAAACCAGGTCAGTAAGTTATTCTCAGGAGACACCTATTTCTCCACAGTCATTATAACAGAAATCTTGCGACAGAACTCAGTTAAAGAATAATATACCTAAATTTTGCTATTTATGTGTATGCTAGGTGTCCAAGCTCCCATTATAGTCAACAAAGATTTAATGAAACCAGGCAGTAGTGCGCTATTTAACTGACCATCCCAAGTCTACCTTACAGCAAGATAAAATGACAGTACTGACTGTTCCATTGACTCTATTCATTAGGTCCCCACTAGACTGACTATAGACATCTGTTGACTGCAGAAGAATTTAAACACCTACTGCACAGGTAGACAACTACCTGCAAACAGCCTAGTGCAGGCATCTTAATAACGAGTAGAGCTCCACCTTCAGTGACCAGCTCCAATCTAGGTGCCTGCATTGTAGAGACACTGAGGGTTTAAATCAGTTTTCCAGAAAGAGGCATCTAGCATCATTTGAGACCTCCGAGATATTAGGATATCCATAGAGGGCTGGCAGAAGAAACATGGGGCATACAGCAGATCCACACTCCTACAGATCAGGAGCTGGAGGCCAGACAGCACCTGAGATACTACCGAAGCAGGACCATTCCCCTCAGGCTGCCTCAGCCCTGCTCATCACCTTTAGACTCGAGTCATGGATCTGCTGCTCTGAATTTGTCTAATCCTTTTATTGAAACTGTTGACACTGCCCACCTCCTCAATCTCCTGTGGCAACAGATTCCAGAAGCTCACTATTTGCTGTTTAAAAACGTACATCATAATTTCAAGCAGATCTCCTTGTTTCAGCTAGTGCCTCTTAGCTCTAGTACTAAAGCTCTACATGTACTTTATCACCTTCATGACTTCAGCTAAACTCAGCTTTATCTCTGCTCTCAGTTTTTCTCCTGTCTGAACTGGAGCCACAGTCTTTTTAGCTCATACCACAGAAATCACATTCCCTTGATCATTTCAATGTCCTTCTCTGGACCTTCTCTAGCTCTACCACATCATTTTTGAGGTGCAGAAACCAGAACTCTGCATAGCCCTCAGGATGTGTACTCATCACAGAGCCTGCAGTTTTGCTACAACAAAAATATGAACACCAGGCAACCTTCAAAATGAAAGGAAACCGTGAACAAGAAAAATAAAAGGAGAAAAACAGCAAGAATGCCCTCCAAAAAGCAACAGGCATTTCCTTAGCTCAGTTGTTAGTTGTTGGCAGATTGATGGGATATAAAAAACAGGTTACAAAAGAAGCACATAACTCAAAATAGGAAGTTCTTTTCAGGTCACAAAACAAGAAGATTCACCTGTTGTATTGGGCCAGGTAGCCTGTTCATCATATAAAGCAGTTTCCAAATTACCTGGAAAGGGAAGTGTCTTCAATAGATTGATGCTGGGTTCGTTCCACCTGACCGTCCCTCAGTAAAGGCTATAATTGCCTCTCATTACTAAGATCAGCTTTTGAACTACAGGGGTGTTAATTAAACCAGGGACATCTTCCCATTTTATAGCTTTAGTTACAGCTGATAAAGAGAAGGAAAGCTTCAGAAAATGTGATTTTCCAGATGGTTGCAGAGATGGCAGTTGGTGGAAACAGCTTTCACTTTGGGTTCTAAAGAAAATGGTTGGGGTGAAAAAAGATTTCTTTTGATATCACTATATCCCTCTCACTAAAGATATCCACAGAGACAGTTTAACAAGATTATAAAACATTAATATTATATGCTTATACACTATCTTACAATTGAATTTCTAAGATTTGTCACAGACTTTGTAATTAACTTGGGACTCACAGCTCTCCCATAAGATAGGAATATATCCATATCCTTGTCTTACAGATAGGAAAGCACAGACACCAGCAGGCTATAATTCCTCTCCAATTCACACAGATAGACAGAATATCCAGGAATTCCAATTTCCATTCCGCCCCATGTCATACTCACTTTCCACAGTATCAGATAAATGTCTTTTACTGTATTTTCACCATGAAGTTGGGGTAAAGAAATGACTTTATTCATGAAGCTGGAATAAGACTTTACAAATAGATTCATATATAGGGGATCAGAGTCATATATTTCTCCAGTGCAACATGGTTTTAAGGAATAGACACCTTAGTCATTGCCTTCAGCACTCTGAAATGAGGGCGTTCAAAATATACCAAAGAAAGACTTAACTCTCCATTACTTGAGCATTACAGAATCTATCCAGCAATGTAGACAGCAATGGATGAAAAGCAGACTCCAGCAGTGCATGTTCTCTGAAATTCAGTAAATCTCAAATTTAAAAGAAACCACTGTCATCTTAACATCAGAGGCTGCCTCTGGAAAAAATTTGAAGGTCAGTAATTTCCAGAGGAAGAGGGGCACAGAGGATCATTAATGCCAGGAAATAACCCTCTGCAGTGCACAGGGTTAGTCTCCAAGGTGTTGGGTTTTACTTGTGTCAAATAAAGGCAGAAGCAGAAGCAACTACTTTGGTAGCAGATTTCAGCTACCAAAACTCAGCCCAACTTCCTCTACATGAATGACACAGCCCTTTACCAGAGTATAAAGAGACATCTCCATGTGAACCATAGGAAACACAAGGCTTAGGGACAAATAGGCTAAACATGACATTGGTATTTCTCACTCTTCTGTGATGAAGAAGAAACATCAAATAGAAGACCTTAAAACTAGGTATAGCAAATGCGTCCCCCTAACAAGCCAAGGGGCTGGGATAACAGTGAGAAAGGTATATACAGAGCTTTACATTGGACCACACCAAGGTAAATACTACCTACACTACTCTAGTGTACTAACCAGTTTGTTGAGGTCCCACAGTACAGCAGGCTGGTCTGTCTGGTATTTCATAAGATATAATTTGAATGATCAAGGACAGTCAAAATAACTTTCACCTTGATTGGAAGTGATGTCATTAGTACTCTCTCTCTTTCATAATCCCTCCCAGCTGCTTAGGCTTTCAAGACAGAGCTCATCTGGGTTGGCATCAAGAAGAATAGTTTGGCATGAAGAAATGTCATGTCTCACAGTGTTATTCCAATTCTGGACTGCAGAGCACCAATGCACCACAAAAGCCATCTCCTCCCAGTTATGGAAGGGCTGGGCTACAGACATCAAGCAGAACTGGACAGGGACTTTTTACAAGGGCATGTAGTGATAGGACAAGGGGGAACAGTTTTAAACTGGAAAAGGATGGATTTAGATAAGATATTAGGAAGAAATTTTTCACTGAGGGTGGTGAGGCACTGGAACAAGTTGCCCAGGGAAGCTGTGGATGCCCCATCCCTAGAAGTGTTCAAGGCCAGGCTGGATGGGGCTTTGAGAAACCTGGTCTGGTGGGAGGTGTCCCTGCCTATGGCAGGGGGGTTGGAACTAGATGACCTTTAAGGTCCCTTCCAACCGAAATAATTCTATGATTCTATGAACTGCAGGAAGCTGTAGGCAAGGGAGGCAAAGGGTCAGTCCATAAGGGCTGACACCAAATGAGTACTCCAATGAGGTCTTCCCTGCCTTTGGTTTTTCCAGCCCTTGTCCATTCTCCAGTGGAAAAGTCTCAAAGACCATGTGCACCTATATGTAATTCTAAAAAAAACCCAGGGAATAGTATTTTCTTGTTTGCCAGAGTGTGAAAGTCTGGGGAAAACCCACTCAGCCTCCTTCAAAGCTTATTTTTCCACCCTTTCAGATGAGACACAGAGAGAAACTCCTCATTACAATATATGTGAGGTCCGTTCGGGACAACCCAAATAGCTTTCTCTCACTTCTGAAGCCACATTGTGCTAGGGTACCAGGCCACAACCATAGCGTGCGGTGGAACACAGTGCACAGCTACCCTGAATCCAACAGCAACCACAAGCAATGGCAGGGGAAGAGTATAGGAATGGTAGAATTATATGTGACATTTCCCCCAAGTATTCGTGTACCCAGCTTCATCATTTGGAGCTCAGGGATTTCCTAAGCCGCATATGGTTTCACTGGTTTTAGTAACACACAATGGATTTCTCTTCTATGATCTTGGGCACTGTCCCTTGAATGTGTATAAACTTTTAGCACCTGCAACATCCTGTGACAGGAAGGTTCATAGACCAACCATGTGTTCTTTAAAAACATCACCATTGCTTCTTTGCTTCTCTCACATCACTATCACCTGATGTCCCCATCTCCTCTGTGGAATATACCAGGAACAATCATTCCCTACTGTCCTTCTTTGTGTCACTCATGATTTTATAGACATCTTATCAACAAAAACGTCATGCCTACATTCAGGCCCTAAGCAAGTATCTCTGGCACTGTATAGCCTCATGTGGACAGACCAGCTTGTGTAGATCTACATCAGTGATCTTTGCACCACGCTCAGCTGCAGGGTATAGACAGGCCTATAATGTCTGTCTTGTCCTCCAACACAAACTGTCTTGAATAACACTTTGCTTCTGGGGCAAAAAGTGTCTCAATAAACAATTTCATGCTATTGCAATGATGCAGACTGGCCAGAATAAGTTAATCCATAACAAAAATAAAACATTATGGGAAAAAAAAAAAAAAAACGAATACTTCCAGTGTGTTGCATATACATAGTAAACACCTCCAATACTGCAAGGTGCTATATACTCCAGAAAACTGAACTGGGACAAGGGATGGATTCCACCAACAACCCATGATTGTCTGCACTGTTAAATCATTAGCACAGCTCCTGTCATGGCTTTACCCTGGACCAACCAGCACTGTTCCAGGCAAACTCCATGCCTGGTCCACCCATGGAGGTTAACACTGGGCAGGGACCACTGCAGCTAAGAACTGCTCTGGAGCAGTACATGTGTCTAGCTGTTACTGGCATTCTCTGTGCCATCTCGACTGGTCTCCATGTCTTACAAAACACAGATCCTGACTCTACTAGCAGCATCGATGGAGCCTGTGTGGTGCAAAGCAAAGGGTGTTTTTCTACACTGGGCTCTGTCAGAGCTTGGGAGAGGTTTGTCTCTAGATGTGCATTGGTACCAGGCCAAATACATGGTCAGTGTTGAAAATAAAAATTAAATGTGGCAGCGGTAAGTTATTTATAGTTCGCGTTCGGGCCAGTGTGTAGCTGCAGAGAGCCTAAGCCTCATTCACATTCACATTCAATGTACAACAGGTTTTAGATGTCTTGAATCTCAAAGCAACACTCTGCGTTATTCATGAGGGATGCTTTATTTCTCTCAGGAGTAGGTTTCTCCCCTCATTCATCAACACATTCATCGCCATGATGGACATTTGGGCCTCGTCGTCTCTGACAACGGCCTCTAGAAAGAAATGAACTACTCCATCCCCGTGACTAAAACTTTTCTTACTCATGCTGGCAGCAGCCCGGGCCGCGAGATAATGAAGAGAGGAAAACGGCACCTGTTGCTCAGATGGGCAAGCATAATTCAGATTAAAACGTCTTCCTGATGTCACACACTTCCCTTCAGAGGTTCATCTACGTCAGAGAAACTGCCACAAAGAACAGGCTGGCTCTCCGCTGTTTTTGCTGCCCGTGCTTTCAGCAGGGACAAGAAACAATGTGGCCTTCGCAATACAGATGAAAGAGGTTTCAAGTAGGGAGCAGGGAGATGCTTCATCTAACTACCTGGTAATAACTCATTTACCAGAACAAAGGCATTCTCCTGTAAAGCAATTGCAAGCACATCATGGATGCTGCTGTGTAACTATACCAGCCTCCTGGCACACCAGCACCACTGACTGCTCCCTCTTCTCTGTCCCACCTTTCTGTGCTCTCCCTGAACCCTGCTGCCTTTCTCCCCAAACATCTTCAGGACCTCCTTTTGCTTTCATTCCCTTGTCAGTTGATCTCACTGCAGCACATCACCTGTATATTCTCTCTTATTTTGCACAGCTTTCCTTTCCGTCCTCAGAGACACCCTCCCCTTCCATGCTCAAAAGACAGTCTCAAAGTGTGGCACATGGCTCCCTACTGGAACACGCAGAAATATGGGCTGATATCATCCCATGTTGTGAAGACATGGACATTGTGCGAGAGAAGGAAGGATGTGCCAACCCCCAGGTGCAACTTCAAATCCAAAATTCCTCGACCAGGTCAGAACAGCCTCTCACCCGCGATCTGTTATGATGGCTTCCACGTCCTGACTGCAGAGGTAAGGCCATGGCCTTACCTTGGAAATTACAGTCATCGCTTTGCATTGTATGAAGACTTGCATAAGACCTCCTGTTCAGGTCAGCAGGGATACAGCAGGCTTCCCTCCCTTTATTTTCCCCACCATGAGCACAGACGTCTTTCCTTGTTGATCCTGGAACCAAATTTTGTGACGATGTTCAGGGAAAAGAGCTTCAGAAGCAGCTCTGACTGGATAGGCAGGCGCACACATACGCACAGGCGGTGTGCAGCAAGGACATGAGAAGGAGAAGAAATGGCTTCTCTGTGATCCGCTGACCAGCAGGTGAAGGCACAGCTGAAGCTGGTCTTCTTGCAGGCAGGAGGCCAGCCCTGACCAGTGTGCATTGTGAGTTGGGACAGACAAGTGCTTCAGCCTCAGAAATTACCCCCAGCACAGCGCTTTCTGTAAGCTCACCAGACATGCTGCATCTACTGCCTGTCAGCAATTGCAGAGCATGACAGCCCAGCAGCACACCTGAAGGACTCATCCAAAATGACTGATTAGACCGATAACTACTGCACAATGCCAGCTTCTGTGCCACTCATCCCTCCACCACGTTTCCTCACTCCCTCCATTAGTCAGGTCCGCAGCCATCACGCATTACCTCCTGCCTTATGAACCCTGAACATCCCACTCTGGTGCATTCCTGATTGCAATTTTTCCCCGTAGTTTCTCTTCCAGCCACACCACATTGCAGTAAATAACAGCATCGTGAATGCTTCGCATTGCCCACACTGCCTGTTGGCATAAATTCCCACCCCTCACCATTACCAGATGTTGCTAAACCATGTCCCATTGGAAGATACAACCATAGGAAAAGCACTACATCAGGTGTACTTGGGCAACTGCTTAAAAACATAGCCATGATGGAGCAAGAGCTGAGGCCACCAGCTGCGACAGCCTCCTGGATAGTCCTCTTGTGGGTGTAGCTTGGGAAGACAATATGTTTCTCACGCTACCTTAAATTCTAGGGAACCAAAGGCAGCAACTTAGTGAAACACAGCCGTGCGCTGCCATGCTCATTTCTGATTCAGGGTAAGACTTAGGACATCAGGTTTGGCTGGTTTCATCTGGAGATCACACGCAATACAGTCAGGCGTTCCCTGCAAGAAGTTGCCCCTCTTGAGAAGACTTCGTTTGGATTCCTAGAGGATCAAGGCAAATAATGAGTCCCTGTCCCAGTAAGGCTCTCAGTAAGCTCACCTCCATAGGACACATTGGAGAACTGTATTTCAGAGGTTCTCAGACTGCTTAGATTGGGCTTTCCTCCCCCTTTGCTGCCTGGACTCCACCACCAGCATGTACCTCTCCTCTGTCCTGTTGGATCCCTACCTGGGGTGGTGACGGGAAAAATCCCTTCAGTTCTTTGGGGTAGAGTAGCTGGAAATGCTGCTCATTCAGTCCCATGCCTGTCAGAGGTGTGTGCCCAGGCAGTTTCCACCCTCCCCACAGCTGGAGAGTCCTGGGGGCTTCTCTGCTTCCCCTGGAAAAGATCTTTTATTCCTCCTGAACTTACACCCCAATGGGACACAGCTCCCCCATTTTGAAAGATATTGTGTCTGCCTAACAGGGAAGCACAGATTTGGTCACAACATTTGGCCCTTTCAGATACCCACTAGGGTACTGCATGAAGGAACAGGTTTACAAGCTTAAACCAAGCCATAAGAAACTTTTCTTTTCCTAATTATTGCTGGTTTTATTGTCATTTCTTCATAAGGATGAGCCCCCTGTATCTATATCTCTGCCCATCTGTCTTTCCTCCCCAGTAGCTTTGAAGCTGTTCACCAATTTCCACCACTTAGAAGAAGCTGTAATGTGAACTTGATAGTAATCTGTTCTGCTGGGCCGGCCATCTGGCCGATCTGTGAATACACATAAAAGGGCCAAAAAATCAACACACGCATAGCTCAGACTCAGCTGCAATGCGATCCACTCTTTCTCTGGCCAGTTACAGGAACAAAACAGGATCTGGGGGTCCTGCCAGGTGGGGTGAGACGTAGGGGCATAAGACAACCTGTGACGGAATACCTATTTGCCTGAGAGGATGAGGATGCAGATCAGTGTTCCAGAGAACTAGGGGATGTTTTGGAGTTCACAGGAAACCAGGCTTGACTACTGCTGCTGCTCAAGAAATGACTTCTTTCTAGCAAAAGACAAAACTTGAAAAATATTGCTTTAAAAAAATACGAAATATTTGAGTTTTGCATTTGTTTGTTTGTTGTTCTTTTTTTTCTTTTGCACATGAACCTTTTCCATTTTTTTCTGTATAAAATTTACACTATAAAGAGTTTTACTAAAAAAGAGGGAGGGAAAGTGGAAATTTTCAAATGGCCACATGAAACCACTGACAATCTTCCTGCTCAGCAATATGACCCAGAAGACCTGATTATCACAAAGCTCCTCTTGTTGAACTGAGGCAGATTCTACTTTTACTGCTTAGATAAGAGATGTCTGCGATCACTGGCAATTCTCTTGAATAAGATGACACAGCATCTGAGGTAATTGCCACCTGGTGTAGCACCCCCCAGGAAATCAAGGATGCCAGTTAATTTTGTCCAGACATGACAACATCATCTCTACTCATCTCTGCAACTTCCTCTGCTTCAGAACAGAGGCTGGGAAGAGGTAAGAGTTTCTCTCCAGCTCTGTCATGAGACTAGCATTGGAAACAGCACTGATTTGGGCCATGTTTCTGGTATACCATTTCCCAACTCCTCCCGAAACCAACAGCAGCTCTGTTCTGGATTTCCCGCTGGGCAGTAGTTGACAGTTCCCTGGCCTGCAGCTGAGCCTGGCCACCTTTCTGAAGAAATCAACAGTGGTACAAACTGGCAGCCAGGCACAGCACCAGGAGAGCGTGTGTGCATCACAGGGGTGCAGCAAGACAAAATGGCCAACAAGCTGGATTCTTGTAACAGCAAGAAAAACAAACCTCTGAAGTCCAAGGACAAACAGGTTGACTGTGACTCTTCAGGTTCATACATCTTGGGAGCTTTGTGGTAAGCACCAAATCATCAGGTTTTCTGGAGCCTGCACAGCACCAGCTCCACGTAAAACCTTTGCATCTGGACCCGAGTGTGTTTTATATCTGGCACTGAGATACCTGACTGCACAAAGCCCTGTAGCACTTCTGAGTCAACATTTTCCCATGCTCTTCATTTCTGACTGCCCCTGTACACCTTTCCTCCCCTTCCTCCTCTCCATTTTGTTCTCTGAAACAGTCAGAGGATTGACCTGAGGCTCATATCACATCTAGTCCCAAGACAAATGCCCAGAACAAGTTCTCAATCTGAAGAGAATTGTAGCAACCACTAGGAAAAGACTTATCAGGCCATGTTACCCATTCCTGGAGACCAGCATATGATTGTTCCCTACAATGTATTCTCCAGGGCTTTGTCCAGTTTTGTTTAAATGATTGAAATAACAGGGTTTCTGCTCTCTCCCTTGGGAAATTATTCCCCTGTCTAGCAGATCCAGCTGTTAGGAAGGGTTTTTTTTTGATACACAGCCTGTATTTTTCTATGCTGCCTTTTATCACAGTGTTGTTTTATAGCCCTCAATCCAACACACCCCATTTTTCTCAATCATTACTCGCTCCTTTACTCTTCTTGGAGATAGTCACAGCTTCCTCCCTTAGCCAACATTAGCTATAAACAGAGCTCTTTGGGGCAGAGTCCTGCAGCAAGGAAGACAATAGGTCTTTTACAACATATACCTAGATTCAGATTTTAAATGTCTCTTCAGAAGCAGCTCCTTATGGGATCACATTTATGCCACTTGTTTGAGATCCCTCTTGCTCTTCAGAAACTTTCAGGATCTTTGATAGAGTTGTGCACAGTGCTTATAGATGCAGGACCACGGTAGCTGGGTTATCAGTTCCCTGGACTGCAAAATATCCTCGTTGGGTATGTAGGTCTGATTGGCCATCACTATAACATTATGTCCTCATTTTATAACAAAATTTTTGTGATGCTGTCATTTCTTTACATCCCAAAGGCTCCTTCTACTGCACGTATGTCACTGCAATAAGCATTATCTTTCCTCAATCCCCTCTATAAATGGCCTTCTTGGGCAATATTAATCATTTTCTGTAACTGATTTTGGTTGCTCCCAGTTTATTGGCAATGATCTGAGACCTCTCCATGAGGGGGGAAGATGAAGGACTCACCACCTGCAGGGTTGGTAGGATGATCCAAACAGCACTCTGGGGGATCAGGGAAAAATACTTCAGAAAGAAGCACAGGGGCTCACATCTTAACAAGAGGCCAAAAATAAATGGGTTTCTTCTTCATTATGCTGTGATGACAAGAAAAGGGGCATGAGAACTTTCTGATTTCTCACTGTTCAAAGGATTAGCTCTTTTCAAACTAAAAACAACCAAGTCTGAGCCTTCACGGGGTTAACAGGATTCTGCCCTCAGACCTGCTGAATGCCTGAGACCGCTCTCAGTCTGACACAGCTGGGGCTTGAGAAGCTCAATCTCAACAAAACCCTGCTAAACAAACTTAGCAAAGGCTGGCAAGCAGCTGAGTGGCTCGAAAGATCAGGGGCAAATCATTCCTGACGTCGTAACCACATCCTCCGAAGCTGTGATGTCATTACCCATTGCAGCCCACAGAGCTCTGTTTGCGAATCGGTGTGACATCAAACACAGTCAGCACATCCAGCGAGAGATGCGGGCTGACATTTAGGGAAGTGGTTCAGGTGTGTTTTCACTGAAGCAATTGCATTTTGGCTCCATGACTCTCCTCTCTACGCAACTAAGAGACTTAGAAAGGCACAGTCAACTTGCCATGCGTTTGCTTGCCTAGCTGTTTTTATTTTGTGCTGTATCTACTGCAGATTGCTCCCATGCGGAAGAAAAAAAGAGGATATTTTCCAAACTTTTAGAAAATACTAATAGGCATATGGTATTTTGAGCAGATTCTCCTTTCTGCTGTTTGAGAAACCAGGATTTCCCCTATCCAAAAGGGCAGCTAAAGGAAGGGTTTAGCGGTTCCCACTGTGCTCAGCTTCGGTCCCTGCTAGAAAAACACGCTGGCAAATCAATTAGAAGACATGACTTTTGCTAATACAGATAAAGTGGTACAGGCTCTGACTTAGACAAAGTTATACAGATACAAAAGCACTTCTTCCAGGGCAGTCTCTGTCTCAGCAGGTGAACAGTCAAGTGTGGAAGAACCACTAATTCCTTTTCTCTGTCCCCTTTTCTCTCTCCCTTTGTGACCACAGTAAGGAAGCTGTCAGACGGTCACAAGTTTTCCTGCTTTTAGATCTTTGCAATCACAGACTTCTTTACATCAGTTAGTTACAGCATTTATTGTACCCTTCTCCGAAAAAAGCACTCCCAAACACGTCTTCTGAATCTGGCTGGCTGCAGTTTTGGCCCAGGCTATTTTCCCTGCAGACACTCTAATTTTCCAGCAGCTTTATTAGCTGAAACCTGGCTTCAGTGATCTATCAGCCAAAGCAAGTGGAGTCCATCATAATTTCTCCCATTACATCACATATAGTCTGAGCAGCGATTCAATCAGATTTATAGATAGATTTCATCAAAGGGGTACATGTATTTCATTTAAAAAAAAAAAAGAAAAAAAAGAAAAATATTTTGTTCAAATGCTTTGGCTTGAGTTTATCTTACCAATGTACGATCCTTTATTTCTGTTGCTCTTACTCCCAAAACAGACTTATGCTTCAAAATACAAACAAAAAGAGATTTCTCAATTTTCCTTTACAAATTTTACATGTGTTTTGTCAATTGCCTTAAAAAAAACTGAAATAATTCAACCAAAACTTCTGTGATGGAAGAAGTTCAATTCTGATTGAGAAAGCATTTTTGGAAGCTGAAACCAAGAAAGTTAATGGAAATATATTGCCCAGCTCTACTGTTCTGTTCAGTTTTCCATCGAGCCAGTACTAACTCTGAGGTACATTTATCCTCGCACTTTAAAGACAGAAGAGCTGAGCTAAAATATGAAGGTCAAAGTTTTGCAACATTGTTCAGGGTTGTCCATGGGAAGATTTGCTGGAATTGCTGTGTCAGGGTAATTACACCGTTGGAGCTAGACTGGTCTAACTCACTGGGTTGACATTTTCATATGAAGCCACCTCATCCTTTTATTACTGATAACTTTTATCTCAAAAAAGCAAGCACGCACCAAGAGCGTAGAGACTGTCAGTACCTTTCCCCACCAAGCCAAAAAACAGAGGTGTTTCTCATGGGATGATGTTCCAGCTAGCAGAAACCATCCAAGGAATTCAGTTGTTTTGGGAACTTGAGCCTAAGAGCGATTAAATTCAGAACTTGCTTTCACATGCAGTGAAATTTCCCTTCCTAAAAAAATGGAGCTCCACCTCTGTTAGGGCTTCGGTCTCCACTAATCAAGCTGTAAGGTTGTACCTAAATTCACTGCTCTTAGAGCTAGAAGTCTTCCTATTTTCAACCTAAACTTGTTCATAGTCTGTTTGTCCTGATAAAAGTAAAGTCCTCAGCTCAAACAGCAATCCTCCCTGTTTGTCTTCCCTGCTCCCATAGATTAATAAAGATCAGCCATATCTCACCAGCATAGGTTTTCTTTCCCTAGGACGAATAAACCAGCCACTGCTAGTCTGTTGCATTAGACAGTTTCACTTTCATAGCATTTTGCACCTTTCCAGCTTGAATTCCATTTTCTTGTACATCAACAATCCAAATTTAGATACAGAAACACAGATATTCAATGCTCCACTTGTACAGACTTTGAATAGTATTTCATGCAATTTTAGACACGTCTTGTAGACAGCACTGACACAAAACTTGAAATAAAGTACTGTATCTCAAACCTACCTGTCTTTGGTTTGCAGTACTAAAAATCCACAGGATCTTATTTTGTCTCACACTGATGAAAGTAGAGGAATCATTCTTGGTGACTATCTCACAGCACTATAACTCAAGTACATATGAGTTCATGGTTTCACTAGAGACAAGCGTTTGAGCCAAGCTCCATGTTAGCATTAAACGGATGAATGCTAAAAAGAAACCTTCCATATACTGCAAGCATATCTCCAACAAATGACCCATGGAAAGCAGGATGGGGTTCATGTGTGCTATTGACTCTCAAAGCTGACAGGCATAGCCCAATTAGTTATTCTACAAGTGGCTCGGTTTAATCTCCTCAACACATCTTCAGTTCCCAAGAAATCCTTTTGCTGAGACCAGTCTGAGATCTTTCACCTCCACTTTTATTTCTTCATTGTTTACAGACATCTACCTTTTCCACGTCAGCCCTGATAAGCACACCGAGCAGCAAGATTGCAGAAGGCAGTAGAGTGAGACACCATTTAATGCACCTGACTAGGCATAATCAGAGCAATCCATCACTTCAGTTTTCTATTCCCAGAAAACAGGAATAGTCAAACTGAGTGGGAAGAACTGGGAAGTCACTTACCAAAACTTCTTCAAACCTCTTCTCATGACCATTTCTCTTTTGCTGGGTGGACAACTGTGTCCTACTATATTATTTTAATATCACAACCAAGTGTTTTTGTTTTCTTTTTCATCCCTGAACTCCTCCATACAAGGTAGCTCAAGAAATCAGACTGATAAAAAACTTCATGTGATGTTTCTGAGAAGTCATAACCATCATCTGCATAGTTTTTCTACCTGAGAACCTCCATTGTGGTCCAAGACCCCACAGTGACAGGGCTATACAAATGACACAGAATAACATGAGATGGTCCCTAACTATTCACAATTCCCCCCTGATGCTGGGAACTACCACCTGCACTGTCTAGACATGGATACCAGAGAGGGAGAGGGCCTAGTCATGAAGAATACAGATCAGACCAAGAGTCTGACACAACCCCCCAGAAAAGGCCATGTAATGAGGAAAAATATTCATCTGTTCAACAAGGGAGAAAACCCACTAGGAAGATTATTTAAAACTGTTTTGGACAAAACCCTGCGTAACATCATCCAGAATTACTCCTGTAGTGATTTAAGTCTCAGTTTCAGCTTCACTTTTCAAGCTTTGTCGTTTATATAAATAAGGAGCGCTAGAGGTCCCATCTATGAGACATAATGACCCCTCATTGCGCTACCCCTCCCATGCACTCCCTGTCTTTCCAGGGTGATATCATCTCACGCTCCTAAGTTTGGGACTGGAGTTGCAGACCCGAGCTAAAGATTGGAATGTCAGTAAGGATCTTGGCACAGTTTTGTGGAAGCCAAGTTTTCTCCACTGCACATTTTGGGGAATCAATATATATAATTATGTGGTGGGTTGACCTTGGCTGGCCACCAGGTGCCCACCAAGCCGTTCTATTACCCACCACACACACCCTCAGCTGGACAGGGGGAGAAAATAGGATGAAAAAAATTGTGGTTTGAGATAGGACAGGAAGATCACTCACCAGTTAGCATCATGGGCAAAACAGTGGGGAAGATTAAATTAATTTATTGACAATTAATAACAGAGTAGGATAGTCACCACGAGCTGCAGGGGAATCTCTGCTCCAGCGCCTGGAGCACCTCCTCCCCCTCCTTCTTCACTGACCTCAGTGTCCGGGCTGTTTCTCTCCCATTTCCTCACTCCTCTCTCACAGCTACTGTGCAGCATTTTTTACTCTTTCTTAAATATATCACAGAGGTGCCACCAGCATCACTGACGGCCTCAGCTTTGGCCAGCGGTGAGTCCATCTTGGAGCTGGCTGGAGGTGGCTCTGTCCAACATGGGGGCAACTCGTGGTGTCTTCTCACAGAAGCCACCCCTGCAGCCCCTTACAAAACCTTACTACGTAAACCAGTACAGATCAACAGCTATTTTTTAATTGCTTGCTTGGTTGCTTGTAAGTCTTGGAAGTAACACCTCCAGTTCTAGACTTGCTACCTCTTTTGCTGCTGGGTCTCATTTGCTTTGCAAAACTGTAAGCAGTTTGATGGAGCTGTTGTCACCAGCTTCAAGTGCTCACACTGAGGCTGAAGCGGTTTCTAGTCCTGAAGACCTTCTGACTTCCTGGTTTTGCAACAGCAGCAGAATTATAAACCCAAAGATGTTTTATTTGTCTTTGCAGAGGATGAGCTCTCAGCTTGAAAGAACCTGTCCCAGGGAGAAGACTCCAGTAAGCATCATCACATCTACTGGGTAATGAAGTTGCTTTTCGTACTAGACAAATAGGTGGTACATGGCCTAACGACAGAGAATCTGAAAATATCCTTCAAAAGAAAAAACATCTTCTTTGGCTGCACTGCATCTCAGGTAGACTTCTGTACTCACTGGCCTATTTCTCCCATCAATTTATTTCTATTTCTTTTCCACGCATACTCCTTCCCTTCTTGTTGGCCATATCTATTCTTCTTCTTCCCCTGCTCCACCTGTATCTCACTCCCATGCCATTCTCGTGCGTTCACCCTACTTGTTTTCATTTGCTGTTGTCCCCTTCTTTTTTTCTCCTACTTCCCTCCTCTCTCTTGCCCACTTTCATTCCCATCCACCCCTTTTTCCTTCTTCTCTGACTTGCATATGGCAAACACCTGCCTCCTTAGGTAATACAGAATAGTTAAAGGAACTTCATAAGCTACAAACCACCCCATACAACAGTTGTTCTATGACCATAATTGCCAACTATAAACCATCAGCCTTATCTTTACAGTCAAGATTAATTCTGGCGTGGTGCATTATAAAATTAGCCATCCTTGGCAAAGCTACTGGCCTTTAGTTTTCACAAGAACACAATTAAATGGCATTTGCACAGTCAAGCTAGAGGAAAGCTAAGAGGAGACAGGCATCACGAAGTTATTAGATTAGGAAGTAAAACAACTACTCTTTGGTTAGATCAAGCATTCAAACACATTATATAATGTTTCAGAGGTAATACAATCAAAATGAAACTGCTCTTAGGCACTTTACCTCCTTCCCTCCCACCCCAGCAAGCCGCAGGGAACCTCAAGCAGTAATAGTAAATGAGGAAACTCGCTACCCGATCTCCAGACTTTGGGTTTGCTCAGAAGGTAACTTGTGCCGCGCCAGCCGAAAGGTTAATTCGGTGGGGACTCCAGAGCATGCACACAGCCTGCGGTCTTTCCTAATTAAACACATACGCACACATCATAATCAGAGCTGCTCCCTCACCCCAGGGCTGGATCTTCGGCTCATATAAGTCAGCAGAGTGCCCCAGAGGGGCTACTTTGATTTATGTTGGCTAAAACTCCAGTCCCAGAGCCTCTGTGCATGCAAGACAATGTTAGCATAACCGGTGAGCATCTGGGCTTAAAGAAGCCTTGCTCACTCACAGATTTTCACCGTGCAGATAGGTGCTTGTATATACATCAGTAGCAACTCAACCCTCGCTTCTTCTCGGTATCTGCTTTTGATTAGCAATGGGCAATGCTCCGGAGCTGGCGTCCACAAGCTCCATCCTGCTGGGGCTATCTCCCCCCTACTCAAGGATACAGTCCAAAAGAAATAAAATCAAGCAAATTTGCTGAGCATGCCTTACTTTGTCATCACACAGGTCCTCCAAATCACTGAATTCGGCATGATTTTGGAAGAAAGCTATAAAACACAGAACAGTTTCAAACCACCTTTTTTGTTTTTCTAGAACCGGCAATGTGGTTTGCTCACATAAATCGAATCAGTTAAACATTTGTCCAGCCATCTATGCCACGTCAAAAGGTAAGCATCAATACCAATATTAGGAAACCAAGGATCCTAACGTGGTTCTTCTTTAGCAGAAGGGAGGTAAGAGACACTGGCTTTAGGGTAAGATCTGTAGTTCCTTGGAGTGTGTCAAGGCCAAACATCCTAGGCACTCAAATCATTACACAGTGATAACACATCCTCTGGGAACTGGGTTCAACTTTCAACAACCCACACAAGTTTTACGTGTGAATCCTGTTCAGCACAGCTCTGTTCCTCCACCCATCCGCAGCCAAAGGAGCAGACCGGCTTAATTTACTGCTGTTTAAAAACAGACACTGGCCCTCAATTTATCTCCATCAAAAGAAAAAATACCCGAGCTCCTCAAATGAAAAGCCCTGCAGGATTTTGCCTGCGCGAATGTGAGATGGAGATTTGACAATAAAAAAGACATTTCATTTGTCTTATTAGTGGCTGACTACTGTGGAAGGTGTTCAATCAATTAGACTGATCTTGGACTCCTGAATTATTGATAGAGAGAGCTGGATTACACTCTCAAATGCTTTTAGCTTAATTGCCCAACCCATCATTGCTTCATTTTCCTTTTCTTATGTATATATTTTTTTTTTCTGTTGTTTTGTTTTTTAACTATAGCAGCTTGCCAGCGGCTGACCCCGTTGCTTTGCTGCTGCTGCCAGCATTGCCGATGCTGATCCAAGGAGTGAGAGCTGAAGCCTCGGCTGGGCAGCGCCCATCTGGTGCAGCAGGCAAGCAACATCAAGGTGGTGCCAGCATCCCCCAGAGACCAAGTGGGACTGGGGAGGAGAACAGTGGCTTCCCACTATGCCGGAGACGTGCATGGGGGATCAGGGGTGCCCTTCTTCCACCTCCAGCCCCCTCTGTACTTTTTACAACTCTTAGCCCCTTTCCATGCCTTTCTCTCCACACATCTGCTCCTCTTCGATTTGTGCCCCCTTTTCCTTCCCTCCCCTCACATGCAGAAATGCAATACAGTACAGACCTGGAGCTCGTCTTGGCCAGTGTACCGTCTCCAGCACCATTCAGGTGCCCAAACAGCTCTTCCTACCCCATTCCAACCACCGTGGTTCCCCCCAAACCTTCTCAGCTCTCTCCTCTCATTACCCCTCTCCACCCTCAACACCTTCCAGCCTCTTCTCATGTTCCCCTCCTCATCATTTCTCAGCTCTTACACCCTCTCCCCTATTTCCCAGACTGGATCCATCCTCTCCCTTCTCCACTGGTACCCTGGAGTGGGCAGTTCGCTGTAAAAATCATCAGGATATGGAAACACGAGCAAAACAGTTAAACACGGCCATCAGAGATAACAAGTGGCATTATGCGCAGGGCTTTGAGTAATCCAGTGTGTGCACACAAGCCCTGAACTGCACTGACCTTGATTGTTTAACTCTCGCTGACGTACTGGGACATTAGCTGAGACAGATTCACTGTGTTTGAGCGTGCTCCATATTTTATAGACTAAGCACGTCTTAAATGCCTTTAAAGTGCGGTTCCCTGAGACTCTTTTGCAGGCTAACCTAAAGCAGGGAGAGAAGCACAAATGGATTTATAAGGACATGGGAACTATTTCACGGCGAGAGAGGAAAAAGAGAAAGAAGGAAAAAAGAGCAAAATAAGATGAGATGGGAAAGAGTATGAAAAAAGAGATTAAATGAGCAGAGCGAAGAGGTGAAAAAGAAAAAGGAGGATATGAAGAAAGAGAAAGGAGAGAGTAAAAGAGAAAGTGAGAAGCAAATAAAAAGATGAGGAAAACCTGCCCATGGAAAATGGGCAGATATGCAATGTGAATGCTGGGAAGAACAAGAACTCCAGGTGCCAGGTGCGAAAAAGAGTAGTTCTGTGATAACAGGAACGTGATATAATCAGTATCCCCAGTACTGGGGGATATGATCTGAGAGAGAAATAAAAATTATAATGGCAAAAGTGCAGTGCAGGTGAATAACACGGTAGCTCATAAGGATCTAAAAAATGAGATCATGCATATAACAGGATCACCTGAATACAATTCATCTTCTGGGAAGCTGTTGCCGATCTCTGCCATTAGATCCAGACATGGAAAGAGATCTCTGGGAAATTATTAGAAAGATAAATAAAACCGAGAAATGTGTCATTTTGCAATTTTTCTAGATGGCAAGTGGAGAATTACTGTTACTAGCGATAATTGAGCTCAGTCCATCCTGGATGTAATAGGCAATAGATTTCTGCTCCCTCCCCAAACAGCATCAGAGCCAACAAAAAGCAATTCTATTCTATACTTGGTTCAGATCAACAGTGAGGACACTACAGAAAAGTGTTTGACCACATGTTCACTACTACTGTTTAAATCAAAAAGGAGGATAAGCAAAAGCAGGTATTCAAGTCCTTAATTTCTGAAGTGCAACGGTGAAAAATTAAAGGGATTAATAACTAAATAACTTGGTATGAAGAATGCAGAGATGATAAAAAGCAGCTTGGGATTTCCCCATGACAAATGCACAAAGAATACTAGAATTAGATTATAATAATGCTCATTGCAATAGATCTTGCAACTTTTTGCAAGATTAGAGTAATACTTATTGCAAGGGAAGAATTGACAGGGACATTTAAAAGGAGTTGGAAAAGGACAAATCAACAAATCCATGTCTGCTAAATGTCTCTACGTAAGGGTAAGATGAGAACTGCCTAATGACCATTAAAACAAATATAAGGGGGTTCTTTGGATGTGTAAGGAAAGAAGGCAGCTAGGGAACAAGGGGAGGATGCGGATACAGTATGCCATTAGAAGAATACGTTGCTTTAGTTTTCAGCAGAAAGGAGGTTACTTAATCCTCAGGCGAAGTGCAGATAGAGACCAATAACTGGGATAGACAACTTGTAACAAGTCCTGAACAACTCCCCACATCCTCAAACGCAGAAAACAGATGTCCCTACATCAAAATTAAATAAATAAATAGAGGAGAAAAAAAAAAATAACTTGTAGGTGTGTTTCTTGTTGCACTCCAGTGAGATTAATTAATATGCCCCACAGGGAATCCCTTGTGAAAATGAGGAATGCTGAAGGACTAAATAAGAAATGTCAACACATTGTGTGGGATGGGAGAGGATCGGTCCAGAAAGAATTAACGGCTGTGGTTTATCACTGTGGTTAAAGCGATGTCTGTGGCACCTTATGAGGGAGACAAGCCTTTCGTACAAAGATGGGTAAGCAAAGAAACATCAGAGGCAGAAGCAGATGAGGCAGGGGTAGAGATCCACAGATCTCAGCAGGCTGCAGACACGGGATGGTGGCTGGGCAACTGGCAGAGGTGCCAAAGCCTTGCTGGAGAGCACACATGGAGCTCCTTATGATGGGGCTGATCTTAGTATTTCCACTCCTGGGACAGAAGAGGGATGCCAGTGATGAGATAAGCTAGCTAGCAAGTCACAAACATAGAACGGTTTGGGTTAGAAGGGACCTTTAAAGGTCACCTACACCTACTCCAACCCCTATGCAATAAGCATGGACATCTTCAACTAGATCAGGTGCTCAGAGCCCCCTCCAACCTGACCTTGAATGTCACCAGGGATGGGGCATCTACCACCTCTCTGGGCAACCTGTTCCAGTGTTTCACCACCCTCCACATAAAAAAATGTCTTTGTTCTATCTAGTCTGAATCTCCCCTCTTTTAGTTTAAAGACATTACCCTGTTGCAACAGGTCCTGCTAAAAAGTCTGTCCCCATTACATGCGTAATAAAGGAGGGGTTTGTAGCTGATACCACCAAAAAGTAAAGTGGGAGCACTGGGAGGTTTGTGCAGTCACTGAGCACCCCTGACAATGTAGGGGGTAAGTGTCTTCGGCAGCACAGGCTGCCAGCCCCTTTCCAGGGGGCTGGGAAAGAGCTGAAACGCAAGGAAAATGGTATCCTGGAAAGGTTTCCACCTCCCCAGACATGGAGCAGGGACCTGGCCCCGCTTACCCATGCCACCCCAGCCCCTTCCCACCTCTCACACAACCCGAGTGACCAGGCAACCATATCAGCATGTCCCTGCCTTGCAAGGCCTATACCTATCTTGCTGACACAAAGGAGACTCGGAGCTGCCTTTTGCCAGGCCAGTGCCAGCAGAGACAAATTGTAGGGCAACAAGGAGACGCTTTGTTTACACTGAAGCACCCCAGAGAATGATTTCATTCACAATAAATCTCATTTCTCAGCAGTGGCGATTGCAAGGGGCTGGGCTGTTCTTGCATTTAATTCCCCTGATTGACGTTAGTCCCAATTTACCATGTTTTAAGCACAGAACTGAGTCCAAATATCCTTTGCTACTGGTTCACTGGATCCTCCTATTTCAACTTTTCTCTGCTCAAGTTTGCCATGGTGCTAGGACACATCCTGAGAGGTTCGGTCTTATACTGCACTGTCTTTGGCCACTGCCTTGGGCCAAGGAACATGCAGTGTCTTGGCG
Source organism: Ibidorhyncha struthersii (assembly GCA_013398815.1). Lineage (NCBI taxonomy): Eukaryota > Metazoa > Chordata > Aves > Charadriiformes > Charadriidae > Ibidorhyncha > Ibidorhyncha struthersii. Next base: position 263,328 of record VZSZ01005502.1, read on the forward strand.
ACGAAGCCACTTCCCCACTTTCTCTAGAAAGAGGTGCTACATAGCCCCCCCAGTGAGCTGGAGCTGCTGAAAATATCTGGATTATCCCAGTCTGAGGATGAAGTAGCAGGTCCACTCCCTGGCAACACCACCAGATCTGGGTTGGCCTTGGTCTTTCATGGCCTCCTTCCAGCCCAAGGGCTGTCAAGACGCTGGTGCACGCCCAGGGAAGTGGTTGAGTCACCATCCCTGGAAGTATTTAGAAGATGCGTAGATGTAGTGCTGAAGGACATGGTTCAGTGGTAACTTGTCGTGTTAGGTTAATGGTTGGACTAGATGCTCCTAAAGGTCTCTTCCAACAGAAACGATTCTATGATTCTACGGCCAGGTCTCAGATCCCGATGCGTTCCCAAGTCTATACCTTGCTCATGGCCGAAGAGGAAAGAGATGCTAATTGCCAGGTCATGCTACAAGTCCCAGGGGCCAAAACAGTCTCTGTGTTCTGGATTGGAGGTGCTCAGACAATAATTCAGTGGGGGCACAGATGTCTGTGGGATTAAAGCCATTTGAAATTATTTTGGCAAAGTATATTAGGATAGTGACAAAGGAGAACCTGAATGAATAAAGGCAAGTTTGGGGAAAAAAAATAAATCATACGGGTTGTTTTTTTTTTTTTTTTTAATTGAGCTTTAAAGAAAATGGACCACTTTCCGCAGAGCATCTTTCAGAAGTAAATATAATTCCCATCTTACCGGTTTGGAGTTGAATCCTTTTGTATTACGGGCAAATCCACACACCAACATACATCTTTTTAGCCCTTAACATGCAACTGCAAACCCTGATCTTGGCACAGCGTTCCAGGAGAGGCCGGTAAAGGATCCCTCTGCAACTAGCAAAAACAGTTATAATGCAGCTTGGTGCACCACACGGGAGTGCAGCCCCTGACACTGCCATACCTCCTTACGGATGCAGTATTAGCATCCCAAACCCTCCATATTCACTCGCTTACCCTGAGAACCCGCAAAAAGGTAGCCTGATACAGCAGCAAACTCCTCAGCATTGTGCTGTAAATGTCAGTGCAGACATGCAGGAGCGGTTTTCTTATACAGAGCTACTGTCAAGCGTTTTCCAACACATTTCTTCATATTACTTAAGCTATTATGACCATGACCCAAGGCATTTCCTGAGGACCAGAGAACAGCTGAAAGTACCAGGCACACAGACCATTAACCCCAGACTGTTGTTAACTGCCAGCTTGAGCATCATGGTATACAAGTCCCCCTACATTCCTGGCCAGGGTCTCCAGCTGCTACCACAGTATAGATAAATACTACAAAAGCTCCTTTTCCACAAGCAAACACAGAGAAAAGGAGAAAAAAAAGGAAAAAAATAAGCACCCTGGCTATTGTCATGGATATGAGAGATACCCGACAGACTGGGACAGAAGAAAGGGTGCAAGGAGACATCCGGACTCTGGGGAAGGTCCAGGTTTCCTTCCAACACCTATCCACTGCCCTCTCACACCTTTGTGCATCACACTCCCAGGGTGCTGAGGGAAGCGGGTTTGTGATGTGAACAGCAGCCACCCGGGACCACACTGTGCTGTGCTTTTTCAGCTCAGTAGTCCCTGTCACTGCAGTGCCTGGATGAGAAAGCTGAGTTTGATAAAGTCGCAAGGGCCGGGATGAAGTCTTCTACTGCCAGCCTTGGGTTTTACACTTGCCCTCAAAATAGAAGAGTGGAAATATCAGACAAGCGCATCTATTACCTGCACGGCTCAATGAGGCTTTTATGATATCCCCTGTCCCCCTCGGAGAGATGCTTAGTATACTCTGGGATGTTGAGATACATTCATTTCCATTTCCAATACCTTTTTATTCACCATCCATCTCACGGCTGCTATACATGCACACACTCTCTTCTTTCCACAAGCAAACAGCCTTCCCCTCCAGCCCCTTCATCACAAAAATGCCTCCCATTGACCCCCAACCAGCTGCTCTGAGCTTAGTTAGCACACTTGAGGTAAGAGCATAGCTTTTCGGACTAGCCCTTCAGTTCCTCCATCACCTCAAACAACCCTGCACCTATTTGTACTAGAGCACCTAGTGTCTCTGGAAAAACTGCTTTCAGTCCCCTTTTCAACAGAGACATGGTTTATTGTCCCCTAAGTAGCCCTTCACAGTTCCCCTTCTCAATCAGCACTGGGTAATGGTTTCCTAGGGACCATAATACTTAGCAGCACAGTAATTGAATGATATTATTAACAGCAGCAGCATCTGTGTTGTCTGTTTAATTAACTGGAGAGCAAATGAGGCCCTAAGAGTCATTAGTCTGATCCTTTATTGTTTTCCTAATGATCTGCAGCTTCTCTTATTTGATTATTGGCTAAGGATCCTCTTTACCAAAAAATGCACTTTTAATAAAATAATAACAAAACAACTCTCTATACTCCTGAATGACATATATTACTTCTCTCAAGCTGCAGATTAGATAACTGTAAACTTCTACTCTAAATACTCCAAATACACCATCTCTACTACTCCTTGAGTAGCATAAGGGAAATAGGAGACACTAGCCTACCTTTCAAGGAACACAGAACAAAGCTGCAATAAAAATTGTACTGCTGCAGAGCTGGTAAGTGACAAAAGCAAAGCTCACCCTGCTATTAATCGTGGGAGCTCTGTAGGGGCTGGAGGAGGTAAGACCACCTTTAAAGACTGCAAGGAAGAGCTACAGTAACCCAGCACTGATGATCACAGCATTCCACTCCACCTCTGCACTGAAAAAGGGATGTGGACAAAACAAAGACGACATCCTCTCCATCCCTAATTGGGATGAAGTTACGGGCAGTCCAACAGCAGCAGTTTCCATATCTCCACCTGGGAGGTTCTTGCATAGCTGGGACAGCCACTCTGCAGCAGCCCAAGCCCACTGTGCGAGCACTCATGCAACCCTGTCGTCACACAGAGGCAGGAGTCAGATGTGGATGTGGAGTCATCACTCCCTCCATACCAATTTAGCAGTCATCCTGGTCGGGTGTTGGGGCTGAGGTTCATTGCTTGACAGCTGGTTATTGGCTTCTCTGCAAGGGGCATATGGAAATTTCCATGAAGATGATCCCAACTGCACTTATTTCGCTTATCAGGAAGCACAGGCAATTGGCATTAACCAATTTAGGAAAAAATCCCATCTCAGACAGGAAGGAGATCTTGCTGTTTGCATGCCTAAGATATTTGCTCCTATGAAGTCTGTAAGTTCAGTTAAGCAGTAAAGGGTATCAGATATAGTCATATACAGATCTGGAGACATACCACTGTGTGTTATATATCTTCTTCAATGGCCAATCCTGGAAGTCTTAGCACTGTATGGCTTTTCTTTAACCTAATCTTGTGTACCTGGTCAAACTCCTGGTGTGTTAGCCGTGACATCAACCACCAGCCATCACACTGCAGCAGGTACCTGGGTCTTCGCACCAACATCACACTAGTGCCTTTGTATGCTCATGGACTTGGAGGCACTGTCTCTCCCGATACTAATCTGCAGACCACTGTGCTCAAACATGGGCCTTAGGTAAGAGAGATACCGTCTCCTTCATTGTCATCAGTCCACACTGCACACCGATTGAGAGGAAGGGCATGGCTCTGTGGTTTTGACCAGGTTTAGAGGTGTGGTGCTTGGGTAGTACTTTTTTACTGTCATTTGTGAATCTGATAATCAACATGGGATCTTTGAACACCAAGTCCTTCCTGGCTGCTCTGTTCCAAGTCCCAAGTGCATCTCACTGTGTAACATCATCGGTACCAAGAGGTCAAAGCATATGAATGCAACACGCTAGGACCAAGGCTAAGGCTTTGAGGGGAACTATGGAAGGAGAGCTGCCTGTAACTCCATGATCTCAATGCAAAATCCTCCAGGACTCATTGCCTACTTATCTGAATTGTCATTAAGGAGAAAAACAAACCCATTTTCTCCTGTGGTGACTTCATTCAGTTCAGTAGCATGTTTTATCAACCAGCTTCTGCTTGCACATATTAAATAAATCCAGAGTGAAGAATAAGCAGAACTGGATCCTAGGGCTTTAAAGGGATTGGGAAAATGACTGTCTCTTGTATGTGATGCTAAGAATAAACAGGAAAATCAAACAAGCAAGGAAAGAAAAGAAAATGTAATGTTTCTTGTCACCACTGGACTTCTCTGTCTCAGGACAAATTCACAACTGCTCCAAAATCTGAAGAATTAAAAGGGTTCTGGTTCTCTGAACATTTCTTCAGAGCTCCAGACTGATTCCTCACTAGACCAGCTCCTTAGCAATTACAGATGTCTCTGTCTCTGACTTGTTCACCTGCAAATTCTGCTACACTTCCAACCGGAGGAGAGACTTATTTGTAACCCCTGATGTGCTGTCATTCCCTCCTGCCCTGGATCCTGGTGCAACAGCTGTTGGCAGCCTCCTGCTCACTGCATGGATGACAAATAAATGAACAAACACACGAACTTTGTGGCTTCCTGTAAATTTTGAATATAGCAGCTCCTTCACACTGGGTCAGGTACAATAGAAAGTCCAAAAGCTGCTGTTTGCTGGATGAAATTGCCAGTGTGATTGCTGAAAGGACATCAAACATCTCTCTACAGAGAGTCTTGGCCTTCCAAGTCTTCTCTTTACCACCTCTGCAAACTGGGAATAGCGATGCCTGTCCATCAATAAGTGAAAATGGTTGTGGGATCTCTGAACAACAAGCACTGGACATAAAAATGTTCCAATAAACCCTGCTGATTTGTGATTTTTCCCATGAGTCTTCCTTGGGACAGCTGCTTGGGAAGCCATCCCACAGGATCCTCCCAGCTCTTCTGTTCATATTATTTACCGGCAGAATACCCACGGGTCCTCGCAACCCAGCTTTACAAGCATTCATATCTCAACAGACCTGCTCACACACCATTCCCTTCTCCAGGTGCCCATTTGCCCTTAGCCATTCTGTGCACTTACCTAGTTACAAAATGCCAACTAAGTGCCACACATCTCCACAGGAGGTTGTTCTCTAAACTAACACATCTGACTGCAAATTTGTACTGTGCTAAACCTGGATTTTAACCTTCCATAATTTCCCCCCATTACTGCTAAGTGCTATGGCCTTTGACTAAGCAAAATCATTCCCCTCTTCCTTCAGTTTTTATATCCATTAAATTTTTGTATCTAGGTAGCACCAGCCCTTTTACTCATCCCTCAGACAAGCTCTCCAGATTTAACTGTCCACTAGTATTTTGCATTGCCTTCCCACTGTTTTGTGTCCATTTCCTGGTAATCCACTTTTTTGGGGTAACAACATAACAAGGTCTGAATATCTGCCCTTACTGAACCTATGAGTGGGGGACTCCCCTTTCTTAATAGGGTACAGCACCTTCAGTCTCTTCCTTTTTCTTCCCAGTGGCTGTACTGGTGACTGCTTCTCCCCACTACACTTGTGCTTGTAGGAAGTGTTGCACATTTTATATAGTGGCATGAAGTCATCTGCTCATCTCCGAGCACCTACAGCATATCTGGAGGTCATGCCAAGAGTCCAGGAGGATTCACACACAAGTTGCAATCTCTCAGCTCCTCTATGTAGCATCTTTCCAGTTGCATTCTGCAGAGTGGAAGACTGAGGCATACAAAGAAAACAGGAAAGAAATAAACAGGGAAGAAATCCAGCTCTGTGGGAGGGACCCAGGACAGGTCCCTAGGAAGGTGCATTTGAAGGAAGCCCCAGCTTTCTACCAAATAATGAAACAGGTGGCTATGCCCCATGCTGCGGAAGAGCCCAGCCGCTGCCAACAGGCAATGCAGGGAACGAGAAATCTTGGCTCACGGTCTCCACTCTCCACATGAAGCCACTGAGCAAAACTATATAATCCACTTAAGCACAAGTCTCATCTTATGATCTCTGGATGTAACAAGGTGGCAAGATCAATGGCTTCATTGCCCATATTTGAAAGGTGCACGGGGAAGCACTGCCTGACTTGGTTTTAAAGGGTGTTCTTTGCTGCATTTGTTGAAAGTAGCTGTAATTAAAATGAGGAGAGAGCAATCCCCAACACAAGAAATCCATCAGGCAATGCAAACGCTACACTGGAATCTGCAGGACCTTACTCAGCCGGAGGTTGAATTTTAGGTAATTGATTTTCAGAAAACTTGTTCTTTGCCAAAATTACTGTTTCACTGGCTTTTGCGGTCAAGCCGCTAATTCAGCTTATTCGGCAGATCTTTTCTGGTACGTCTGTGGGCGGGTGGACCAGTAGGAAATAACTGCCCCGCTGATGCGGAGCACATGCACACGCCATCCTCCTCCCTAACGGTGGCTGTGCCATGGGGTGTCACCTCCCATTCCTCACGTCACTAGAGCTCTGCCTGACTGACAAATTGGGGACAGAGCTCCTTGCATTTTCCCGTGTTTCGTCTGGAGAGCCATGTCACATTCATTTTTGCTGCTGGCCATGCGGGGCATGGCCGTCACAGCCTGTCAAGCCCTTCACACTCTGGCTCCTGGCAGTCTGATCTTCTCTAGCTCATCTGAGAAACGGCTTCAAACCAAGAGAGGGCGAAGTCCGACTCAGGGTAGAGAAAGTCAGCCTATGGCGTGCTACGGCTGATGACACTGTGCTGGAGGGTCCTGGGATGACATGGAGTCAGTTAGCCTCCTATTTGCTTTGCCTTTCCAGGGAGAAATGACTGACAAGGGATACCAGGGATGTTCTGATGGCCGATCGTGATCTCTGCTTCCTCCTGGCATGTTCTGGCTAGCAGGTTTGGCCACCACTGGCTCCAAATCTATCCTGCACTTGCCCAATTTCTCTTCTCCCACCTGCCACTTTCTTTCCCATCTGCCTCTCCCTTTCCCTTCCCCTTCCCACAGCAAACTCTGTGCTCCTAGATAGCTTTCCATGTGCAGGAGACAAGCAGGAGTGATTTTGAGCTTCCTGTGGTTGTTGTGTGAAAGATTTCAGCCCCTCCACGGCGCTGGTGAGCAGTGGCAGGAAGACTGGCCACCTCCAAAGACCAGTGCTGGCTTCTGCAACGCTGAGCTTTACCGGTCACCGAGGCTGCATTGGGAAACCCAGAAGCTGCCCACGCACAGAACACTGACTCAGACACTTTGGCATAAAACCTGCTGGCAAATACTCTCTTTTGAGCAGGCAATTGATCTATTTTCCCAATACAGGCCTGCCATGTACCAGGGGTATTTCAAAAGGGCCACCATTCTGATAGACAATAACAGTGAGAAGATTGCTCTACTCAACAGGCCACCAGCTCCTTGTTTTACAATAATTTTTGCTGTAGAGTCTCAGCTTTTGCTTTAGCCTGCTGGAGCCCTCAGTGCAGCTCCTCTCATCTTCTCTCTACGGCCAGCCAGAGACATCAGAAGAAATCAGGGTGGAGAAGGCGAGGGTACAGCTACGCTCCTACCACCCCCAAAAAAGCACCTCCAGCTCTGTGATAGGCAGAGGCAAGAATGACAGCCTTACAGCTACACACACACACGTAGCTATATAAATATATACACGCACACATATATATGCATATATAGCTGTAGATACTGTAGGAGCCAGCCTTGCCACCAGCATCCTTCTCTCAACGAAGACCTGACTGCTTTTGCAATGAGCTCAAAGTCTTTAGCAAAATATTTTGCTCCCCATGTGGCAACCCCTGTACTTCGGCAGCTCTGAAGCACGAAACAAGGCTGTGCAGGGGAGAGCATCGATAGCAACCAAAGGAGCCTGTGGCAGAGTTAGGAGCAGAACCCTGATCCGACAGCTCTGTCGGCATTTAAATCACACGACTATCCTTCCGCTCAGCCACAGCCTAATTGTCTCCTAAGCTGGTTAGCCTTGCTTTTTGCCCATGTCCTGACTCCATATGACTGTCTCTTGCATAAAGCAGCATGTCCCGTCTATTCAGCTTGCATTAGGTTTCCTCGTCTGTGGTGTTTTTTAGGCTACTCTCAACAATGACTGCTAATCTCATTGAGATTTACCAAATTGCTTCGTAATGCTGAGTGCTTGGTAACCTCACAGCCATCTCAGTAGGAATAGACTCAGGTCCTTAATCTTTGCTGGTATATAAATAATATTTTTATAAGCTGAATGCAATGAACCCCATTGTCAGGTACTAGGCACCAGGTTCTTTATAGCAGAAGCAATGTCTCTCCAGTAAAAAATAATCAGTCTGCACATAGAGTCCCCCAAAAGCTGAGCGGTATATTACCATTGAGTAGATTTGGATTTGTAGTCTGTCCCTCTACTGGAAAAGCATCGGTCCCATCTCTCCAGCTTTACCAGCTGAGGTATTTGTCAGCACTTATCTGCACCACATACCACATCAAAGATGGCCATAAGGCAACGCTCAGTGCTCAGCACTCTGCCAGATGTTGGTATTAACAGCCACGGAGGGCCACAGCATATATGCTATCGTTATTAATCATAATTTATCGTCATTAATCATGCCATGGGCATGACCCAAGTCCCGTTAGGCCTGGGGTTTCGTAGATGTTAGAATATGGTATACTGTGGATTAAGACACGTAAGTTGTGACTGGCACACACCAACAGATGTTGGCAGATGAGCAAAGAAGTGACATAGTGTTTTCAAAGCAGGAAATATCTTTTCCCGCTTTAGGAAAAGTTGGACCAACTACTAAATCATTCACCAAGGGTACCAACTGTGTGTGCTCCCTTAGAACAACCAGGCTTAAAGATCTAAGAAGGGTTTGGGGAGGGAGCAGTATCACTGACTGGATGCTAAGCACAGGACTAAATTTGCCCTGGCTAACACATTCCCAGCATATGGTTTTGGACTTTGATAAATGTTGTTACATGTCCACAGGGAAGTAGAGACACAGTATTCACATAATGGCACAGAATTACATGACGTGGAAACAGGGTCAAGCCCTATAGGGGTGTAAACTGGGTGATCTCTCCTGAAACCTATGGAAGTCAAAACTTTGCACAAAACATGAAAAAAAAAAGCAGGTCTGCTTCAGTATCATGCTTCTAGTAGCACCATTATTTGACGGTTCAAAGAAGCTCTTGTTATGTAAAAACACTTCCATAATGCGTGATCAATATTTTACCTGGCAGGGATGTCATCTTTCTTGATCTATGCATAAAACATTTTATGGTCTGAAATTCATAACCAGAAATGTTATTGCTGCCCTCAAAATTAGTCAGATACAACTCTAAAAAGCTGGCCTCATCCACCAAGCAACAGGCTGCTTTGCATGCTCATCAAAAGAGGTAACAGGAGGTAACAGACTGATTTCAGCACCTACCGTGACAGGAGAATAACGTTTAATTTCCCAAGCCCCTGATGAGCCAGATTTCTTCCCCTGTCATATAATCTGCAATAAATAACCCATCAATCCTGTCACCGGGTGGCCGGCTGCAGAGTTGTTCAGTTTAACATATGCACTTTACTGTCCCCTTTACATAGTTTGACATTAGTCCACATTTAAACCATGTTTTCCACTGAAAATCTCACTCAGAAGAACAGACGCACATCTCTCGCAGTCTACATTAGCCACCATCACCAGTGACTCATCACGCTGCAGCAAACAACTTGTCCTGGATAATCCCGTTTCATCTCCGTTTCATCTCCATCTCTCTGCGCTCCCCTGCCCTTTTTGTTAACCATCTCATTGCTGCCCCTCTGGGTTAACTTTTTGGGTATTAGATTGAATAGCCTCTGTATACTGACTGAAGGATGACAGAAGTCAAAATAAGGCAAATTGAGTATTTCAAGAGGTGAAAGGGACGTCACCACTACTCATCCACCAGCCCGCTGTAGAAAGAGAGACACTGGACTTCTTCTGAAGCAGGGAAGGTACCACTTTGTCACTTGCACTTAGCAACCTAAACTTAGCAGTGCCAAGGGCAACGCAGGTCCCTTGCCAGGAAACACACTGAATCTGCCTCTAATTTTATATCAAAATTAAATGTGACTTGACCACCTTTATGCTTGCAACAGAAGAGGAGAAACTAGTGGCCGGCCAGCTCTGCCTGCCCCAGACACCTTCAGCAGATCTCTTTTCAGCATTGAAGAAGAAGATGACAAAGCACCCACGTGTCCCTACAGGCATCAGATGCCTCCACCAGCCCCTTGAGCCCACCCAGGGCAGAGCAAGGAAGCTTGGGAGGAGTGGGGAGATATACATTCCATGTTGGAATCGGCATAAACTGAAAATAGCCTCCTGGTATTTGAGTACATTAGTGAAGCACGACTTACCAAGCAGGAGAAATGTTTCACTGAGACAAATCTATTACCTCTGAACTCTCCCTGAGAGTGAAGGAGCCAGCAGCAGGAGCAGCTGTTCACACCAATATGTTTTCCACCTTTACCTCAGGTAACCTCTGGATCATCACTGAATCTTGCTGGGGCTTTGAGAGGAGAGAAGATGTCAAGGCCAGGACCAGTACACTGCTCTACATGATTGATCAGAGGCTTCCAGTTTGCTTAAAGTAGTAATTTGATGATAAAAATCCTAACAATATCCTGCTCCCTTCAACCTCAATATGCTATAATCTTATTTAACACATTGGAAAAGAAAAAACAAAAAAAAAAAAGAAATCTCGTAGTGAGCAGGCACCAGAGGAAATGTGGGCTAGAAAAGGATATTACAGTATCACTTCAGAGCACGCCATAAATAAATCTTCAGCTGAGATAGGTAGGCAGATCGGTGCAGTGCTCCACACAAAATTGGACTGCTTAACAAGACAGTGACTCATCAACTTCTCCACTTCTGATAATCAGTCCAACCAGGTTTTCATTACAGCAAGGAAGAGAAGCCAGAGAAGAGAACCATCTCTTAGCTTGGCTAGAAAATGTGGCCTCGCTGTCAGAGTAGGGGGGTTGGGGGACACGTGTCCAGATCCTGCCTCCCTTGATCATTTTCTGATGGACAACGTGGAAGCTCTCCAAAGGAGAATGCTTGTAGCCAAGGCGTCCAGTGCTGGGCTCCCCAGTACAAGAGACATGGACAAACTGGAGTGAGTCCAGCAAAGGGCCATGAAGACGATTAAGGGATGGGAGTGTCTGTAACATAAGAAGAGGCTAAGAGAGCTGGGACTGTTCAGTCTGGAGAAGGGAAGGCTCAGGGGGATCTTATCGATGTGTATAAATATCTGACAGGAAAATGTAAAGAAGATGGAGCCAGACTCTTCTCAGTGGTGCCCTCGACAAGACAATGGGCACACAGTGGCACAGAGGAAATTCCACTTAAACATAAGGAACTTATTTACTGTGAGAGCAGACAAACACCAGAACAGGTTGCTCAGAGAGGTTGTGGAGTCTCCTTCCTTGGAGATATTCAACCCCCGGTTGGATGTGGCCCTCAGCAACCCCGCTCTAGCTGACCCTGCTTGAGCTGGGGAAAGGATGATCTCCAGAGGTCCCTTCAAACCTCCATGACCCTGTGATTCTGTGAGTCTCACCCCAGTTCATTGGCTGTTCAAGAATATTAATATCACCTACATAATGGATTTAGATGTTTAAAAGCAGAAACAGGTTTAAATACCTGATGGGCCTCACTAAACTTAAAATTCAAGGTATTTACTCAGGTGCCCCTAAGTTTCTGAGCCAATGTCTAGCCATGTGCCACCAAAGACCCTAGCTGCAGATGCCAGATGTTCAGAGTTCATTTTATCTCCCTTAAAGAATAAAAATTCAACAGATGAATCAAAGATCTCCAGCGAAGACCCATTAGTCCCTGTAGGGGTGTTCTCTAGAGGCTATCCATCTGGCAAAGACCCCCCTCTCAGACTGCTCTCTCACCCCACTGGATTACAAATTGTCAAGGAATCCATATGAACGCTTTCTATAGTGCCTATCGCCATAGCAACCAGGCATTGTTAAGGTATACATATGCGAAGCAACACCCTTAGTGTATGTCATGGACTATTCTGGTTTTCTACTGTAGCTATAGGATGCCCCATGTAGAAGATGGCTGATATGCGCACAGACAACCACATAGATTGAAGATTCCCAAGACAACCTGTCTGTCCTCAATTTATTGTCAACTTGGGTCCTGTACACTCTCTAATAGATCTTTTTAGTTCTTCGACTCTACAACAGGAAACTATTGGTTGTGTTTTATTTAGCCTCACTTATCTTTTGACTAATGATAGCCACCATCTCCTTGTAGAACTGAAACTGGCTCCTCTGCTCCTTGCGCTAAATTCACTGCCTCTAAACCCAGGTTTGGGCAGGAGAGCAACAGACAGCACCAAGCCTTTAATCCTCATCCTTTCTGACACCTCCATCCAATTTCCCTGAATGCATTATTTGTTTTGTTTTATTGGTTTTGTTTTTTTAAAAAAAATCGTTTCCATTAAGGTAAACATCACTATTATGTCTCTTCATGAGCCTAGACAGGTAATTGCATCTCCGTAGAGCCCAGGACAAGTGTGCATTCTGCAGGTCTGAAACCTGTTATCATTTTGCTTTCCTATTTCCATGATCTTCCCCTCGCTTAGAACAAAGAGACACTGAAGCCAGCTGGAGGCTTTCTATTGATTTCAAAGGCCACTGGGTTAGGCCTCCATTTCACAATAAACTCTACACTCCAACTATTCCACCTCCTCAGGCTGACAGCAAAATCCAATCATCCTTCCCCCATTTGTCTTTTCCATCTTTTTTTCCCCCAAGCTGGGAACTTTCTGCAATTAGCCTCCCAACACGTAAGCCAGAAGAAGGGAACACCAGGCAACCAGCCCCTTCATCGGCAGCTTTTCTTCCTCAGAAGCAGTGCTGACCCCAAGGCTCAGGAGGCTGCTCAGGGGGAACCGCACCGTGCAGATTAAGGGGAAAGCTACAACCAGCGCCAGCCGCACTGTTCATAAGCGTTCACCAGCTTAATCCCAGCATCCTGGCAGGACGCCAGCTGCAGTGAGCGATTTTTGTGTTATTTCTGCGTCCCCTAGAATTTCCCTCGGACGCAGCACTCTCTACTCGCCACCTCAAACTGATGTGAGGGGCGTTTTATGGCAATTGGACAATAGACCAGAACTTCAGCTGGAATAAATCCACAGAGTTCTTCTCAGGTCATGTAGTTATGCCACCCCACACCAGCTGAAGACACAGCTTAGATTTCAGAGTGCCCTTAAAAATAACTGATATGCTCCACACCTGGGGAAATGATACCCCTGTGATGAGCTGGAGAATTGTTAGGGTAATACTGATGATTACAAGAACACTGATACATTGCGATGTTACGCCTCCACCATCTTATCTGGATACCTCCAAATGACTACGACTGATGATCATTTTTTAAATCTTCCATACACTGTTTCCTTCTTTTTTTTTTTTCCTCCAACACAGCATTTCTTCTCCCTTGCCCACTTGCACTTTCCACTAAATGGAGAAGGAAAATTCAACCAGACAGAAATATGTAATACAAAAACTGCCACTCTGGTCCCCGGTCCATGCTCTTCAGAAGAACAGGGCAATTCATACCCAGGGAAGCAGAGAGCTACGCACAGCAATACATATCACTTGCTCTAGAAATTAGGCAGTTGATTTCAAAGGAGCAGCATTTATATGTGTTGAACAGCTATTTAAGGATGTTCACAGAAGGTTTATGGTTGTCTCCAAGCTCCGGAGAGCTCAACTCATGATAAGTAAAGCACCTGGATTTCCAGGTGGGAGGATGCTAATCTAAACCTAATTTTAATACATTACAGCTCTCTATAATGTTTGCAGAACAGTTTCTCTGTAAGAGAGCATGTACAGAATGGGATAGGAATAATTCGTCAGTAGATGTTTGACTTCTGCAGTTCTAAGCCCCCATGCACTACTTAACGCACCAGCCCCACAAAGAGTGTAATTGTCTCATGCACCCTATAGGGCTACTTTGGGTCTTGTATGACATTGAAACCATGTAGAGGACATTTTTCAGTCAAATTATCCCGCTAACTTTGCATACTTAGTGGTCCTCATGGGCAGGGTGAGAGCAGGAAGGGAGCAGACCCATGCGGAGAACCCACATGAATCCCAGGGACTGCGATCCCAGGCAAGGGGAACAGAGCTACAAGAGGACTGAGAGAAGATGAGAGCACCGCTCAGGAATGGCCTGTCCCATGATCCACATGCTCTGTGCAGCACAGAGCAGCAAATGGAAAGCCAAGACGCAGCTGCTGTTTAACTGCAGCAAACTACTGCAAAACCAGCTGGGTTATCCCAAAGGGTATGGGGAAGGAGGATGACCATCCTCATACAGATATGCTGAAGGGGGCGGGTTCGTATGACAACATCTCCAGAGGCAAATCCAGTTTAAATTATTCCCATGCCCCCAACCATATCTTCCTGCCTGCCTTCGCCCATCCCTTTTCCTGCATCCATATACACCACAGTTCATCTGTCCAGCACCCTCGCTATTAGAAGGATAAGTAAACAAATATGTTAAAAAAAAACAAATCAATCACACCATGAGACTTTACCATAAGCTACTTACCTTTTCCTCACCTTTAAACACAGTGATATGATTCTTTTAAGCTAGTTACCGCTTTCCTATAGCTTATTTATCAAAGGCTACCAGTTCCAGTGACCCAAGCATTGAGACCAACATCCAACCAACATTGGACAGGCTTAGAAAGGGCGGTTAGTTTCCCTGTTCAGCTCTTGGTTTGGATGCTCGCTTCCCTCTCTCCCCTTTCCTTTGAATGCTGTCCATCTGGATCAACAGCTCTTCAGATGAGGGTCTTGTTCTTCATACCACCCTGATTCAGTAGGGGCATAAAGGGAAGCTCAAACTCACATTTCGGGTCTCTAATGTGAGGCCATATTCCCCCTATCTACATACTCTTCATGAGAGACTGAACTACATAGGGACACAGAGCAAGAGTTCAAATCTAATGCTGCATCCCCATGTAGAGACCTCACTGCTGTCTGTGGGACAACCTTGAAAACAGAGGGAAAATCCAAGATCAGCTGCTCGTGCTGGGTATTTAGTGCAACCATGCTGCAGGAGCAGGAAGCTTTGTATCTTTGGCAGTGGACTTCTGGCACTCAGGCACTGCACGTTCGGACAGTCTCTCAGTTCCTGTTGAAACACATTCCTGAAAGGGATAAAGGTTAATTCCAGAGCTTCTTACTTCTGACTTACCAAAAATAAGTTGGTAAAATAACTACTGTGCCAGGTGGTCAGGGCATAGTATGGGAGAAATATGAATAAAAGCGCCAGGAACTCCTGAGTGTAACTCTGTCTTCCTGAAGATGGGACTGAGTGTTCACAACCTCAGCGCTCACAAACTTGTCCTGTGGGCACGTCAGTGGGGACCCACATGAAATCGTGTCTCCCCGTGCAGCAGGGCAGTTGGCACGTTGATAGGCGCAGGCATTTTGAACATGCAGTTACCATACCATCTGCAGAGCCACAAGCATCTGTGTCTTTCCTTGACGGCCCTTCTGCATTTCGAGCCCTTATGATATCCATTAAACTTTCATCCCTCGGTCTTTCCTTGTTACAGCTCTAAGGAAACAATCTGTGCTTTCTTCATCTAGACTGGCAGGAGGAAAGAGTAGAAGGGCAGTAAGGAAAGATCAATATTAGTTGAATGCATTACGTTCTTGACAGTGAGGGCACGTGCACGCGTTGCACATGTGTGACCACCCATGTCTCTCCAGTCTGGCTCAGTTACGTCCCCTCTTAGAGTCCAAGCACTTCAAGGCAGACACCTCCAGGCAGATGCCTCCTGGCATCCCTCCACTGACTCCGCACAGTGCCTCCAGGACAGGCTACGCTCATGCATTTACTTCTAGGCTTATTCAGCAAGCCCATAGTGGCTTTATCCCCAGTTAGCAAGGAAATACCAGTGCAGGGCAATGTGGTTCAATACTACCTCCCCTGGCTTTCTGATATTGCTCAACTTCCTGCAGTTTAGAGTGGCTCTTCAGAGCTGTTCAAAGGCCAGGGGTATGATGAAAGTCACTGCCCAAGGTGTTTCTAGGATTTCTCCGTGATGGGTAAAAAATCACTGCTGCTTGGCTGGTTCCTGTGGCTGCCTCAGTAACCCCCCAAAGGCGCAGCAGCAGGGATTGAAAGGTGCAGTTTCACAATGCCCCATCTCCCAGTGACCTGTCATCCATGGATCGGTGACATGGCCATTAAGGCTTACTAAGTCAGTGCATGCCTAAGGAAGGGTCTGAGCCATGCATCCACACACATGCGTTAAATCTGCAGACGAAAACCATCTTGATGTGATTAAGGCTGAACAGCAGTGACTGCTTTCGACCAGACCCTTCTTTTATTCTAACGTTTTCAAATTAAACAGAACATTTCCAAAGGGGATTTATTAAAAGGAGAGACTGATGCCTTCTAAAACATATTGTAAGGACATTAGAAAGTCCTTATCATTACTAATGCTCAGCACTAAGGGAACTATTCATTGGAAAGGAAAGGATGTGTTTGATTAATTTTAGAAATTAGCCATGATTAAGGATTACTATTTCTGGATCTTTGTTGTTATGAATTTGCATAACAGCCCTGAAGCGAGGCTCATGCCCCACAGAGCATCCCAGGAAGAACTGACCTGTCCATAGCAAGTGTGGACGCTAACACTAAGCACGATGCAATGAGGCACGGTGACAAACGGGCAGGAGGGGAGAAGACAGCCTTGACGAAGGGTCAAGCTTCTGCTTTACACCCAGGGCTGGTATCCAGGAAAGCCAGAGTCAGTTGCTGGCATTGAATTTCTTTATCATATGGCCAGGACATTTTCTGTGCCTTAGCTCTCCGGTGATAATTGAAGGATGGAGCACTTCCCTGCCTTCTCAAGCAAAGGGGAGATGTGATCCCTCTGTCACATTTGATCAGTGTCTTAAGCACTTATTTAGCATCCAGCTAGACCATCCTTGTCCTGTTTGCTACCTTTGCAGTTAACAGCAATAGCAACAGTGTTGCAGAGAAAGGAGGTGAAGCAGGAGGAGAGCAGATGACTTCTCAGCACCAGCTGGAGGACCCCAGTTAGCATAAAGCTGGAGCAGCAAACACCATTATGGGTAAAGCAGATGTATCAGGTGCCTCGGGTGGCCACATCGTAACAAGTGGCTTCAGGACAAAGCAGAACAGACACCACATGTTCAGTCCTCCAGCAACCCGTCCCCATCAGTGGCGCGGGGGACAGACATCTCGCTCACAGCAGCAGTCCTACCCATCAGCAAGTATCTCACAGCTGCCTGAAGTATGATGTGCCTCCCACGCCAGCACATGCGTGCACAGCAGCAGTGTGTCAGCACACACAGGAGTGTCAGGTCACAGGCAATTTCTCAAGGCACTCTTCAGCTTTGGGTGGATTTCACTTCGCACCTTTCCAGGGAAATTGATTTGGCACTTTGCTGCGTGAGAGCTGGGATGAAGACACCTGCCCGTGTTTCATTCCTGGGGTTCAAATTAGCTCAAAAACTGAGCCAGAGACTGAATTAAAACTGCTGAGTTTCTCCCAGCTGCAGCCATATACAGGCAAAGCTTCCCACCCCTGCCCAAGTCATTTCAGATTGGTCCCAGATATCACACACTGGGCACCGGCAACTTGATAGCCTGACCTAGAGCCCAAAACTGCCATCAAATCTGAACCATGTGCAGTTTAGAAGGAGGTAACCCACGCTGCAATTGCTGCTGTGTGCAGGGGATTTGTGTACAGCAGCGCTTGTAAACAGGGTGATATTTCCCTTTCCATTCCCAGTTCAACACAGTATGCACCTTGAATGTATTTCCCTTTCCATTCCCAGTTCAACAGCAGTATGAACCTTGAATGTTCATAGCCCAGGACATTTTCCTTCCTTTAGAGTAGTAAAGTACTAGATCCTTAAAGTACTAGATCTTAACTAAACATATATCTATCCATATATATATGTATAAGCATGTATTACAAAAATATACAGCTACCTCCAAGAAATACTTCCCCCACCAAAGTCCACAAACTGAAAACTGTTGTCATGCAGCCTCTGAACACTTCTCTCTGAAACAAACTGCCTCTAGCTCTCTTTGTACTTCTCTGTACCCATCACTCCATAAAAAGGATTAAAAGACAAAAAGCAAAACCAGAGAGTGGCAGACAAGCTCTTCCCTATGAGTATTAACCCTGTAAAATACGTCAGTTCTAACTTATTCATCGTCTTTCCCTATGGATTAAACCCCATCACTTTCCCTTCTCACCGTACAGAGGAACCATGTACTACTGATTACTCTCTTTTTTTTTTTTTTCCTATTCGCACTACCATTCCTCTTCTCAACAAAAGGGCGATCAGGACTGAATACAGCAGGTGGTACAGATGAAGCATTAGTTCATCAGATTATTATTAGCCACATCATTATTATTAGACACAGCTTCTTCCACCCATTCCTTAACTCAGCTGAGCGGTCCTTTCACTGCCGCAAGCCCCCACTGTGTACTGCGTGAATCCCATCTTTCAGCTGTTGGCAACGATGTCCCCGGGTCTGGAGAGTTAAAACAAATGCAGAAATCATCAGCGTGTACAAAGCATTTAAATCAGTCCTTTCTAGCAGCATTGTCTTGTGCTTGGCTATATTGAAATTCATGCTGGCAATTTTTGAGGTTTATTAGGCCTTTGTGGAGTTGCTTTTATTCCTTACTGGTCTTCGTGAACCTGATTCTGGGCGGACTTTGTTATTAACCTCTTCCCACACTGAGAACTCTTAGCCCTCCTCTTTCTGTCCCTCCTCTTCACCAATGCTGAAGCTATGCCTCTGCTTTCCTTCTCCCTCTATAATCATAAAATCCCATTAATAGCTTCTTGTAAGGCACTTTTTCAAAAACATCTTGAAAATCTAAATTAACTGTATTTACCAGTCATCCTTTGTCTGCTCTGCTCTTAATCTTTCCAAAGAAATTGAGGGGTTATTAACACCAGAGACATGACTTAGTATTTGTATTCAAGTGTTCAAAGACATCAGCAAAGATTAGATGGCAACGTGCTAAGCTCTGTCTACAGCGAGTGGAAGTCCCCACCCCTGTTTGTCCAAGATCTTAGCAGACACAGAAATGCCAGCAAAAGGAACAATTCTTACCTTGACTCTAGAAAATGTGAATGAAAGCATGCGGAATTTTACCCTTAAAATCCACGGAGTTTTGCTACTTTCAACTTACACTTATCCTGGTGTTTTACTGCCTGTTCTTTAATTAATTTCTCAGTTATTCCTTCAGCAGCTGAAATAAGACTGAGAAGTCTGTAATTCTTTGGATCACCCATAGTTCCTATTAAATAGATGGATACATTGGCCTCTCTCCAGTCCTCCCTAGTGAAATTATTCATCATAAATAGTATTTATTAGGAATAAAGCCCCATTTTGGTTAGCAGAGTGTTTGGGAACCATCCTGTTTTTCCTTAAATGTATTGATTGTTTATAAGCACTTGGCAAATAAGACCTTAAGTTATTTGCAAACAATTTTCTTTGACTTCACTTTTAATGGTTGGTTCCTAGTTGGTTGCCCATATCCATGATCTTTTGTAACTGTTTTATTAGAGAAGCCACACACTACACTGGAAAATCATTGATCAATGATAAATTCATTTATCATCAATGGAGTTTAGAGACTGGAAGATGCTTTCCCAAATTCTTTGGGGCTCTCAGTATACTTGAAAACAACATGAAGTGAACTAAGCAAAGCGTAGTGAAGTCAAGAGCTCAGTCACAAATAAAACAAAACCTCTATTTTAATTGCATTATTGTTCCATTTCTCCATCTGGTTTTGATGCTAAACAGCATGGCTATGTATCTCGTACGTAAAACTGAATTGCTTGGCTCTATCAAGACACCTAGATTTTCACCACTGCCCTGATCTGCGCCTCTCTTCTGAGACCTGGTCCCTAGGAAAAAAAAATCCTGTGCCCAGCCAACTTCAGTGGGTACAACACAGATGTGCCCATGACGTGCTCCTTACTGTGCTGCAGCCTTATGATCCCCGTTTGTTCCAACGCCATGTTCATTTTGGCTCCCTCTCTCAACTGCTGCGTTGCCCTCCCTCCCCAAATTTTTCTATTGGCAAAGGACAAGCAAAGAAGGAAAAAACTCTCCGAAACGGGATCCTGGATTACCTGCAACCCCAGTGTCAGGATAGTCCTTTAGCTGCTTTGATGTGATGAACTCACAGGGGAGACGTTATGTCAGAAATACTCTGGCTCACAGAGCTTTGCTTGTGGGAATAGTTCAATGGTACTCAGAAATTAAAACTCAGAAGAGGAAAGGGATTCCCTCCCACACAACTCTTCTCACCCTGCCGCCCAAACCCTTTCCAATTCAATATGAACACAGCTTTGGAGTGAAGATTGATGCAAACAAGTAATTGAACTCCTCTGCAGTCTGTTTATTGCCCATGATCGCCTCCCTTTCACCTTGACAGTCTAGTATTTAGAGTCATTGCAGCTAACTTGTAACTAGGAAGAAGGAGATGAATCAACTGTTTATTAAGCCAAGCAGGAAATGAATTTGAAAATGATGCATCACTCGGAAGCCCACAAAGCTTTATGAGAAGCCTGATCACCTCCGCATGAATGAAGCCAGTAGGAGGGGTCCCCACCTCTCTGGAATGGGGAGCTAGGGTCTCTGGCTGCCGTGCTACAAAGCTACAGGTCAGCAGTAGGAACGCTGTGTTTCACGTTCATTTTTGTACATGAATTCACCAATAAATAGGGGAGCGTATTACTGTCATTGATTTATTGTCATAGTAAATTCTGTGTCTGCAGAATGGAAAAAAAACCCCACCAAATACTTGGAGACTTCATCTGAGGAAAAGTGATGTTGTGCAGCCTCCCTCAGTGCTTCCTTGTGGCAAA
Source organism: Ibidorhyncha struthersii (assembly GCA_013398815.1). Taxonomy (NCBI): domain Eukaryota; kingdom Metazoa; phylum Chordata; class Aves; order Charadriiformes; family Charadriidae; genus Ibidorhyncha; species Ibidorhyncha struthersii. The sequence goes on from VZSZ01005502.1 coordinate 284,124, forward strand.
GCACAAAAGCTGAAGGGAGAGAGGGACAGAAAGGGATATGGAAGAAGGGGAAATACTTGGTCTTGTTTCCATGCTGAGACATGGAAATGTTCCTACCCCACTAAATCCAAAAACCTTTCAGGCTCTGATTTATCACCATTTCATGCAACCAAGTTTTCCCCTGACTACCAGCAGTAAAATCTTTGAGGTCTGCGGTCATATAGTTCAATGGAAGCCATGCAATCTATGCTTTTATTAGCCAATACTCAATCAATATGTGTTAGGAGAGTTTTCAGCTGGATGCCTCACATCTATCTGTTTGATTTACCCTGCAAGTAGATACTCCATCTTCCACAAGACAAACAGCTGCCTGACCGCTACCAGGGCTGGAGACCGCTAATAAGATCCCAGCTGGCTTGGGTTGTATCCTTTGCATCTATTTACCCGTCTGCCAAGCAGCACGGCCAAAATCTGCGGTGCTACTACCTTGCACACCAGCTGGAGACCACCACATTTTCAGTGCTGACGACATCGGCTGGATTTGGCTTTTTCCGTCACAGCTCGATGGTGCACGGGTGAGATAGCACACGGTGGAGAGTGCCGCATCTCTGAGAGGTGGAAAAAAAACTGTGTCTCCAAGAGCACATGAAGAGGTGGGCCCAGAGTTGTGAGACGAGGGACTCCCATTACCGCTATATCTGTTCTAGAGGTTGGGGGGAAGGGGTCCCTGGAGGCCAAGCTCTGAAGACCTTGCTCAGATTTTACTCTTTGTTTGCACTGTCTTTAAACTGGAATTCTAAGTAGGTATGTATGGGGTCAGCTCTCTTCATCTCTTTCTGTGTTTTTGTATAAGCGAGTGTAAATCAGATTAGGCTTAAAATAAGAGTGACATACCGTTGTCACTGGGGTTACAGCTCACGCAAAACTGTGGGTTGTCAAAGGAGTGAAATAACACTCAGCCTTTCACTGGAGGATTTCCAACTTTTTATAAACACCAGGCAATCAGACCTTCTGACACCGGCGAGACAGTGAGCTATCTGCTTTGGAGGGGGAGGAGAGTGCTTACACAACCTTCACGGCAAGTCAGGATCAGAACTGGAAGACACAGCTCAGTTAATTTTTAGCCTGGTCCTCCAACCAGTCTCTCCTCTTTGGGACTGAGATGTTGGGAGATTCCTCAATTTTCCATTGGCCACACCTTTCCATAGCCCACGTCAGGGCTCAGATGAGGCATGAGGTTTTAAATTCCTATCCTCAGAACAACAACTTTTGAACACTTTAGGTTAATATTTATCTAATCAAGCAGAGTTAGTGGCTCTTCCCTTTCTTCAGATAAAGAGAAGCATTCTCAGCACTTTTATAATGAAGCAAAAGCATCAATTAAGAAAAAGTAATGTTAAGCAGCTACAATGCCCCTGCTATGCCAGAGAGAACCCTGCCTGACATGGAATGTGAGATTTTTTTAGGACCTTTTAGGATGAGATGTATTCTTTGTGTTTCCAGTGAAGCCCACGGTTCAGCAGGTCCAGCACAGAGACCGGTTAGCTCACACCCTCCTGCTAACACTCCAGTGAGGCCCCAGCTCTGCATTTTCAGAGCAAACACATCAGACATCCAGCCATACTCAGGATGACACCAAGTGAGACGCAGAGATCAGAGGATCCTAGAAGAATGCTGCAGGGAAAGCAGACTGACCATCAGTGCCCGATCTCGTTCTTCTGCAAAGGCTCCACATCTCCTGCCTGGCAGTGGCATCACGGGCTCAGGGGACTAAGGCCAACAATTTGCAGTCTGACAGGGGCTCGAGATGTTAGCTTGTGAATTTTTCATGGCCTATCCGCACCTCTATCAGCAACGCTTCACTGGCCTGGCCTGTATTAACCTCTTGATCTAGAAGGGATTTTTGTCTTTACTGTTACCCTCCCTCCCATCAAAACTCATTTCCCATTTTTCCGCTGCACTACATGGTGCCAGTAGTTCAGACCTCTCCAGGAGACATCAATGGGCTTGCAGATATTATTTAACCCCTACTGGGTCACCCGCAACTTTGCGCAGCATTTCAGTGGCGCATAAGGTGAGTCAGTCACGTTGTGCTGCTATTTTGGGTATGCTGCAAAGCTCCCAGCAAGCCCAATGGGGACAGAGATTGAGAGTTTGCAGCTTCACCCCTTGAATGAGGACACTGCTGCTACCCAGGCCTGAGAGGTGCTGTGGTGTTCCCCCACAGCAGGGAACTCCCTCCATCACAGCCTGTTTATGGGAGCAAAGCACAGTAAAATATCACTTCACAGAGCCTGTACCTCAACACCAGCCCGCACATCCCTGCCCCATAATCTGGGCTAGCTTCGTGTTTCCAAGTGGAGCTCTAGAAACAGAGACACCTTCTACTAGAGATTTCTCAAACAAATATATGTGGTCATACAGCTGTGGTTAGACAGATGTAGTTCCTTCTCTACAGCGGGTGAGGTCTATCCTTGCAAGGACTGCCAGGTGTGAAATGTGTTCTCCTTCCCATTTGGAATAGCTAAGATTTGGTTTTGGGGAAGTCTACTTCTAACCCAAGAAAGGCAAGGCCAGGCTTTGGCTTTTGAGTAGCACACAGGCTGAACAGTTCAAGAGCCGCTCACATTTCAATAAGGCCTTTCTACAAATTGGGCCCTCAGTTTTACAAAGAATCACAAAATCACAGAATGGCTGAGGTACGAAGAGACCTCTGGAGGCCATCCTGCCCCACCTCCCTGCAGGGCCACCTACAGCCAGTTGCCCAGGTCCATGTCCAGATGGCTTTTGAACATCTCCAGGGATGGAGACTCCACAACCTCCCTGGGCAACCTGTGCCAGTGCTCAGTCACCCTCACAGTAAAAATAGTGTTTCCTGGTGTTCAGAGGGAACCTCTTGTGGTCCTGTCACTGGGCACCATTGAAAAGAGCCTCACTCCATCCTCTTTGCACCCTCCCTTCAGGTATTTATACACATTGATGAGATCCCCCTAAGCCTTCTCTTCTTCTAAACAGTCCCAGCTGTCTCAGCCTTCCCTCATAGGAGAGATGCTCCAGTCCCTTAATTACCTTTGTGGTCCTTCACTACAGTCTCTTCGGTATGCCCATGTCTCTCTTGTACTGGGGAGGCCAGACCTGGACACAGGACCCTTGAGGCTAGCCAGGACTCTTGAGACCAGCCCCATCAATTACCCAGCAAAGTCAAATGAGCGACTGACTCTTGAGAAACCACCATCATCTTCCACTATAAACTATTCCTGAATCTTCCCATCCCTTCATCTCCCAGAGACAATGATATATCCCGTGGCTCACAGGCTTTGCAGAACAATTTGGTATGTGAGTCAGAGGATTAGGAAAATCTGTCGCCCCTATCCAGCAGCTTGAAGAGAAGTTGAAGTTTCTGAGGCAGACTCAGGCTTACTTGTGCTTTGCATTTACTGGTTGGTTAGAGTCACTTTAATTTTGCTGTCTGAGACGATGGCTTTGTTGAGGGTACCAATTCTTGCACAGATGCTTCTTTTAAATAAAAGGGCACCCAAGGCATTGTCAAGGCTATAATTCTTTCACCTGACATTTAAATCAAAATCAATCTTTCCATCTCTTCACTCATAAAACAAAACAGAAGAGAAAAGTCCTCAGGTTCTCCCGGTGTCTAACCTAGGTGGGAGAAGGAAAAATCACAAATGTCCTTGCTTTCATGAATATAAGCTAACATTTTCCCCTCCAGTCCTGGCAAGCATCCATCAACCCAAGGAGACAGTCATATGACTCTGATACTGAACCCATCCATGGCACTTCCCGGAGCCACACGCAAGGCTGAACATATGGACTGGATTCTGTTTTCACGCTAGCACACATGAGGATTAACCTCACCAAGGTCACAGAGAGCCTTGGCTCCAGCAGTAAGCTACATGCAGCATTAGTTGATATCTAATATATTAGATATGATATTAGTTGATTAGTTGAATCACCAGGAAGAATTACAGCATAACGAGACCCTGGATCTCCTATGGGAGAGGTAATCCCTTCCCAGTGCCGTTTTAGCATTAGAAGGGGTGAGGTGTCCGCAAGCTTCAGTCACAGGCACCAGCCTGTTCATTTTTGCATTAGATTTGGTTCAAGTTTTGGTATGGATGAGGCTATGTCTGGTTTAGACTCCTTTCATTTTGTCATGTCAGACAAATACAAAAGAATTAAGACCCAGACAAATGCAAAAGAATTAAGACTCAGAACTCTGCAATGAAACCTCACAATCCCAGGGCAAAATTCAGTATAGCCGCCTTGACATTTGCTTTCATTTTTATCTGTCCAGAGTGTTGGTAAAATGCTACCAAAACAGATCACCTCTGTGATTTATGTCACTTTTTGTGCCTGTGTAAATGATGACACAAGGTGAGAACCAGGTTAGCATTCAGTGATTCAGAAAGAATTCCCCCTCAATTGCACAAAAGATGGGAAGCTGCTCACAAACCTTGCACTAATCAGCACCCCTCAGATTTATTAGTGTCTCTGAAGGGTCTCTAATTTTGGCTCACCCTCCATTTCACATTTCCCTCTTTCCTGGAATCATAAAGCCTTCAAGAATATTACCTATCACCCACCTCGCATCTATTTCCCTGTAATTCATGCCTAGTTCTGTACTTTCCTGTAACCCCAGGTAGTTCAAGGTTGAATTCTATAATAACTCTTTTCTAGTTTAAATACTTTTGACAAGTGTTGGTCTCAGGTCAGTTACATCTGAACGAAAATGTTTTCAGACATGTTACAAGAAGGGAGGATCACTGGAAAAAAAAAAAAAAGATAAACTCTTTAGGAGACTTGAAGTTTGGGGGTATGTTAATGAACTGATCTGATACCGGGAGAGCTCTCTGAATTCCTGTTAAATCCATGGAAAGATTGTGTGATTGCAAAAATATCTCCTTGGCAAGCATCTTTCCACATTAAGTAACAAAAAGTAGTACCTTACAAATTCCCAGAACTTTCATTCACACCAATATCCTGCAGTGCTGATCCTTACCCAGACATCTGACCCTCTTGGTTTTGCCAAAGTGCTCAAAAGAGAGAGTCTGGGGTCTTTTTACGAGTTTTTCAGTATTTCTTACCTTATTAAAAAAAAAAAAAAAAAACACACAACAAACAAATAAACAAAAACAACAAAACCCAAACCAAACAGATCCTTAACAAAAAAATACTGTTTTGCAGAACAACCAAAATCCTCCTGTTCACAAAGCACAAACAAGCACAAGTCAGCTGCTGACACTCTGCATGAAGATCCCCTTCCATGGAAGCACTTTTTGACGCATCCCTAAAGATGTCATGGGGTCTCTGGGGCTCAGAAGTAAAGCCTTTGTCCATCTCCAGAGGATCCCACAAACCCATGTTCCAGCAGTGGACTGGTGGCTGCTGAGGACGTCTCTGCCAAACCTACTAACAGCCACACAGGACTGAAGGTATTTTTTAAAAGCCATTTTAAGAGGTGTTTACTGTGCAGAAATCCAAGGGAACGGATTCCAGGTAACCAGTGTAAGATTAGTCCCTTAGGATCTCCAAATGTAATCCTCACAGGGGTGGACCAACCAGGTACCTTTGGTAGTAGGGAGGCCAAAAAATTGGGCTGAGACTCAAAACGTGCTAGAGTTTGAGTATTTATTTATTCAGGAGTAAAATTCAGGGGTAAAACCTGTGAGGTCCTATGACAGCTCTCCACAGCCTGCTCCAAAATTAATACACATGTCATCCTTATATTACTAAGCAAAACAGATAAACTGTTCTCTCTTGGCCCATCTCTCCTGCATATGTTGTTTCTTCTTACACGATTATAAGGAACAATCTTGCTGTGACATTTCAACTGAGAGCCTGCAAATCATCAAATCATAGAATCATCTTACGATCTCTAGCTACAGAGTAACAGCAATTAAAAAATGGCAGTTTGGTTGCTCTGAATGTCTTTTTCACATGCTGAACAGAGAATAAAATAGTTTATTTGCTTGCTGGAAGCAACTCCAGCAGGGCAAACAGCACAAACTTTGTCCTGGAGTGGGTCAGAGCTGCTCCTGGGTCGGTATGGCCAGCACGTGGGGAAGGCAAGCATCAGGAGAACTGCTTTACAGCAAACCTTGCTCTCTGTCAGAAAAAAGATTGAATTCAGCTTCCAGCCTTCCCTCAGAGTTCAATTAAATCTCCACAGCCTGAAGCAGCCAAACTGCTCCATTTGCCCATGAGTGTGGCTGTGACAACATCCTTAAAATCTTTTCAGCAGCTGTTCTTGAAAGAAAAGACCATGTCTGGCCTCAGATTACCAGGGAGGATCAGACGTGGGCCTAATCCCTCTTTTGTACCAGCGGCTGGAGGGCTGAGGCGGAGGAAGCCCCATCATATGGGTCATCTCACAGTGGCTTGAAAAAGCTGTTACCGACAAGCCCGACTGCGCGGGTTTCTCTTCAGAAGCCAAGCGGGAGCTCTTCAGAGCAAATGCTGAACTGAAAGCTGGGAGGAAGATGAGGGTATAGGAAAGTTTTGGGGGAGTTGGTTACAGGTGTGTGGGGCAGCAACTGGTGCTGCTGAGCATGGTCAACCCTTAACCCCAGTCCTGTCTTCAAAGGACAATTAATCCCACCTTGAAGCCAAAACAACCTCTGAACATGCACTGTCTCTGGCAGTACTGCCATAGAAACAGGAGCTGGGGACAGGATGGCAAAGCCACTTGAATGGAATAAACACCATTAATATGCAATCGAAATGGTTGGCAGCCACCAAACAGGAGAGGCGTTCTCGCATGGTAATTGGGCTTGGCTGCAACTTACAGCATTACACCCATCCTGTCTTGCTAACAGAGGCTTCGCCGATGCATATTTGATGGCTTCACTGTGTAACACATAACAATATGCCAGGCTAATAATTCAATGGCTGATAAACCCATCTAAGCAGGACCTTGGAGTGAACTGTTCTGAACGTTAGCTAATTTGCCACTACTGGCCAATTCATCCAGAAAACAAATGAATTATTGTGCACAACAGCTTTGCATCACTTGGGTTAACAATTAGCACTTTTGGAGGTATTTCTTCACTCCCACAGACCTGTACCAACATTAACTAAATAATCCTCAGGAAGGATTCAGGAAGGGAGGCAGTGGTAGGTACCGGTGCAGCTAGAGGAAACTGAGGCAGCAAACGTAAGCCACTTGCTCAGAATGACCCAATAAAGCAAAGGAGAGAAGGAGCAAAACTAAGAGGATCTGTACCCCAAATCTACCCACTGAACCAAACCGACTGTCCTCTCAGGGAGGTTTGTCTCTCCCTCTAAATGTTTCTAGAGAGAAAGATAAAGCCAGGACAACAGCAGTGTGGCTACTCTGGCAGTTTTGAATTCTCACATGGCTTCCAGGAGAAATCTTCTCCTTCCAGCTTTTGAGCATTATTTTAATTTTGCTGCAGGTACAAGAGGCTCCTGTTACAGCCAGGGGCAGTTTTCCTGGAGCACAGAGCAGCTCTGGCTGCCTGCGGATCCCTTCACTGGTCCTACAGTCCTGAGAGTGGACTCAGTGGGATGCAGTCGTAAGGCCTGGGATGCTTCCTGAGCTAGGCAGATGGTGCCAACAAATGAAGACTATAAGGTAGCAATGACTTAATCACACATTTGCATTACAAGCAATGATGTCAGTGCGGGCACTTCTAGGACTACTGATCCCATGTTTGTGACTGTTGCATAGCACGCTTAGAGGTGGGTATATCCTTCCTTCCTCATGCTTGGAACTGAGTCCCACAGCCTCAGGTGTAGCAGGAACCCTAAACTTCTTCTAAGAGCACTATAAATACAAGTTCATCCTCCCTCCTACTGGAAAATTGTCAACAGACAATGTTCAATAGATACTACAGCAGAGGGAAGTCTGAAAGAACAACAAATGAGGACTAAGCAAGAGTTATGTGGAATTTAGTTGGCAGGCTTCCCTCTGTTGTAAAGCTGTGAGAGCTCAGAGGTCACTGTGGTAGTAGAGAACCACGAGGCCCTAGAGATGCGAAACAATGAGGGTTTGGTGTGGAAGTTAGCTCATGACTGCCTGATGCCACTAACTGAAAGTGCAAACAGCAAGTATTGTTTCAATGTTAAACATCTCATAATTTTCACCTAACATTTTAGTATCACCTTCACTAGAAGAACACACAAAAAAACTTTGTTTGTCTTCGCTAGGATTCACTATTTCATTTCTCCTTCTCACCAAACATCATTTTGCTGAAGATACTAAAAATGGTCTCTTATGATTATGATAAAGTAGTGGCACTTCTGAATAGTCAAATCAAGGGAAAAAAAGAAGAGACATGAATCTGTTGATGAAAAGTTGAATGATTCAGACAAGGGAATTGATTATTTGAGTCAATTCCATCAGAATGTGAATGTCACTGTTGTTCTTCAGTTTCACTTTCTTTTACTGAAACCTTACGGTCTGGAAAGTAAAAAAAAAAATTACCTTAACAAAATATCAACAGAGACTTAATTCTGTATCATTCTTGTGGAATTCTTTGGTCATCCTGAACATGTTTTTGACTATATACTTAGAAGTAGTACTTCGGTGTACATTTTCTCATGACTTCTGGTAGTAAAACCTCCTTGAGTTAAAAGCAGAGCATAATTTCCACAAAGTTTTATGCTTTTGGTAGTCTTCTAATGAAAAGTATAAAAGCAGCATTTGCTTATCTTGCTTTATTAGGCATCTATTAACCAGAACATAATATGATTTGTATTTACTTACTGACACATTCAATGAGGTACAGTGGTTTTTATTTTCTAGGTGTTCCATAGTCACTAAACAGGTCAAATTTAACTAGATACTGGCTAAAAAACAGCACATTTTGAATGTAATATTTTATTATGAACAAGAGCTACACATACTGAAAAGATTTTACATGGTATTTTTGCCCTTTTAATCTAACACAGTGTTGCTACTCATGGCATTCGGAGGACTTAGCCACCAGATATTTATTTCTTGTTTACACATCACTACCTGAAAGCTTGTTAACTTTTTATTATTTACCAAAAATTTTGAAATTATACTTTAAAGAAGAAAAAGAAAGGCACTCCAGTTCCATCCCCACTGAGCAGGGGATGGCAGGCTTGTTGGTAAGAAATGCCAGACTGGCCAATTTCAGGTCAGGTCTGCTCCAGTACGTGTTTTTTTGTAACAGGTGCCAAAGCCTCTCTGATGTCCACCGGTATTATTCTGCTGCCTGGTAGCTGCAGTGACCCCAGGGCACAGATATTCATGGGAGCTGAGCCGACATCAATCAAATGTAGCTCCTGAAGAACATGCTCCAGTCTTTAGCGCTCAAGCCATAAAGGGACAAAAAATTCCTACATAAACCCCATCAATTAGAAAAATGTAATGGCTAAGAATGTACCTACTCTTTTCTCTCATACTGATGGAGAACCTCCTGACAGCACCTTAGAGATTTACTTTGGGTGATGCACACAGCATAGAGCAGTCTCCACCACAAAATATCTTCTTGCAACGTGAAACGGGCAAGTATCCTGAGATTTTCACTGACAGGGTTACTCAGGGCTTGAGCTCAGACTTCCCAAATGGTCTCACATTTGTTCCCACTCTGCCTCAAACCTGGAATAAAAAAGTTTGCTATCAAGTGAAGAAAATCAAGAAGAAATCACCTCAGATACTGCTCCCTGCCCATTAGAAACAGTTAAGTGACTTGAATCACGTTGGGTGAGTTACTCCAGAGGAGGGCCACAAAGATGATCGGAGGGCTGGAGCACCTCTGCTGTGAGGACAGGCTGAGAGAGTTGGGGTTGTTCAGCCTGGAGAAGAGAAGGCTCTGGGGAGACCTTATTGCAGCCTCCCAGTACCTAAAGGGGGCCTACAGGAGAGCTGGGGAAGGACTTTTTACAAGGGCATGTGGTGATAGGATGAGAGGCAATGGCTTCAAACTGGAAGAAGGTAGATTTAGATTAGATATCAGGAAGAAATTTTTCATTTTGAGGGTGGTGAGACACTGGAACAAGTTGCCCAGAGAAGTTGTGGCTGCCCCATCCCTGGAGATGTTCAAGGCCAGGTTGGATGGGGCTTTGAGCAACCTGGTCTGGTGGGAGGTGTCCCTGCCCATGGCAGGGAGGGTTGGAACTCGATAATCTTCAAGGTCCCTTCCAACCTAAACCATGCTATGATTCTATGATTCTATGACTTCAAGCCTGTGCTTTAGCAGGACAGAAACAGTCAGACTGCATAAAATGAAGAAGGAAATACCAGAAAAAAATCCTTAGTAAGTACATAGCCCATTGTAAAAATCTAGCCCAGGAGCCAAAAAGAAATCCAATAGGGAATCCAGCACTCTGTGCATGTCCCAGCTGAATACATAATAAATTTAAAAAGTGGAAAGACTGTGTCTACGGAGTGTCAAGGAAAACAAACAGAAGCTGAGAAAGGATAGTCAAAAAGCCACCACCCTGAAATGGGAACTCTCTACAATTAAATTGGCATCCCCGTAGCTCCCCAATTGCACATTGCTTTCAGTTCACTGACTCACCAGGATTTGGCCAAGGCCTTGCTGACAGCGCAAAGATTCCTACCCTCTCCTCCTTCATCTCGGAGGGGCTAATGTGACCCCCCAAATGTCACCATCGTGTTAGCCAAACACCGTATAGGAGGCTTGGGAGATGACTACTGGCAAAGTATTAGCCATCTCCCCCTATAATCTCTTGCATGAAACCCGTGTAATTTGAAAAGCCCCTACAAAACACCTGTTTAATGCCTGTATCATCCCTCTCCTCCACAGCACCCACTCACAAGGTTGACCAAACAGTCCCCACACTACAGTCTAACTGACATTGCTGTTCTCTGCGGCTCATTTTTCTTTACTGCCATAACCCACCCTTTCGGGAAGGAAAGGAAGAGGAGTGGGATGGGAGGAGGAATCAATCCAAAATTCCCCAGCAAAATCAGAAGAAAAACACAAGCTTAATGAAGCACATCCCTCAAACCTGCAGAAGTCTTAACAACTCAGCCAGAAACAAGCGTTACCTAGAGACATGAGACTGTGCTCCCAAAAAGTGGGAGTTTGGTTTGGCCAGGAATCCAGAGTCAATAGGAACATCCAATATGAGGACATCCAAACACCGCACGAGGCAAAACCAAGTATAACCACATCCCTCGAAGGTCTATGCACAAACGTCCCTTCTGCCTTCTATACCCTCTCTCCAATGACGGCTTGTACTAAAACAGGCAGCCTGAATGAGAAGCGTTTGCAGCCATCTGCAAATCTCTTTTAACCTGAACTCTCTCCTAAAAAGCTAATGCTAAAAATAAAGCAGTTAAAACTGTTTAAAACAAAATTCAGGGGAGTTTCCTTTCTTTTTTCCTTTTTCTTTTCTTTTCTTTTCTTTTCTTTTCTTTTCTTTTCTTTTCTTTTCTTTTCTTTTCTTTTCTTTTCTTTTCTTTTCTTTTCTTTTCTTTTCTTTTTTCTTTTTTTCTTTTCTTTTCTTTTCTTTTCTTTTCTTTTTTTTTTTTTTTTTTTTTCTTTTCTTTTTTTCTTTTCTTTTCTTTTCTTTTCTTTTCTTTTCTTTTCTTTTCTTTTCTTTTCTTTTCTTTTCTTTCCTTTCCTTTCCTTTCCTTTCCTTTCCTTTCCTTTTCCTTTTCCTTTTCCTTTTCCTTTTCCTTTTCCTTTTCCTTTTCCTTTTCCTTTTCCTTTTCCTTTTCCTTTTCCTTTTCCTTTTCCTTTTCCTTTTCCTTTTCCTTTTCCTTTTCCTTTTCCTTTTCCTTTTCCTTTTCCTTTTCCTTTTCCTTTTCCTTTTCCTTTTCCTTTTCCTTTTCCTTTTCCTTTTCCTTTTCCTTTTCCTTTTCCTTTTCCTTTTCCTTTTCCTTTTCCTTTTCCTTTTCCTTTTCCTTTTCCTTTTCCTTTTCCTTTTCCTTTTCCTTTTCCTTTTCCTTTTCCTTTTCCTTTTCCTTTTCCTTTTCCTTTTCCTTTTCCTTTTCCTTTTCCTTTTCCTTTTCCTTTTCCTTTTCCTTTTCCTTTTCCTTTTCCTTTTCCTTTTCCTTTTCCTTTTCCTTTTCCTTTTCCTTTTCCTTTTCCTTTTCCTTTTCCTTTTCCTTTTCCTTTTCCTTTTCCTTTTCCTTTTCCTTTTCCTTTTCCTTTTCCTTTTCCTTTTCCTTTTCCTTTTCCTTTTCCTTTTCCTTTTCCTTTTCCTTTTCCTTTTCCTTTTCCTTTTCCTTTTCCTTTTCCTTTTCCTTTTCCTTTTCCTTTTCCTTTTCCTTTTCCTTTTCCTTTTCCTTTTCCTTTTCCTTTTCCTTTTCCTTTTCCTTTTCCCTTTCCCTTTCCTTTTCCTTTTCCTTTTCTCCTGGTGTCTACAACAGGCTTAATGACTGACTGATCAGAGACAACATGGGGTTGCGGGGTTTTTTTGCATTGCAGACGGTGGTGGACACCTTATTCTACAAACAAAATCCACCCGCAGGGAAGAGAAATGGGGGGAGGGGAGGCACGTTTATGCTGAAGATCATAAATGCTTTACTTACCCACGGCTTTCTTTGGGAAAGAAATAAAAGGGAAAGAGGGGAAAAAATAACAAAAAGGAGCCTTTGAAACCCTGCCGAGGCTGGCAGGGAGCGGGGCGCCGGCGTGCCTCTGGGGGGAGCTCGGGAACCGCGGTTGGCCCCCCCACCGGGCTGTCTCCATCTCTCTGTCTCTGCTGTGAAATTGGAGGGCGGGGGGAAGAAACAGCCTTCTCTCCCCTTTGTCTCTCATCTGAGAAATAAGCATCCTCTTCCCCTGGAAATTCAGTTTGGAAATGCAGGTATCTATTTCACAGCATTTCAGCAACGAGCTTGGAAATAAATAGAAGACGGGGGCTGAGCAAACCCATATCAGGTCCTGCAACGCTGCTCTCAACAACAGCATCTCTTTGCGGTGCTACCAGTTGTACCTGTGTAGGGGATCAGGGACACGAGGGCCTGATCGCTGGCCAAGGCACCCCAGGCACTGCCGTGAGTACCAGCAGCGATGCTGAAGTTGGCAGCACTTTTTTCCACCAGTTCCTGTGGGACCTCTCAGAGCCTCAGCCATTTTGAACGACTTCTGAATTAATTAATCTCAGCATCTTCTACCTTGGTCACTCGGCGCCCGTCCCAGCTATCTCCATCAGTATTACCACTGCGGACCAGAGCACACTGTTCGTATCCCTCAGTGAAACGCAGCTCCTTGAACACTTCTGGCTTAGAAAAATCTACGGGGAATATACATCAAGCATCCACTCATTCCATGGAGGAACAGAATCTGTGACCCTCCTGTCCCCATCTCCCTTGCCTGTCTGTCTTTGGGCTTGTAGCTGCGATGGTCCTTGATGTTATTAGGTAAGCTGAGCTTGGGAAAATCCATGTTTCCGAGGGCCAGCGTGTTGCTCCCACATTTCAGCCTAAGTTATAGATGTGGCGCTCAGTTCCAGAAGTCCCCGGTTCAATGCGGTACTTGCTGACGTAGTTGCACCACTCTTGCACTCACCCTTTCATCAGGGAAGGCAAAATTAAAAGCTAAAATCGCTGATGAAATATAATTGACGTGACTGTTCTGGTGAAAAAACGAGAGGAGAAAAGCTCTCCTGTGATGGCTTCTCCACAGTACTCCCTGGCCGAAAAAGGGAGGAAAGCTAATTGTACGAGATGAGGAAATCCAAAGAAAGGCATGAGAAATCATTTAAATGTTGGAAAGAACTAACTAACAAGGGGATATTAAAACAGCCAAATAAATATATAGTTTGACTAAATATAACCTATGGTGAGGACTTTGTAACAGCCTGGAAATACTGGAAGGATGTAAACACTTTACTTGAGGCAGAAAAACTAGCAAGAATTGAAGGAATTTATGAAACACAAAATGCAGGCTAAAAATTAGGAGCTCGTTCCAAATGCTGGGCCTGTACATCAGGGAAACAGGCTGTTGAGAAAAGCGATCTTTCCCAGAAAAAGCAAAGATTTTATTTAATGTGGACGTAGTCTCTCAGAACTGTCTGACATCTACCAGGATTCAGCTGAAATCAGTGGAGGAACCTGCAGGCTCCGGCGCACAGCCTCACACTAACTGCTTAACATAGCTTGTTTGCAAATTGTAACGCTGCTCTTACAACTGATACTGTGCAATTTTTTAGCAGCTCTACACTAAGGGAGGGAAAAAAACATCACTCCAGCCACAAAAGGAAGCAGCTCTGCTCTGCTTCTTGGTGACAGATCCCTCACCGAAGGTTTTCCATTCCTTTTTTCTAATATTCACCTAGATGGATTCCTGGTCCCTTGCTCTTGCCCCTCTGGAAGTGCAAGTGCTGGCAACGGTTATGAGGGGCCTGAAAATCACCAGAACTGGTGAGGGAGCAGCTTTGAGGAAAAACATCTGGGTGTGCTGGTGGACAACAAGTTGAAGAGGAGTCAGCAGTGTGCCCTTGCAGCAATGAGGGCCAACCATACTGGGTGGCATTAGTAAGAGCGTCAGCAGCAGGTCAGGAGAAAAGAGAACCATATACCCAGAGGTGCACCACAAAATGGGAGGCAATGGTCACCAACTGCAGAGAGAGAAACTCAAGTTCAGTATTAGGATAAAAATCAATTAAGATAACGAACGCCAGAGCAGCAGCAGAGAAGCTGTGCAATCTCCAGTCGGTTAAAAATCTGCCTTGAAGATGACCAAAACTCAACTGGACGTGGCTCTGACCTAACTTAGGACTGGGTCTGCTTTGAAGAGATACTTGGACTGATGACCAACAGAGGTCCCTTCCAACCTAACCCATTCTGTAGTTCTAAGTAAGGAGCTCGCTTGAACCAAAATTGGGAGTGAGGTCAGGAGAAAGAGCCCTCACAAACACAAAATGGACTTAGAGCTGCATCAGAAACAACCCACAGAAATCATTCTCCTTCTTCCCCTCCCCATAACACTGTTGAAGACTCAAACTGGCCCAGACATCCACCCAAAATCTCAAAGATACAAATGGAAATCTAATGCCACCTTCGCATGCTCCCCTTTGGGAATAACTCTCCGAGCTGCTACCTTCAGGACACTGCGTATCCCAACCTACAGATTCTGTAATGTACCAGTAGGGAATCCACATGACGCTCCAAAAAGAGGGAAAATATGTACATGCATGTGTTTTTCTTCTTCTCCACCACAAAACAGGCACAGAAACATCACCTTTTCACCACAGTGAACTGTAAAAATGAGTGTGGGAACTAGGGGAAAAAAAAGGTAGAAGTCCATAGTTACCACCATGTCGAAGTAAAAAGCAGCCCCTTCTTTCTCAAGGTGGCATGTCCCCAGATCAGGTCTTCTGATTTTGTTCAGAGTGACCTGTTTTTACTGATAGGGTCACAGCGGTGGAGAATGAACTGGTATCTAAAGTGGCTCACGTATCGCCAATAAAGCTGTTTCTCATGTGCTGCTTGCAGGATATTACTGGAGACGACAGTCATGAGGAAGAAAGCACTGTTTGATTTCCAGAACCCAGCTGAGTTTATGCAGTTGGCAGTCGGAAAAAAAACCCGAACCACTGTTGACTTGAAAATCAAGCAAATCCAGTCTAGAAGTCATTGAGGGGGAATAAACATGGAGTCCCAAGATGCCTTTTATAGAAGCACTTTAGCATGGATAAGCACACTTTGGAATGAGGCATTTTTCCAACTCCGACTTCTTTGTGTTGATGTTACGTTTCTAGCAGGAATAAGGAGCTTCTTACAGCTTTTTTTCTTCTTTTTTTTCAGTTAGATAAGAACTGGCTTTTGCTAAGTGCCCTCACCCCTACCTCACCAGGGACATTTCTGAAGTCCTTACTGCTTGAAAGCCAACTAAGAGTAAATGACTCCATATCATAACCCAGTCCCCAACCCATCAGAGAGACGAACTGTCAGGCTCGTTCAGGTTGGCTGAGTCACAACATCATTGCTTTCGTCTTTGTGATGAATGTCAGGGATAAAAGAAAAAGCACTACAGTTACATTATTCCTGCTCACAGGATATTGGAAAATGTATTAGATGACTTCGAATTGGCTCAAGCACAATACTGGGCTCCCTGAAGTTTTTCATAGTGAAGTTATTACTTCAACAGCCCAGGGCATGTTCTTGGGGAGCCCTCATCTGCCCAAAAGGTCCCACCTGCCAGCTGCCTTCCCCACTGTCCGGGATCCCTGTGACTGTACCCACAGCTTTTAAAATACCTTACTGTTTTCTGAGGCTCCATTCACAATTACCTGACTCACAAGTGGCCAAAAAAGAAAACTTCCTCAACCAGCCATGTGAGATGCATATTTAGAGTACCCTCTGGGCCTGCCCAGCAGTAACAACTCTTCTGGAGTGAGGGGAGCAGCCACTCTCCCGCCTACAACACAGACTTGAAGCGAATTTGTGACGACAGACCTGTCCCTATCACTTGAGCTGAACAGGACGTTCACTCTTCTCTCTTCCTCTCTGTCTGCTTAGATTTTACCGAGGGATGCAGATCTCAGGGTGCACTTCTGAAGTTCCCATTGCATTTGCAGGAACATATTAAGGAGCCTCCACTCACTTTAGGAACAGAAGTAATTGCACTGAGATTGTGCTCAACTTCAGCGCGGGAGAGAGGGCTGCTGCTTCTCCTGGGAGACATATGGGACACCCAGGTGGATTCCCTTGCAGCAATGAGGACAGATACTGAATGTGCAGTAATTTTCCTGTATTTTTTATTAAAAGTGTCAATTCAGCCCTTGCCCCCGGCTTGGGAACATGCCACTTCTGGCATACAGCATTATTCTTAGGAGCAGGATGGAATTTCAGACTAAAAGCACTGTCATTAGAGTGAGTGACACAGCTCCATTCACAAAGGACTTAAATCCTGGCATCCCACCATCAAGTTTCCAATAACACTATTTTCTTCTCTTTCCCTTGGACCTCTACTTCTCTGTGGATCTTCGTGAGCCATTACCAGAGTGATAGCATGAATCTCACCCAAGTCGCTATCTGTACTACCAGACTAGTCCATCTACCTCTTGAATGCTTGCTCTCTTTGGAACAATGACAAGTGCAAAGAAGAACCATCACAGAAAAACAGACTGATTTGAAAACCAAGTGGAAACCCATGCAAACACCACAATAACTGTGGTTTTAACGCCAAACAGCCACATTCTGCCACACCGCTTTTACCACTCTGCCGTGGTCTCCCTTTACTCATGAATACAACTTCCCAGGGCAGGAAAAACGTTATCTTGCTAGGATTAAATAATCTCAGTTGCCTGTGAAGCCTGAAGCCCAGGTCTTTCTGAGAATGTTATGAATGTCTCAGGCTAGCACCCAGTTTTGCAGGCTATTGAATAGTTCAAACAAGGATTAATTGGTACTTTTTTTAATTTTAGCCATCACTGTTCACCTACCAGCAACAGTTCTCACAGAAAACAGCTGCCTGCTGTATAACCCTTCAGCACCAGATCCCGGGTAGAAATTCCATGAACTAGACATAACATGGGCTGCAGATCAAAAAGAGGGTAAAAGGGGGGGTAGGGATAGCTTAAGATATGGTAAGAAAAAAAGATTAATGCAAAGGGAGTGAGTCTATCAGTGAACGACAGAGCAAGTAAAAACAAGTAGGGGATGATTTGGCTGCCTGGAAGTCTGCAGAGCGTAAGGCTACCTTTTTTCCAAGATTGTCCCAGGCCAATTTATTTCTGACTCTGCAAACTACAGATGCTTTCCTTTCCCATTTGTCTAGTAGGATGCTTTTAATGCTGTTTTATTCTTGACCCACCAGCCAGCACTAAGATTAACTGACCACAGGCTATCTTTGTGAGCATTCTGTAGTATGAGTTGGAAATACAGTTAAATAAATGCCATTTATAGTTAGTTTGTGGCCGCATAAGACAGTAGGCATTTCTCTGATATAGCAGAGCTTCCACCATGCTCTCGTGCAGCAGACCACCCTTACAACGTAGCATGGAATGGGGCATTTCTGATTCTGCCTGATACCAATGAGCTCCACTGTTACAAACCAGCTGCTTCCTCACAACTCACAGCACTTTGTAGGGTAAGCAGTAACACAGTGCAATGATAACTTGATATGATAATTTAGGTTGCTGCTTTTTCTTAAGTGTCAGGAGTTTTACAGGCTGTCTACCTTAATTCTCTCTGGCCATTAAAACCTCTTTGGGGAGAATGAGCATGAATTTGTAAAAGAAAAAAAAAATGTAGTGATTTGGAGAATGATAACAGGTGAATACAGAAATTGAAATAGCACATTAGTTCATTTGATTTGAGCTGGGCTTTTAAAAACTCAGCCAAGCACCTACATATTATGTACTGCACAAATGTAGTAGGAGACAAGGGAAGGATTCTTTCTCAGTGTAGACTGCACATGTAGGGGAAGATGGAGGCACTGCCATACCTATTTCATTTGTAGGAAACTGAGGCACAGTCAGATTAAAGGCTAGCAGCAGTAAGATACTTGAGCACCCAGAACTGGGGTGTAGCAATGCCTATGCTTTATGCATCCAGTCCACAGAATAAAATTCAAAACCTTGTCTCGGGGCCTTGGGAGATGTGGTTGTTATGACTGTTAAAGTATTTAATGAAATCAAAAATCCAGAATCAGTGCAGACAAAAAGCAGATTCAAAGACTTCCTCCACGTCTGATCACCATGTTACAGCATCACATGCTCACTCCCTTGTACTCTCTCTTGCTGGATGCTTTTCTATAGAATGGCTCATTGTTAACGGCATGGGTAGAAAGTGCTCATTCCCTACCTTCTCTTGCTTTAAGTATCCTCTATTTATGATCCTGAGGATGCCTAAATATGTGTTAGGTGTTGAGATGATAATAGAGGGGTATTTCTGCACACATGCAAAACTGCAACCGTGTAACTGGGAGAGCTCAAAAATTAAAGGGAAAACATAAACAAAACAGCAGAGGCATCAGAACAGTATAAGTTAGGTCACCCGAGCACCAAAGACAGCAAGCACAAGACATGAAGACACATTGTCTAAACTTCCAACCACCAGCAACTACAAGGCCATGTTGATTTGGCTTTATGGCAGATGGGAGCTGGGAAAGGGAACTTGCTGGGTCATCCTTGCATTTCTGGGGTCGTCTGCCCTGGTTCTGGACCCGGGCTCCCAGAGAGCTGTGTCACCTTTTCCTGACCTATTAAATCCCCCAGGCTTGAATGAATATTGAATTTGATTGTGCTGTTCCATCCACAGCATCTCTGCATTTAGGCAAAGAGCAAGCACGCACCTTTCCCGTGTCCTTCATGACTCCTGTAACTAATGCATTCCCTAAAGAGACTCTTCTCCCTCTCCCCTTTGCATTTCCACCGCAGCTGGCCACTTGCCATAACAGAGAAAAGCAGCACAGGCAGCACACCGAAGGAGCCCAGAGCCTGTGACAAAGCAATGCAGAAGTGAACGCAGCCCTGAGATGCCAGTCAGCCCTGCCACCTCCAGACAAAAGCAGCAAGGAAAGCAAATCACTGAGATATTTCCATTCCACTTTTGAATTTGCCCTGGGCACTACTGACTTTTCACAGACTCGCATAGATTGCTCTCTCCCTTATCAGCACCAGGACCCATCTTTCCCAGCTCCTCTGACCCGGCAGTGCCTTTTTCAACAATAACACCACTAAAGCAATTAACATTTCCTTTTAAGTTTTTGAGCCAAGGTAAAAGCACTCAGCCTGCAGAGTGCCGCTTTCATCAGAAAGGGCTGTTGTGCTTTTCAAGGGGCACAGGAGGATCGTTAAACAGCTAAATACACCCAGGCATAATGACAGCTTTGTAAGAAATAACGCGCACGGTCAGGTTTGGAAGGGAGCACATTAACAAGACCAGATTGAGGGTCCTGGCAATGGACATCCTAAGAACTGATGAAAGAGGAGAGCAGCAAGCCATGGATTTCCCACCTAGGAGCTGGGGAGGAAATTGTAACCTCCAGGTAGCACAAAATAACCTTCTATTTCTGAGCTGCTAAATTTGTTGCAAGTCCTGAAGCTTTTTGCCTGTAACAAAAAAGAACCACAGTATAGAAAAGGTGACAAAGTGCTGTCCTACGACATCCTAGACAACATCCGTGCTCCTGATATGTCTGGTAGACTGGACCCAGGAGAGGTGCACGTCAGCATGTCCACCCTATGAAGGGGGACGTGCCATGGTCCTAACACAAGAGAGCACTGTGGCTTCTAGTTGGCCTCTTTTCAGCGTGCTGAAAAGATGATGCCATGTGCCAGGCAAAACCAGTCATGGGGATGGCTGAAAGCGTCTAACACATGGGGATCACAGGGAGCGATGTGCAAAGGATTGGTCCCAGGGGGGGAGAGAGCAAGAAGACAGCCAACCCTACCCTCCACATGCAGGGCTGACAGGCCCCCAGCACATCTCAGCCCAGAAGGACCACAACCAACAATGAGGAACTCTGCATCTCTGCAGAAGCCGCTAAGGCAGGTGGCATCATACGAGGACGAGATGAAGAGCTTGGCATGAGCCCTGGAAGGGGGCTGGGCGAGGGGGTGGCTTTGAGTGATGTGAAAACCTGGCTGCCAGAAGTTGGACTGAGATCCACCAACTCATTCCACACAGCTCCCCAAACAGACACACTTCCTTTTCTTAGAAGCACAGATGCCTATATATATTTAAATCACTGCTCTAGTCAGGGGTTGTACTAGCTGTAAATTTTGAAACTGGGGGGAGGGGGAAGGCACTGAAGATTCCAGTATGTAATTTTCTCTTTTTTGGCTTATTAGATTATACCCTTGTTTAAGAACTAACTGTTCTTTTACTTGGTGTCCTTTTGGCAACCATCTCTACCTAGCAATACGTGGGTGTGTGCACTCCCCCAAGTTCGCTTGTACTTGCATAGCAAGTTCAAATGAAATACAGCTCAGAAATTGTACTCCTGCAGTCCAGGAGCAGGAGTATTTAGAGCAATTAATCACTAAAATGAAGAAAAGGCAATGACTGGCACTGTAAAGGAAGAGGAAAAAAAAATGTTAACTCAGAGCACTACTGAAACGTGCTCAAAATACTCAATCCAGAGAGGAAGCGGCACGTCTGCCTCAGCATTAGAATGACAGCAGCTGAGCATCACGGCAGCTTGGAGTTGCGCTGCTCACAAGCAAAATTCTTCTTCGGGGCGACACAGCCAGGAGAGTGGTTTTGGCCGGTTCCTTCTTCCCCAAGGTAATTTTGCTCTGTTCAGTCACACAAGTAATAACAACAATATTTAGTACTCCCCGAGCATGGTTTAACCTAGAGAACATCTCCAGGAAGGCTTACGTGGCCCTGCCCCCAGACTGGAAACAGAAGCGTCAGCGTATCTGCCACACGTTTGCGATAGAGGCTTCCCTCCTTAGAGGTCTGTTTCAAGACACCCAAAGATGGAATGTGTCCACAAATCCAGCTGAAGTCATTAAGAAGTATCTAGGCTTGGAAAATTAGGATTGCAGATTATTGATCAACGACCTGGCTTCGATGCCATAGGTCTAGCTTTTCAACTCGGACATTGTCTAATCCTGCTGAGGTATGACTGTTCCCACAGCCAAATACCTCCACAGGTCAGAACAGCGGGGAGAGTTTTACAGCTCTCCCACTATTCTTTTAACCCCAAAGTTTGCTGAAAAGTGTTGGTCACCATTAGAGCTGTGCTACTAATGAGGCTGATGCTAGGATGCTAAACCTAGCGCGAGAGCACAAAAAACCTGTAGGTTCAGGCAACACTGCGCTGGGTGCTTCAACCCTGCCTACGTTGCAGCTTTGTGAGCTGTGTGAACCTCATATGTTGTATCAGACCATATTACGGGCAGCTGTGCTGTGCAAATAGCCTTGGGAACGTACGGTAGTGCTTGTCTCTGGAGGCTTAAAAAATAAATTATATGTTGTCAGACCCTTTTGTAAAGGACAGTGCATCCCACATCCAGATCCCCACAACCATGAAAGGCATAAAGAAAGCCCTCAGCCAAGTCCAGTTAGCAGCAGCATCCCAGCGTAGGCCTATCAAGTCGTAACTGTTCTAAACCACACTCACATAAGCTGTGATGCTCTATACCTGCAGACGATCCCATTCAGGTGGGATATACTCACCGATCTTGAAAAAAACATCAAAGGAGACCAAGGTCAACACTTCTATTCTGAGCAACACAATACCTCAAGAACTTCGCCCTTCCCTCTCTATTGACTTCTCTTTTTCCCACATATTCAAGCTTTTCATGACCACACAGCCCTGCTCCATCTTTCCCAGCTCCTGTTTCTCCTCACCCACTTCCCCATCTGCAATGCCATTTGTGCCAGCTGTGACTAGCATTTTTTGGCTCGTTCAGAAAACGTCTCCAGGCATTGTTCCTCCCAGCATCTTGGACACAAAAGATGTCCTTGAACTAACCCACAAGGCCAGTATCTTTCTTGGGATAAATTCTTCAGCTAGTCAGTGATGGTGGCAACTGACAGCAATTAGCAATAACTGCTATTATTTTCATTATTTCTTCTCCTTCCATCGTATTACTTGTGTAATTTGTGTCTTGTCTCAAAGCAACAGAAATGCCTCCACAGCAGTGACTTACTCCTGTGTTTTAAAGGTATTCATCAAGCTCCTGTGAGTATCAACAGGAGTTGGTACCTCGACAGTCAGCATGCAGAAAGAGCAGTTTTAACTTCTATGTACTAGCAGACGAGCACCTACTGCAGCTTTCATTAATACTTCACGTGGTGACTTACTCCCTCAGGAGTAACAGGAGAGGAAAATCTTCCTAGGGAAGTTTGTGTGACAGGTAGCTGAAGAGGTGAGTTCCCAGAGAACTCGGAGCTACCAGGCACCTGTACCCCTTTTTTTTTCAAACTGTCCTGAAAGGCATATTTTTCACATGTTCTTCAATGACTTCACACCCCAACCAACCTGTTTTCTAAACCCGTATTTGGCAGGTACAAGCTTACTTGGCTTAGAAACTAGCCTCCTAAGTGCAAAAGCTAGTTTTGAAAACGGAGCTTTAGTTCTGTGGTCTTCTAGACACTTTTTTGAAATTACCCTGAATTTCATGCTGATACAGAGCCCAGTGCATCAGGGCTCAAATCCAAGGACAGGACCAATCATCATGACTGGCTCTAAGTTTCAGTGAGTGGCAAATCAGAAGAAAACCAACAGCAAATCCAACCACAGATAGAGCTGTGCTATTGTCACTGCCAAGTGGTGAGGCACACAATTCAGCACATAGCAATTCACCTTCTCCCCAGGTGGGTCTTACAATCTGTGCCAAGTACCACACTAGCAGCAACCCACTTAGGAAGGCTAAATCAAGCAGAGGTATAGCTGCAGTAGGTTGTGATTTTGGAGCAGATGCACAGTGGCATCTTGAAGGCTTCAGAAGATAGCACACAGGCACAAAGGATAGGACTGCGTGTAAGGTAGGCACCTCCACTGGGTTCCCTATATCAGTGGCCCCCAAGCTTTTTGGAGGAACCCTCAATGGTGCCAGATGTGGTGTCTCTGCCTCATCTCTCCCACCCCTTGCTGAACTCAAGTCCACTGCATCGCTGCCTCCCTACCCCTTCCTGAAACTCCTGGCTCCTTGTTACTTTGGTGGACCAAAGCAAGGCCACTGCTGCCTGACACTGCAACAGCCCTGGTATTGAAGAGGTCTCACAGCTCAAGCTCAGCTGAAATAAGAGATGGGTGAGAAAGAGGTGGGACTATGTACGCAGCAGTGTAGGGACTCCTGCCTACTCAGCCCTGACACAACCCTACTACTGCTATTGTCATGATCATGGCCACCAGCCACACTGCAACAGCTGGCCCCCAACGCCAATTCCTGCTGCACTGTGACCAAAGGAGAACCAGCAGCCAAAGCTGCACCACCTCCACCTCCTGAGTGTTGCCACCTCTCCATCAACCCTTGTGCCCAGCACAGCCTCCAGACACCTGGAGGAGACAAGCCTGATCCTTGTGACTATACTCACCTCCGCTCATTCCAAACACAGACTTAGTCCCTCTGACACTGACCATCACCTCCTCTTCCCCAAACTTGGGGAACATTGTCCACAAAGTTTCCCAAAGTGATGCCTTACAGTCTCAATGAATTGGTATCTTCTGACAAAAAATATTTCACCCTCAGACCTCCAACCAGCACTGAAAAGGAACTTTACTGATCTCAAAATGCATGTACTGCTTTCCAGCTGGGTATACACCGCAGGTTGGTGTTGGCACACGTGCTCCATCATTTTGCCCCTTGCTAAGACACATGTTTGAGATTAGTAAGTGGACCCAGTCATCAATCTGTTCTCCCTGCCTCGCTTCTTGTATTTTTTTTTAACCCTCTGCTTTACTGCAACAAAGGAAGAAAGTGGAAATTTTCCACTACCCAAGTGTCCAGCCCTGAGCTTACTGGTCCCTTCCTAAGGTGCTCTGCAGTAAATAAAGTTTGTACAGTGACATGAAGATTGGAGGATGCTTTGAAGCTGAGTAGGGATCTCTGTTCAAGCAAAGGTTGGTCCGTCATTAGATCAGCCCACGGGTGAAATGAAAGTGTGGTGACATTAGCAAACACCCTACTAGAAGCAAAGAAAAGTCTGCAGACCCACAGATGAGTCACAAAATCTGTCTGTTCCAGTGCTCTAATTACATTGCTCATCCAAGAAAAGCCTCTTTTGGAGCCATTAGGTCAGAATCTGTTCTCCCCCAGCTGTAAATCCCTCATAACTCAGTGAAGTCAATCGATACATATTGGTGTAAGCAAAATCAAGTGCAGTGCACTTGCACAGCCATTGATCTTTCTGTCTCTCTCTGAACACAAGCTCTCACAGAATGCCATTAAAGAGACAAGAAACCCAAGCCCCCAGGTCTCACGCACGCTGCAGGCACTCTGAGCAGCAAGATCAACATCAAGCACTACAGCTGGGAGGTGAAGGAGAAGCCAGAGGAGAGACAAAAGCCTTCTGTCTCTCCTTCAAGATGAAAGGCTGTGGACCTCCCAGAGGGCCTACGGACACTTGTAAAAGAGTTGAGTATGTCACATTAAAAGGTTACATACAAAAGAAAATAAATTATCTGTCTATCTATCTATCAATCTACATTTCAGGCAATACTACCATTCTAACAGAAAAGAAAATACAGTGAAGCACAGCTCCTGTGGCTCTCCAGCAGCCTCAGTGAGGGTGCACACCTTTTCTGATACACAGAACTAAAACACCAGGAAACTGAAGACCACCAAACCCAGACATTTCTGTTTCAGGAAATCACCTGAATGAAGGATTCCAAGCAATGGTCCATTTTGTCCTAATAGACGTTTCCAGCTTCTTCCTCTTCTTCAAAGTCTCTACCAATGTGCTGTGCAGGAAAACTTGCCAGCCTCTCCTTGGCAAAGAGCTCTGCACTGTGAATGGAAGCAAAAGTCACCATTCAAAAGACACAGCATGTTCCCCCAATATTATGTGCATTAGGCAAGCAATCAAAGAATGGCCCTGGGTCACAGGAGCATTTCCTCCTTTTAAATCTAACACAACTTCCACTGAGGAAGTTGACGACACAATCTTCTGGTTAGGAAGATCATCAACCACCTGGTTAGTCCTCAGTCCTGACTCTTACTTCCTGGATCAATAGGGACATCAAGTTCTCAAAAGAAGAGGAGAAGACGGAATGCCTTCGGCAGCCAAGAGCAGCTTGG
Organism: Ibidorhyncha struthersii; assembly: GCA_013398815.1. Classification (NCBI taxonomy): domain Eukaryota; kingdom Metazoa; phylum Chordata; class Aves; order Charadriiformes; family Charadriidae; genus Ibidorhyncha; species Ibidorhyncha struthersii. Next base: position 309,738 of record VZSZ01005502.1, read on the forward strand.
CTTGAACTAATTCAATAGAGAAGCCTGAAAGAATAGCTTGAGTGTTACTGATTGTGTTGGAAGACGTGAAGAGTAAAGGAAGAAGGCCATGAGGCATAGTCTGGAAAGCATAAGGACATCCCTCCATCTAGGATTCCCTCCAAGCAGAAGAGCAGCTGAGGAATATAAAGCTTTTAGAATGCAGAAAGCTGAAAGTCTCTTGGACGTCCTGAACCTAACGCTTATTCCTGCAAAGTCATTTTTTAAGTCAGTGGAGATGACTCAGGAAAAAAGAGCTTTTGAGGAGTTGTTTCTAATAACGTTGTAACACCCATGAATATATATCCGTTTTGGATATATATTTACACTTCTTTGGTTCAGTTAATGGTCTTTTGGGGATGGAAAGGGAAAACCTCCTCTGTTATTTAACATCAATCTCTGTCAGGCCTTCTATCCCAGACCCTGCATTTAATATACCATCTCCAAGTTCTGAAATGAAGTCCCCTGGGTTATACATTTTCCACAGCACTGAAATGTGCACAGTATGATGGAGACAAAGACAGAGATATCTGTAAAAGCTAATGTGGAACTGTATTGATTTTGTTGGTTATATGATGTTTATTTACTTTTTTAAGCCCTGTTTGAGAACATTTTCTGTTCCTTTCGGGCCACTGCCACATTTTCCATTTGCTACAAGAGCTAATATTGATGCTACACCGTGTGTGTGTGAATTTGTTGGGTGAGTAGGAGGGGATGCTTCCTTCAAAATACAGGCTCTCCAGACCAGATTCTGCACACATTCCTCTCAGACAACCAAGTTCCACAGGATTTACAGAGAGCAACTGTGATGAGAATCTGTCCCAGTCTGTCAGGATGCACCATTTTTGTCTGCTGGGAAAGATGTAGGTGGTCTCTCCCACTCCCTGTTGATGGAAGGGGGAGGGAACGCAGTACCACATGGGAATAAAACAGCAGCTTTACGGTGAACTGATATATGAACAGGAATTAACAGGGTGGTGGGAAGGGAATGAATCAGCCAGTCCCAGTGAAGACAAAGAAATTTTTCAGACACTACCCTGGATCTCACCCACTCAGACACAGCATCTTTTCTTGGCCCCTGTGATACATCATCTCCTCCTCTCATAAAAACCTAGTATTGCAGTACCAAGTAAACCTGTAAAAATGACCCTGCCAGGAGCCGGTCAACTGATCCTACACTCAACCAGTGATGTACAGTCAATCTATGGGTGCCAAGTCAGCCCAAGGCATCCAGAATTGTTTGTGTGTAAATGAAGCCCAGACCAACACTCCGGTCTAGAAATTATGGAACCCAAGCGAAGATTGGGCATCTACGCTTCCAGAATTAGGGAAGAATTCATCCAAGCCATGGAATGTGAAAAACTATATGGGCATGATCTCAAGGTCATTTCAAGAATGGCATGTATCTGTCTCACTGTTATGGTATAAAGACCCAGACTTGAAGCCCATAGAGGGGAAAGGAGGTTTTGAAATACAAAAATGGAGGCTGTACAAAGGCTTAGAGGGCTCTTCCGGAAAAAAAATGCATTTGGGCTTAAAGTCTGTGTAGTAAATTATCTGTTCTCCCCTTGGTGCAGGCAAGTAATTCCTCTCACTTTAATGGACAATTTTATGGCTGCTAATAACATTTGTAGCTAAGATAATGACAAGGATAATCAAATCCCATGCTTGAGGGCATAAACTGATAGCTGCGGGGGTTAGCAACAAAATCACCATCGCCATATATTGCACAGGTGTATTATGGGATAGATTTCCTTCCTCCAAAGTAGAAAGGCATTGGTGTCTGCCAAGATAACAGATTGGATGATTGTCTGTTATGGAAATTGCTGGTTTGTATGCATAGGATTTAGGGAAAGAGGAGAAACCTCTTTGTTTCAGCATGACAGAATTTGTAACCCAAAATGCAAAATGAGCGGGGGTTGCAAGATGCATATTGATGCGTGTTCTAGCAGAACAGCTGTCTTAAAGGCAAGTTCAGACTTGACCATAATGAAGTCCACTGCCAGATAGCAAATGTTGCTGTACATTTAGCACAGTACTCAGTAACATCCACAGAGTGTATAATCCCAGAAGCTGAGGGCTGGGAGAGACCTTGAGAAACTATTTGACCAGTTTCAGGATGCTTAGATCCTCACTTAGGGTTTAGTCAGCACCCGCTCACTCCTAGGAAGACATGGCTTGGAGGGACCTCAACAGGTAACCTACTCCGCTCAGATCTGAGGCAGGCTGAAGTATACCAAGCCCATGTGGGTTGCACAACTGTTTAATCCATTCAGATAAATATCCTGCTACTGACTCTTTGGAGGTTCCTTACAGATCATGTTACAGTTGTTTTCACAGCTGACAATGAACTTACATCTGCCATGCTGAAGAGTAAACATTGGGTAGATGTGTAGAAAAAACTTATCACTGTCCTTTTTACAATAAACTTCCACATATTTGAAGACTGTTATTATTCCTCCCCTCATATATTTCTTTTCCACACTAAACAATCTCTGTCCACTTCACACTGAATACAGGTCAAGTTTTCTCTTAGCGTTTTGTTTTTTCTATTCCTTTCTCAGAACACTGTGTGCCCAAAACCGGACCCAGTTTTTAAGCTGAAGCCTCACCAATACCAAAAAAAAACAGAATAGCTACCTTCTGTTACTTACATCCAACACTTGCCTGTTTTGAACATCTCCCACCATATACTCATATTTAGACTGCAATCCATTTTATCAGCATGATGTTGCAGTACTTGCATCTAGTCAGTTCACATCATTTTTCTATGTGTGCATTTGATGTTTCCTTCTGCAGTGTAATACTTTGCACTTGTCTTTATTGAATTTCATCATATTGATTTCACCGCATTTCTACAATTTATCAAAACCGTTTTGTATTCTGCTCCCGCCCTCTGAAGTGCTAGCCACCCCTCTCACAATTAATATGTGTACTCTCTGTTCTATCAGCCAAGCCATTAACGGGGAAATTGAATAGCACCGACCACAAGACAGACCCTTGTAACACTGTACATGTTATGTACAGGATGACCATGAGCCAGCAATATGCCCTTGTGGCCAAGAAGGCCAACAGCATCCTGGGGTGCATCAAGAAGGGCATGGCCAGCAGGGCGAGGGTGGTCATCCTCCCCCTCTACTCTGCCCTGGTGAGGTCGCATCCGGAGTATTGTGTCCAATTCTGGGCTCCCCAGCTCAAGAAGGACAGGGAACTGCTGGAGAGGGTCCAGCAAAGGGCTGCAAAGATGATATGGGGACTGCAGCATCTTTCTTACAAGGAAAGGCTGAGGAACTTGGGGCTTTTTAGTCTGGAGAAAAGAAGACTGAGGGGGGATCCTATCAATGCTTATACATACTTAAAGGGAGGGTGCCAGGTAGATGGGAACAGTCTTTTTTCAGTGGTGCCCAGTGATAGGACAAGAGGTAACGGGCATAAACGCGAACACAGGAAGTTCCATCTAAACATGAGGAGGAACTTCTTTCCTTTGAGGGCGGCAGAGCACTGGAACAGGCTGCCCAGAGAGGCAGTGGAGTCTCCCTCTCTGGATACATTCAAAACCCACCTGGATGCCATCCTGTGCAACCTGCTGTAGGTGACCCTGCTCTGGCAGGGGGGTAGGACTAGATGATCTCCAGAGGTCCCTTCCAACCCTGATCATTCTGTGATTCTGTTATGTCCATCCAATTTAACAGAAAAATACTGATAAATATTTTGGCAATTTTTTATCCTGTTGTGAAATTATCTGGTGGCAGATTTAGCAGGGGGCAACTGTGTTTGTATTTTATGCCCCATTTACAACCACCTGCACAGTGTAAGTGATTTTCACACATGCGCTAAGTCCAGCCACAGTGCAACTTCTGGTCCACAGTGTGTGTGCATCCAGACCTTGTACCCACCTGTGGCAATTCAGTCCAGTCTATGTTTTTCTACTGTAATTATGAGAACTCAATGCTATTATAATGCCATATATGTAACAAACATCACGATCTACTGCTCCCTCACTATCAGCTAGACCAGCTACTCTATTGAAAAAAACAACCAGAGCAGTCTAAAGTGAGTTACTCAAGAAAAATTTGTGTTTGTTCCAGCTTGTCCCTTGTTATCCCCTAGGTACTTTCACACTGATTGTTTAACAGCTTGGTCAAATATCTTTCTGAGTATCAAATTTAGGTTGACTGAGCATTAACTCCCTGTGTTCTCTCCTGTCCCTTTTTTAAAGATAGGCAGCATGTTTGTTTTTCCCTGCAACAGCCACTGGTAGAGCTGTTCAAACAGCAGCCATAAAAAACTGGTGACACTGCTGACAGTGAGCAGTTACTGCTTAGAGAAGAGGTTTGATTCTTATCCAGATATTCAGCTGGAGACAAAATTGTAGGATGCACAGATAATCCCTCAGGGAAGCAGGAACCTTCAGAAAAAAAGGACAAGATAAACTTACATAGATCCCAAGCAAGATCCAAGACAAACTTCAAACAGCCTGTGTGTGTACACAACCATTAAAAATAAGGCAGGAGGAGGCTAGTCCATACCTCGCCGCAAGGCAGGACAGTATGCATAGGTCATTCCTGACAGATGCTTGTCTATCCTGTTCTTCAAGACCTAGCAAAGAAGAGCCTGCACCCTGCCCAGGCAATGTATTTCAGTGTTTCCCTAGTATCACTGCTAGAAAGATTATTTCTCTGTGGCCACTCTAACTCTTCCTTGCTGTTATTTAACAGCTTTTCTTATTATCTGTACCACAGAATCACAGAATCACAGAATAGTCAGGGTTGGAAGGGACCTCTGGAGATCATCTAGTCCAACCCCCCTGCCAGAGCAGGGTCATCTACAACAGGTTGCACAGGACACCGTCCAGGCGGGTTTTGAATGTCTCCAGAGTGGGAGACTCTACAACCTCTCTGGGCAGCCTGTTCCAGTGCTCCACCACCCTCAAAGTAAAGAAGTTCCTCCTCATGTTAAGATGGAACTTCCTATGTTCAAGTTGGTGCCCATTACCCCTCGTCCTATCAATGGGCACCACTGAAAAAAGACTGCTCCCATCCCCCTGGCATCCTCCCTTCAAGTATTTGAAAGCATTAACAAGATCCCCCCTCAATCTTCTTTTCTCCAGACTAAAGAGACCCAAATCCCTCAGCCTCTCCTCATATGAAAGATGTTCCAATCCCCTAATCATCTTTGTAGCCCTTTGCTACACCCAAGTTCTTTAGGAACCATGGTTTTGATCAAATTTGAAAAGCTCCCCAGACTGGATTCTTTTCAAAGAGATCATGGAAATACTTTTTAACTGCTCATCACCCGACCTGCCGTCAGGTTTCAGCTAGTCATCCAAATCAGGACCACATACGCTCAAAAGCCAGCAACTTCCATTGTGATACCTATCACCAGATACTCAGAGCTGAGTTTGCATCCCATGCATCTACCTCTTCCGTAACACCAGCCTTTACTGTAGCCGATCTTGAGAAAAGAAAAACCTCTTGAAACCTTTAAAAAAGAAATCTATGACATACCAAAATGCCAGCAGCTGACCTACCTACATCATAAGGACATTGACTTCAAACATCATACAACAACAGCAACATAAAGATAAAAGAGTCTTTCATAAAGACTAAGGCTTTATGAAAAATTGTCTCTGGTGCCAGCCCAACAAGTCAAAGCAGAGCTGAATGCAATCCATTAAGCTATCACAAGCATAGGAGTGGTACAAAGGCTTCTAAATGAAAATATAATTGGGGGTGGATATTTGGGAAGAAAACAAAACTTAAGCCATTCTTAATCATATCTAGTGCTTCTCAAGCATTAAAATAAAACTCTTGGATGTGTAGTACATTCATGAACTGACTTGTAACACTTCTAATTTGCTTCTGTTGGCCTACATCAGTAGGTATCAGCTTATGTTGTTTCCTCTGACTGGCAGAGTGCACTCATTAAGGCAAACACATTGCTACTAAAGCCCTAATTGTTTTGAAAAGTGGCCTTTAAATAACAGGCCTTTTACTACTACACAGGATGTGTTTTAAGAGCAAATCATGAGCTTAAGCCTTTGCTGCCAGAAGACCGATCATTTATTTGTTTGTCAGACAAAAATACCAGAAAAGAATGCAAAAGCTGATAGGGCATCAGTACAGACTGAACAGCTACCATGTCCTTCCTCTTCTTGGGATGTTCCTTCCCACATAAAACAGCAAAGGAGAGAATAAACTCTAAAGGAGAGAGTTTGAGAAGATCATTGAATTCTTAATATATGAGTTGAAAGGTCAGCTGAAGAATTCAGGTCAAATTACTGGGATTTCCAGGTGCTTCTGATGGCACAGATCCAGTGTTGCTGTTTAAACTACCAGTTGCCTAGAATTAGCTTTATCTCGTTTCTAACACACCTAAGTAATACTGCAAAAAAGACTGCAATAGTAAATCATATTTGGTGTCCGGGAGCAAACAAACAGTAGATCAGGGACTTTTATGGAGGATGTGGCAGAGCTGTCATGGTTTAACCCCAGCTGGCAACCAAGTACCACACACTCACTCGCTCACTTCCCCCACGGCGGGATGGGGAAAAGAATCAGAAGAGTAAAAGTGAGAAAACTCGTGGGTTGAGATAAAGACAGTTTAATAAGTAAAGCAAAAGCCATGCACGCAAGCAAAGCAAAACAAGGAATTCATTCACCACTTCCCACCGGCAGGCAGGTGTTCAGCCATCTCCAAGAAAGCAGGGCTCCATTACACATAATGATTACTTGGGAAGACAAATGCCATAACTCCGAACATCCCCCTCTTCCTTCGTCTTCCTCCAGGTTATACACTGAGCATGATGTCGTGGCATGGGATACCCCTTTGGTCAGTTGGGAGTCTGCTGTCCTGGCTGCGTTTCCCAACCTTTTGTGCACTCCCAGCCTACTTGCTGGCAGGGTGGTGTGAGGAGCTGAAAAGGTCTCGACTGCATAGCAACAATCAAAAACATTAGTGCGCTATCAACAGAATTCCCATTCCAAACACAAAACTATACCCAAACCCAGCACTATGCCAGTTGCTAGTAAGAAAGTCAACTCCATCCCAGCTGAAACCACGACAGGAGTGACAGTGGGTAGATCCCTTCAAATGCTGGGAGAGACTCTCACTCCCCAAACGTTGGTCCCCAGACTACCACATCCCAAAACATGCTTTTTTGCTCTTTCACAGCCTAGGGCAATCCATTTTTTTTGACAGCCTAGTATATGTAACAATACTGAATACTGCTGAAAGGGCATCTTTCTACTGTTTTTAGCCTTCAGCAGAAAATACTACATGCTTTATCTTGTAAGGAATTCTTCTAAAACTCCTGGTCTACCTCTGGAAGCTCAAGAAGTTCCCAAAGGCCAGAAAAGTGGTGGGGTAGCACTGAGACTTCAAGTCATCTGTGCAGGTATGAGGTATTTCTCTGATGCAAGATTGTAATGGCAAGCTCAATCACCTTTATTTCATGAACAGTTTTAAAACATTTCAGATGTGGTATCTCATACAACACAGCCTGCATGCAGAGCCTTACGGTCAGGGCTCCACATCCTTCCTGCTGCTGGAGTTCATTTTATTGCAGGTCCCCTAGTTTCCAAAGCAAAGTTAACCTAAGTACCAAACTGCAGATTTTCAAAAATTATTACTGCCTATAACACTATTTTCACTGAGTGAAGTCAGACCTGTTTCACCATACAGCCCAAACTATTAACAGCTAACAGCTGGACTCAATGATCTTAAAGGTCTTTTCCAGCCTAAATGATTCGATGATTCTAACAGCAACTGCTCATTTGTTCAAGTAATGGAGGCCTAGACCTTTGAAACAAGAGTATTCAACACCTTTCCCTACTGTGTCTGGTCCTGAAAAGTTCCAGATTGGTGTGAAATGCAGAAAAGTGACAACCCAAAACTCCAGGTGGTCACAGGTTTGTTACAACAGTTAATACCTGATACAGTTCCCATAGCAATGGCCTGTGATGGTTTAAACATAGGAGGAGGACATCCTCTCTAGAGAACATCAAAAGAAAAGAGGGTGGAAGGAACAAAATATTCCATCTGCACACAAAACATCTCTGTAATTAGTTAATGGTAGCATACATCGGAAACTGCTGATAGTGCCAATTGCCTTGGGAGTAGATCTCTTGTATTTCTACCTTCGCTTCAATATGTCAAGAAAATCCCTAAATTGGGAGTCTACGAACATTTCCTCATAGCTAATCTCCTGCACTATACAATTAGAGAGAGCTGCTGCAGGTTTCATTCATCAGTCTGTGCCCTAAAGCTCTCTGTGAAATTTTCCAGAGAAGGCTCACACAGCGAGAAAAGGGAGCGATCCTCTTCTGTGACCAGAGAGCAAGGAGACAATCAACTTCCCTACAGACATCTTTTAACCCCACTACTTGCCTGCTTTTCTCTGAAGCTCCTCTTTCTTGCTGGTGCAAGGAATTGAAAGGACAATAGAGTCTATTCCATCCTAATTGTCCTAACAAGTAACAAAGACATGAGTCCTTAATAGAGATATGTCTTTCACTGACATGCCCTAATCATCTCCATAATGAAAGCAGTTAAAAAGGACACTGAACCCTTTAACCAACTGATGATTGCGGAAGCCTCTTGTGGTAACAGGACAGATAATAAAAAAAAAAGGTCACTTAACTCCTTAAAAGAATAAAACTTCTAAGAAAGTTAGGAGTTCTTCCCCTGAAAGAGAAAAGAAGTAAGTGTGTAATACACTTTCCAAAAAAAAAAAAGGCATCTCAGTGGATCAGAAGACATTGTTAACTGTCTGGCAGCAATGAAAGAAAGCAAAATAATTAAAAAAAAAACCAACATCAAAACAAATAAATGGAATAAAAAGCATCAACTTTCTTCCTCAAGATTTCTCTTTACTCAAAGTTTGAGGTATGCAGTAGGCATGTAGTTTAGCCTTTCACTTTCAATTAAAAAAATAAAAATCAATATAAATGCCAAACTCAACATACACTGTAACTCCACAAACTCTGTTTGCTTAATTATTAAAAAAAAAAATAATCTGAAAGCTGTTATTACAGATATTTTCCAGGAGTTGGTTTGCTATAGAATATAGCTCCTTGCATTGTAGAATTCATGTCAAATAATGGCGTGTTCCAGAACTACTGTGACTCAAAATATTCTCTGCATTATTTACAACAGACTTTGGATCAGGCCTTAATTTCTAGGGGGAGGTTGCCTAATATTTCCTAACCCATAGACCCTCTCACTTTAATCAAAGAAAATGCCACACCTACATCACCAACAATATCAATGCTAGTTGTAGCTAATGAAATCACAGACACCTGGTAGGGTATAGGTAACCTGGCCAAAGGACTCTGTCCGTACATTTTAACTTGAAGTCAATGGATTTCACAGACTATAATCCAGAGAAGAAAACAAATTCAAATTAATGTGCATCACAGCAATCTGTGTATGTGAAATTTTTGAAGTAGTCCATGGTTTCACTCAAAAATATCCACAAGCCAAGAAGAGATGAACAGGCCTGCTACACGCAGCAAACATCTGTTGCAAGTCCACAGTAACCTCTTGGTTCAACTTAGAAGCAGCAAGGACTCTTACTGATTAGTTCTGCATCACCAGCAAGCGTCCTTGCTAGCATCTGTTACCGGGGAGGGGGATAATTCATGTGGCCTTTATCCAGATCCAGTCAAGGATTTGCAGCAAAAATTCACAGAAACCGGGTACCTAAAAACACTAAAGGGCCTTTGACAGAAGACACATGGTAATAACAGAGATAATTACCAGGAATTGTATATGCTCCTTCACATAATAAAGCTCCAGGTTCTGCTGTTCGTGCATGTCAGAAGACCTAAGCTGCAGGAGTTTGCTAATATCACCTCGAATTCATTATGGATCTCTTCCTTTGGTTCATCTTCACTGTTTAATCTGGCTATAAACTAATGCCATGTGGTCTGAAAGAGAGAGAAGTGAGCTGTTTGGCAATTAGAAATAGTTCCCAACCTGAATCTTCAGAAAGTCATTTTATCTTCTTGTCTCTAAATTGAGGATAATTTTTACACAGAGGTGTTGTGAAGATGAATCACCTAATGTCAGTACAGCATTCTGAATATAAAGTGCTGTGTAACTCCAGCTCGAAGCCATGAGCATGGCTTTCAGCATTGATGAAGGAATATGCTCCGGCACTGAAGGAACTAAGCACCTCAGCTCAGATTGTCTCCAAGGGAAGACAACGGCATTCTGGTCCTCGCTGTGTGCCAGACCAGCAGCATCTGTCCCAAACCCCACGGTGTCCAAAAGGCAAGCTCTCCATTAATCAGTTTTCCTTTAGATCAAGCCTCATAGTTCTGATGCTATTCCCAGAGAAAGCAAAAATATTTTTATTCTTTTTATCTGAAGCAGGCATAAGCCCGTAGCTAACAGCTAAACTTCTTCCCTTATTCTTAATCTAGAACACCTCCTCTCCCTCCCAATTCTGCCCTGTAAATTTCTGCTTGCCATCCTTGTATCAGCAGGATCATTTTCTTCTTCAGCTAACTTCTTTCCCGAAAGACTCACCAACATGTCTAACTTGTAGCCTTGTCAGTGGACAAACAGATATTTCTATGCTGAGACTTGCAAAGGCACGTAAATGGGTTTACTGCCTAGAAAAATAAACAATAAGCAAAGACCATATAGCGGAGAAAAGGGAATTTCAAAGATTTTTGGTTTTCTTTCTCAAGAAAAACAAGCTAGCCCAGGAACTATTAGAGCTCGAGACCTGGAACTAGGAAGATTCAGAAAATCATAGTACATATGGCTGATAAAGACTTCAAGAGGTCAGCCAGTCCATCTTCCTTCCCAAAGGCAAAAGCAGCTATAACTTAACCATCCCTGACAGATTTTTGTCTAAACCCTTTTTTAAACACTCCAACAGTGGAGATTCCACAGTCTCCTAAGGCAATCTCTTCCAGCACACAACCACCCTGACAGCTGCAAAGACTTTCCTTGTGCCTAATCTAAATCTCACTTGCTGCAGTTAAAGAAAGAAGTTATTAATAGTTAGGAGGAACTCAGAGGGCACCAAAACCTAAAAAGCTACAAGACACTAATTTCTCTAAGCTTGGTTACACTACAGAAATCTGCTGACACCATCAGCCAGCTGAGTGGCTAGGCTTCTCGATGCTTCCCCAGAACTGTTTTCAGACTCTTACTGGATATTGCATTTCCACTGCCAGTAAGCCATACAGCGGGAAGTTGAAGTTCAGCATCAGTCTGAGCTGTATTTTCCCTTGCTTATCAGTTATTTTTAAAAAGCTTTTGCTAATGTGCCTCTGGCAGGAATGTGAGGTTATCACTGCAAAACCAGTTTTCAAGAACTCAAGAACTGTTTCTATGAACGCGTGAGCAAAGTAGCCACAAAGTCCCCTCTGTGTTAGCAAAACATTCTTTTGGATTTCTTTTTTTTTTTTTTTTTTTTTTTTTTTAATTCTCTATGAGGTGAAGAATATAGTGAGAAAAGATCTTGCAGAATATTTTAGTTATGCAGGGGAGCAAAATCCTACGCACAGTTCATCTTCATGTGGCTCACTGAAGCTGACCTCCTCCTTGCCTGGGAGATACCAGCAGCAGATATTACAAGTCCCGATCATCCACTATTCTCCACTGAGGCTTAAGATGGTGTGAATGAATAGATTCATTGCTTCGGTGCATCTACAAGCATTTCTATCACCAGAAAATCTTGCTGTCTACTTTCACTTGAGTTTATTAATAATAGAGTGGCTTTAATCTACTCTGTGTTTTGGGTGGTTTTTTTTTATATAAGATATGACCTCCATGGTCCTGGCAAGTCATGAGTGTAGCAGCTAACTGATCAAAGCATTGGTGTCTTTGTTCTCTGTCTTTCCCTTTTCATGTCTTGTCTTCTTCCTTTCTTTTCTTTCTTTCCATTGCAAATTGTCCATCTGCCATGATTCCCTACCCAAAACTTTTCAATGGACTGCCTTAACATCCCTCAAAAACCAAGAGCAGGCTCAAAACACCAGAGGCTAGTCTTACAGGATGAGCAATACTAACAAAATAATTCACGTGTAAAAACACATGTCTTTTTCTAAACCAAATTAGAGACATTGCAACACTACCAGCTTGGTATTTTTATACCCATTTTAGAGAGGGGTAAAGTGATGCAGAGAAAGTATACAGAGGCTTAACTACTATCCTGAAATGGATTTAAGCATGTGTTTGCTTAGTTCATTAGGGCAGGTTCAAACTCCCTGTCAGGCCACTGTCCGCCAGAAGTATGTAATCTCTTCATCTGGATGTAGAGAGTTCCTCAGTGTTTAGCTACCCAGTAGCCAAACGGCTGCCAATAGGTGGACATTCCATTCACCATTACAGGTATTGTACCACATTCTTAAAAAATATTTTGTCTCTGTTCACCAGGATAGCTCAGTCAATGCTTGTAGTAGGTTTGAGACCGAAAGCAAAGGCCTAAAAGCTAGAAAAAGAGACTAGGAATTCACAGCACACACTGTCTGAATTTTGCTCTCCTTACAGTCACTTCTCGGGAAAAAAATAAATAAATAAAAATCCTCAATCTGTTTGTTGTTTCAGTTCATTTTAGGGTGACATAAACAGCTTTCAGTTCTTTACATTCTGCACAAGCCTCCAGAAATATTCAGTGTTTACTAGAGCTCAGTGGTGTTAAATCAAGTATGACTATCACCCTTTAAGGCCTAAATGATGGAGCGATATCCATACCAATAACACATTTTGACAGTGTTGACACCTGCTTACACAGAAGCAGTTTACCCACTCTATAAACCTGTAGAAAAGGGCATTAAAACTTAGTGGGAATCCTAGGAATTACCTTTTATTTTCAAAAGTTGGTGGTTTCATTCATTCAATCCAGCCTCTTGATGAACTCTGGGGAGTATTCTACAATGTATCTCATAAAAGACAAATAGTTGGATGGAGAACTTGATTAAATCGCTCTCTGTCATCCTTTTGGCTATGTAACTGGAAATGGCTGTGTAACTGGAAATGGATAGGAAATAATACTAGCTAACTCTGAAGTAAGAATAAGCCCGAAATAAACTCAGCAACTGGTGAGAGCCAGGAACTGCTTATTCGTTCTTTTTTATCACCTAAAAACTTTCACAGAATTCAAGCATGACCAAAACTTTGTGAAAGCAGGGCATTTTTCTTCTGCTAATGGGTTTCAAGAGCAGAATCATCAAATGTTGTAGCACTTGCGGTTGTTTGTGGTTTTATTTTTTTGGTTGGGTGAGTTAAAAAAAATAGAAAAAAAACACCATTGCACCTGGAAAGCAGAAAAAAAAAGTTGTGTTACAGGTGAAAAAAAACCTGTTTCCATTTACTTGATCAGCCCTTGCTTCTTTAGTACTCAGCTTGACAAGAGAGCAACAACCCCCTCACACACACCCTCTAATAAAAGCCAAACGCCAGAGATTGGAGGAAATGTGAGAGTTGGCCAAATCTCAGCGCTTCGCCTCGCACGGGAGGCTTTCAGCTTTTCATGCTCCCGTCCAAACAGGTCTTTAATGATGTGTTTTCCCAGGAAGCAACAAGCCGGGGAGGTTGCCCGACGAGGGGGTGGGGGAAGAGGCCGGCGCTGGCGTCGCGGAGGCGGCGTCGCGGAGCTTTCCCTTCAGCACCACGGACGGAGCTGTCCCTTCAGCACCACGGACGGAGCTGTCGCTTCAGCACCACCGCCCCCCCTCAGCCCGGCGCCGCCCGGCAGCGCCGCGCTCCCCGGCTCCGGCGGTGAAGAAGCAGTCCCTGCCAGGCTACCGATCGGTTCTGGCTCATGGTCCATGGCCAGCAATAAACGGCTGCGATTAAATTAAAGCCACAGTAGTTTAAATCAAGGCAGTAAAGAGGTAATCGCTTCAGACATGTTGCTAGCACGGCAATCTCAAGGAGAACAATTAAGTTAGACATAAATTAGTCTGCTATCATATGCATATTGCTAGACTTTGTGGTCCGCTGATTCCTATCGCGCTCCTCTGAAAAGGAGTTTTGTGGAGATAGATGTATCACTCTAGATCACGCAGCACAGCTTTTTATCCACTCTCTTTTAAAAATCAGCCTGCAATGGTTAGTTAGATGCACTTTTGCAGGAACACCTACTGACTACAGCACGTTCACTAATGCATACACCACTGCATGTGCCTCTTGATGTCTGTCTGGAAGGTTTCAGAGGGAGAAGGAAATGTATGTGAGAGCGTAAAGAAGGATCGGCATGAAAGATTAATATGAATGTTTAAGATCACTGTCCCGTGCAAGAAACATAGAGAAGAAATCTTATTTTCCTGAGAACTTAAATATAGAAAGTCTTTTTCCCCCCTTTGAACCAAATTCTTTTAGGATAAATAAGAAATTAAAGAAAAACCTTCCATGTTCACTTTTACAGACTACCAGTAGATCAGATAACATCACAAAGCTACTTTAGTACTGAAAAGATGATACACAAAACAGAAGTGCATTTGGCAAGATGCAGATAGTAACTATTAATAAACTTTTGAAAGACGGATCACATATCCTCCTGGAGCAGAGTTTCCCAAATGAACAATCGTTAAAGAATGTCTGTCTTTCCGCACCACTCTTTATTATCATTCATCCTCCCAGTGGTTCCCAGTTGCTACACACATTTTAAATTTAAACAATTCTGACATCCCAAAGCGCCTCTGCCTACAGAAATGCACGCTATCGTCTGCACGCTGAGGTGCTCCGAGCTTCCTAAACAAATCCCAGCTCTTTGCAGGAGAAAATGCTAAAGCTTCCGAAGCAATTTGTACTTGTTTCCAGGTAAAACATGATCAAAACAGAAAACAAAACAGCAAAACAGCCCTTTCTAGCTGTCACCGACCAAGCTTAAGAATGCACAAAGTATTGCAGCCACCTCTTAGGCAGGAGTATAAGGGCACCATGAGTACACAGGCATGTGCGTGGAAGCCTTGCTGTAATCCAGAGGGGCATGACAGTCCAATATTCACTTAGCACAAATAAATGACAAGACATAGATCGGGGAAGAGAGAATCAGTGACCAAAGGAAGAAGGAGAGTTCTGACATCATAACGAACGGCAGGAAATCTAAGTCATCAGTCAAAGTTACATTCTACTTTATATTCTATAACCTATATATATTCATTTTATATACAGAAAAGAGGAGGTTATCCCTTAAAAATCTTATCTTTGTAAGGACAAGTAGGCTTTAGACTGTCAGATGGTCTTTCAAAGGAAATTTTTGCTGCCCCAGCTATCATACAGTCAAATACAAACGTAAGTAGACACCGCTCAAAGGGCAGTGGGCAGCGTGTTCTGCTGAAAACTGCCAGTATCTTCAGGTGGCAATGTGCAAATTTCTTGTAACAAGCCCTAACTGCTACAAAGATCGAGTCCTTCTGTATTAACAAGAGAGCTAGTCTTTCGCGTCCTGTTCACTATAACGCACTCTCAAACAGCCACTGAGCTAGAGAGGTCTTTTCAGATCTCCCCAGATGTTAGGGGGGATCATCTAGAAGTTCTGGCAGAAGAACATTATCAACTGCTTCAGTAAATCCACCTCAATGAATACAAAACCAGGAAGAACAAACCTGCTCAACAAGCCAAAGCCAGAGTTGCAGCACAGTTCTGTGTGCACTCTGCAGCCTCTAGTTATCGTGGTATTTATTTTTATGGCAGGGAAGCAAACTTTATGTGAAACGCTCAGAGAAGTACAAAATGACAGCCTGTGGCTGTGTCCACTGACTGTCCCTCGACTGTCCTGCGAAATGGCATGTCTGGGAAGCTGGGCAGCACGGATGTGACAGCAGGCATTTTTTTGCCTGTCAGACCATGTGCCCACAAAGAGGAGACGCAGACTGTGACCTGTTGGCACATCAGACACTCCAGCTGCAATAAAAACTTCAGGAACACGTTGGGAATGCCCAGGAGAGGCCCAGCGATGGGACCACAGCTGTGAGAACCCCCACCACAGCCCTCGTCAGCACCAAAACAAAGTTTGCGAAAGCAGGGCTACGCTTGGCTACGTCGATGGCTTTCCCAGCTGATCCCGTTCCCATGCCCTCATCGTTTTCATCCTCATCCAGCTGCCTTTTGCCTAAGTTTTCCCCGTGTCTTTTAAGCAAAGGTGCAAGGAGAAACATGGCAACAGGGCCTCCTTCCTTCTGCGGGGAACCCCAGGGGAGTGTCACCCCACCTCTTCCCGCTTCCTCCTTGTCACCCAAGACGCAGATCAGTGGTAGCCACCTGGCCAGCACCAATCCCCCCACCAGGCCAGCCCCACTCCTCTCCAGTCCCACCCAGGGGACGCAAGCTCCGTCTCCAGAGGAAGAGGAGTGGGACACCGCCAAGTCCAACAAGTGCCCGTGAAGAGCAGTATAAATTACATAACACGGGAGGAAAGCCAAAAAACTCATCCCGCGCTTAACCCTTAAGATGCCACAGCCCCCCACCCCCCCCC
>VZSZ01005503.1:0-16615 GCA_013398815.1 Ibidorhyncha struthersii
ATGCCTCTGAAACACTGACAGGCTTGGGGCATCAACCACCTTCCCAGGAAGCCTGTTCCAGTGTTTGAGCACCGTCTCGGTCACATTGCAAAGCCCTTCAATCCACGCACAGCACACTGTGCAGATCCCATCCACAAAGAGATTCTCCCATTTTGGTCATTTGAGCTATTATAGGATTTTCTCCCAAGGAAACAATTCTGTTCATCACTTCGACTGTCAAACAGGAAGGATGTTTGCATGAGGAGTTCTTGCTGCACTTTTTAATAAAGACAAGGCCACGCAGGTGGTGTAATCACCTCTACCAACTGAGAACTGCCTGCAGGCTCCTCTGTTAAAGACAGCTGGCTACGTGAGGGATTCATGCAGCACAGCCACAGCCCTCCAGACCCAGGAGAGCCCCTCCACTCACGTCAGCTTGCTTCAAACATGAAGGCAAAACCAGACATCCACAGGACAGACCTGTTCTTCAGTCCTCCCTGCAAGTACCACTGCACGGACTGCCTACATCACGAGGAAAGCGCCACGCTGCCAGTGCTCGTTTATATTTTATAGGCCACTGTCTCCCTTGTGCTGGAGCTTTTACTTGTATGACCATCTTCTGTTTTCTCTTGTGGGGTGGAAGGATTGTTTAACTGTGTCTGCTCTGGCACAGAAACATGCTCGTGTGCAGCTTGTAGCTCTGCTATCAGACTTCCTTGAGCAGACTGGAATGAAATGTTTTGATCAGATACTTTAATTGTCATGAGTTCCAAATTCAGATACTCTCAGCTACTAGAAGTGTCAAGTCCTGTATCCACTGTTGTTTTTTTTAATGGAGCATTTGGAATTTTCTGTTACGGAAGCAGTGTTCAAACTTATGTTTTACCTAAATGTAGTTTTTCAACTGTTAAAAACCAAAATGAACTGTTCCAATTGATGTGAAATCTGTTTGGTTTTACTGTTGGGGTTTCTTGCTTTGGATCAAGCCCAAATAAATTAATTTCAGTGGTTTTCATTCAGGCCATGAATACAAAAATCCAGCTGTTTCCACAATTCTGCCCCTCAGGACAATGAGAACAGTTTCCTTCAATAGCAGGAATTGACCACTGAATTTTCACACTCCAGTTAACTCCTACCAGAGTTAAATGAAAATTGATTTTTCTCTCGCTCCACTGCCTTGCCATGTTACTTTCCTGGATTTGCTTGGCTGTTCAAATTTTGCTGCTACCAGTGGCTTAGGAAATTGTTTTACAATGCAACACTTACAATTCTGCCTGCAGAGTTGTTCTGATTTGAGCTAGTAACCTACCTGGCCTTCATATCCGCAAAGCTAGAACACACATATTTGGTCTTCAGTTGAGATAAACTGAAATAACATTAGGTCTGTTTGTCAAGCAGACAGGGCTCTGCTGACGTACTGGTCTCAGATACCTAGAAGGTACCAAGACTTCCTGGGCTAGGGAACACTTTGGAAAGTGTTTTCTGACAGATTCGTGGAGAAATGGAAGTTTTACACCAATTTTGCCCATGTTGCATCACCTACTCAAACTTATTATCCGTGCCCAGCACAGGAACCGCTAAATAAATGTTCGGCTCTAAAGCAGCACAAGGATGTTCATCGTACCCTTTTGACTTGTTCACTGTCTCCTAAAGCTGCCTCCTTGCTGCTGCCGATCAGACTCGCAGCTCATTTGTCTGTGTGGCTGATCTGCCCCAGGACCAGGCACCTGCTCTCACATCCAGCCCCACAAACACATCCCTAGAAACAACAATGTCCACATGCCTCTTCTCCTGCCCCCAGTGTACCCAAGGCTTCCTGAAGAAGGCAGCTGATTATTTCAGCCTTCCTCTCCTCCCAAAAAGGGAGAGCAAGTCAAGAAAAAGTAAGCTAAAACTGTTAATTCTATGCTCACTCCCATCACCAACCCAATTCCAAGGAAGGAAAAAGTCATGGCTTTAAGCTAGTAAAAATCGTAGTAGGTTCTGCTTATACATCTACCATTGAATAATGTGATTCTTGGCGCTGGTGGATAAAATCCCACCGACCCAAATGGGAAGCAGATTGTCTGTTTAAGATACTGGTCCAGGTTTTAAGAGATTTCTGTTCAAGCCCCATAACAATGTGTCTAAACGATAGCCTGAGCCCATTCTCTCCTTGAATCCAAACTACTTCAACATGAAATTCACTCTCACGTATTGGTTTTGAGGACATTCTGGAAAAAAAGAGGTTTAGCCTGGTCTATTTGTTAGTAAAAGCCCATGCACATCCTACTGGGGAGCTGAATATCTCCAGTAGCCATGAGCCTTCCCCAAACAAAAGTAAGAGAGAATCACACCCAGCAACACTGAAAATGTGCTTTCAGCTTTCCACCCCAGTTATACATTCGGGAATGCAGTGTGCCCAGGTGGCCACGAAGGCCAACGGCATCCTGGCCTGTGTCAGCAATAGTGTGGCGAGCAGGACTCGGAAGTGATCATCCCCCTGTACTCGGCACTGGTGAGNGAAGAGGAGGCTGAGGGGAGATCTTATCGCTCTCTACAAGTACCTGAAAGGAGGTTGTAGAGAGATGGGGACTGACCTCTTCTCCCCAGTGACAAGTGATAGGATGAGAGGAAATGGGTTCAAGTTAAGCCAGGGGAGGTTTAGGTTGGATATTAGGAAAATTTTTTTCACTGAAAGGGTTATCCAACATTGGAATAGGCTGCCCAGGGTGGTGGTGGATTCGCCATTCCTGGAGGCATTTAAAAAAAGGGTAGATGTGGTACTTGGGGATATGGTTTAGAAGTGTTTTTTGTCAGGTTGGACTCGATAATCTTAAAGGTCCCTTCCAACCTCAACAATTCTATGATTCTATGATTCTGTGTTTTGTTGTTGCTGCTGTATTTTTTTAATGCTTTTTTTCTTTCCACTCCCTCCTCCTCCACCTCAATTTCAAGTCGATCTTTACAACATCGCCCATTTAGCCAAGCAGATTCGTTCCACATCTATAGGCATTATGCCCTAGGCACTATGTGAGATGCAGGCTGCCAACCTACCGTATGCAAAGCAGACAGCATGGTGCATAAGTGGGGATGCACCCTGCATTTTATCTTGCTCTTCAGGTGTTTCTGAGGACAAAAGGAATTACTCAACTTCTCCACCTCTGTCTGCTGTCTGTAAACATACTCTTTAGCTCCTCTAGGGAAAAAATTGACAGCCAAGAGGGAAATATCGCATGCACTGCCAGCTGGGTACAGTTCTGACTTAGGACTTACATTCTAAGACCCAGATTAACCTTTTCCTGAGCAAGTATCTTGTCTACCTACCAAGGGAGATATGGTTTCAGCTGGAACTTCAGTAATGCAAACAAATAGCAAGAAAATGCTATCTCTGCATCAGGAACATGAGAAAGGCCATTTCAAAGATTTTTTTCAGCTGAGTCATCCACACACATGTATCTTTTCTTTTTTTCAAGGAAGCAAAGTGCAAATAACTAAAGGTATTTCAAAGGCATTTGAAATAAACAAAAAGGATTTGCCTTGGTTGAAAGCATGTTTATAGAATAGCAGCCTGAAATCCTCGGAAATCTAGGACCTCTTCTTCTCACCTTTGTAGATGTGAGTGACTCACATGAGCGTTCGGACCACGCTTTGCTCCAACCTCTCTTTCAAATCATGATCATTTTGTTCAGAGTCAATGACAGGAGAAGCCCACTTTCTCTCCAGATGGGTGATTCATAAAAGTAAACTTCCAGCAGTGTCTGTTCTTTTTAATTGTTTTCTTCACGCTAAATTACCCAAGTCTGCAAAGATAGGAAGCATTAAAACTCTGAGAGGGAGAAGAGGCATTAGATTTAATCCCTTCCCATATCAAATTTCTGTACTGTATATTTCCTAAGTGATTCGGTGTCAGGTGATGAGCTTTACTTGTCAGGTTATCCGACTCTCATCATCAGGAAATTTGTTATAGAAGTTTCATTTTCCATTCCTTAACTTAATCCTATTACTCCTTAATTTGATCCTATTACAACCAGGATTGTTGCTGCTAGCCGTGTCCATACATCAGCACTGAGATGAAGAGTTACTGTAAACTGTGGAAACCCAAATCATTTTATTACAACTCCTAGAGCAGCACAATTTCTAGGTGGGGCCTTTTCCAGGGGGGTGGTTCATCGCATGCATGGAGGGAATGCTGCTCTAATGCTAGTTTACCTATGCCAGTTAATTGGTGTTTACCAATTAGAATCATGTAAGTCATTTTCCTGAGCATACAGGAAAGACTAGACCTGGCACAGAACATCTACAATCACAGAAAAATAAAGCAAAATTGCTTCTTTACACTCCTGGATATTTCAGAAATTCCCCATGGACTTGCCTTAGCTCTAAGGTATGATCTCGGATTAATAGTTTTGATTAAAGCAAAGGAGGAAAAGAAGAGGGGAATCAGAACAGAAATAATATCTCCGATCAAAACAATCCTTTCTGCAGCTTTATTGCAGTGTTCTGCATAGTTTGTTTCTAACTGCTATTGAAACAGAGGTTGGCTGCTTTTCAACAGCAAAGTTTAAACATATATATTGTGTGTATATAGACACACATGCATAAATATAAATTACACATATACTATTAAAACTGCAAAACCGAGCACACGCAAGTATCATAATGCCAGATTTAAGGCTACCCATGCTCACGTTGTGCATGTGCTATGACTTGGTTGTAAATGACATGATCACATCTTCTTTTCCTTAAGACCTCGTTCATTCAGTGCTTAGTATGTACCTCTGTGGTTCACACAAGCGTGGGCTAACCCTCCACTTGCAGAACTGTGATGAACTTGCAGCATCTTCTAGCCTCTCCACTGTACAATATAGAGATCACAGAGAAAGCAAAGGGTTTGACCAAAGCTAACGCCCTGCCAAAATTCCCATGCTGCTTCAAGGTGGGGGAGTACCAGAGCTGCCTGCTCAGAAAGACCTGAACCGTTCTGCCTTAAGTTTTCAAATTCAGCCACAAACAGAATTTCCAACTTGGTAAATTTCAGCCCAAATGATTAAACTGTAGTAAGGAAAAAGATTTTATACTGGGAAGCGACTAGACTCTGGCATCGCAGCCAGAAGGCCTCTGTGCTACTCTTGTCTTTGCTACTGAGCAACTACAGACCTCCAAGCAGTGTCACGCCTTTGTTTCCTCAGTTGTTCTCTCTGTAAATGGTACAAGCAGGCAGTGTTTCCACTCTACTCCTGACAAAAGACCTCAGCAGTTTTATAGAGCCATGCTCTCTCCTTCCTGATGTTTTGATTTTACTGTAAAGGAGTCTGAATTCCACCTCAAGCCCTCCCCAAGTCAGCTTTCCCTTGGTATCCCCTTATTTGATCTTTCTGCTCTTTTGATCTTGAGCATCATTTCCCCTCTCATAGACCTAGGCTGGAACTGACGATGTACCAAATGTTTACCCAGAAGTAACTCTCCCACCACATCAAATCTCAGAGGTTTATCATCCAATCACAGAATGGTTTGGGTTGAAAGGACCTTTAAAGATCATCTAGTCCACTCCTCTCTGCCATGGGCAGGGACATCTTTCACTAGATCAAGTCGCTCAAAGCCCCATTCAACCTCACCTTGAACACTTCCAATGATGAACACCTTGAACACCTTATGTAAACTTTAATTAAATTGTCTATTGTGGTTGGAAAGAGTTTGGTTTTGCATGTCACCCATAGATACTGAGAAGCATTTAATTTCTGAGGAAGAGAATAGAGATATCTGAAGGGAGTCTGAAACTCTGACTCAGCTCCAACCTTGTACTGTTGGCTGGGAGACCTTTTCCTTCATCTTTGGATGTGCTCCTTATGTCCTTACACATACATAGAGGGTGTTGATATGGAATTTGTTGTGCACCTTTCTCAAAGTAACCACTTCACATATTCTGCAAATTGAGACAGCAGTTACCATATGCTTCATAGCTTCAAGAGCTTCTTCACAACTCCAAAACCTGTTATTTTTTCATTTTAGAAGAAGCTGAGATTGTAAACACATCACACAACTCCAAGAACCAGAAAGGGCAGATGACTGTACATTTGAGTTTCTAACACTCAAGCTTTAATTTGGCCTGGAGAGGGAAGCTGAAATAGCCAAAACTTGGTTATTAAAAAGAATTATCATTAGCTCCCATAAATCTTATCCCTTGCTGGGACAAACCTATTGCCCCTAACGTGAGAAACAGCAGAACAACCTGATCAGGGAGATGGCTTACTTTTTCTGCATATCAGCTACCTCAAGTCAGTAAAACTGTCAAAACGGAGCATTGTAACCTTAAATTGGATTGATTGCTGGGGAATCAGCGTAACATTGGAGTGATGAACTTCTGCTCCTTTAGTAGAATAAAAACAAAGTCTATGGTATTTGCTTATTCATCCCCATTTACAATCACTGCAGCAAACCAACCTGGAGCTCACCGATGCAGAAAGCCTTTGGGCGCACAGTTTGTGTGCTCTTGGCCGGGAACAAAGGACTTTTTATTCATGCACTGTGACAAAGCAGGGGCCAAATTTCCTGTTGGGGAAAATGATCAGAAGTTGAATGACATCAGCAGAGATTCGGTTTCAACCGACTCTCAACTAGCATAAAGCACTTTGGAGATTGCCACCAAATGAGTCTAATAGTTTTGCAGCAAAACCACTCCTAATTTATAGCCATGCTAATGGGAACTGAATTTACCTAAATGTGCATGTGATCTCATCATAAAGTCAGCAGCTCCATAATTCAGTTAGCTACTGAGTAAGACTGGCTCCTGGGGACTGAAGGTCAGACGTGGGCTCTCTTATTTTGGTGGTTTAGACACTTCATGTTTAATTAACATTTGTGTAAGATGACAGAGCTCTTCAGTGTAAAATGCTGTACCTGGAACACGGGAGAAAAATGACCTCATTTAACTCTGTTATGCAACGGCCCATATGACTCGCTGCAGTCATTTCTGAAGGTCTGTGGCATTTTGCGGTTGGCTGTAGCGTATCTAACCATTACGGCATCACTGAGAAGACAAATGTCCTTACAGGCAAATGTAGTTAACAGCACGATGGCTTGCAGGGCAGATGGATGAAATGAACATCTACAAATGAGCAGCTGCTACAGTGACATGTCTCCCTTGACACAGCCTCGGCAATCCAGGATGACTGTACCCGGTGCGTGTTGAGGGAGCTCTAAATGGAGATGTCTTCACATCTTCACTTGTCTTGAAGCAAGCAGTATACCTTTCTGAAGCTCATCTGTTAAATTTTTTAAGATCCCAGCTGGATTTATATTAACTTGCAAAGAAATATATTTGCTCTGTTTCCAGGCTCATAAATACTTGACCGCTTTGAGAAAAGCTCTTAGTCCCGGTATAATCTATTCAAGCAAGAAGATCTGTGAAAACAATGGTCTGAAAGCTGCTCCCATGATACAGAGCACTGCGGTTAAGTGGGTGCTGTTTGTGCCTACGTAGAAATGCATCAATGTCCATGTGGTCCCAAAACACTAAAAGCGCACTGTGTAATCCAAGGCAAAGTATTTTGGACTCTATCAGAATTTCTGAGCAACTTCAGGAGCCATGAAAAACTGTCTCCCCGGGAGCTGTCAGCCATTTCCATAATAACTTGTCAATAAGATCACAGTGACTTTTATGAACTTGTTTATGAACTCGTGCCAGCTTCTCCAGTACATCTGGGTCCTTCAGGATCTTTGCTAGACAGGTGTACTGGGTCTGGCTGGGATGGAGTTACCTTTCTTCCTAAGAGCCCGTATGGAGCTATGCTTCGGATTCATGGCTGAAGTTATGTTGGTAACACACCAATGTTTTGTCTGTTGCTGAAGAGAGCATCAAGGCTTTCTCTCTTTCCTACTCTGCCCACCCCACCCAGCAAGCAGGCAGAGGGTGGGCACGGGGCTGGCAGGGGACCCAGCCAGCACAGCTGACCCCAACTGACCGAAGGGATATTCCATACCATATAAGGTCCCGCTCAGCAATAAAAGCTCAGAGAAAGGAGGAGGAAGGGGTCATGTTTGTGGTTATGGCCTTTGTCCTCCCAAGCAAGTGTTACAAATGCTAAGGTCCTCCTTGCCAAGAAATCGCTAAACATCTGCCTGCCAACGGGAAGTAGTGAATAAATTCTTTTTCTTTTTGCCCCCCGCTTTGCCTCTGCATGCAGCTTTTGCTCTCCCCATTAAACTGTCATTACCTTAAATCACAAGTCTCCTCACCTTCCTTCTGTTTTCTCCCCGTCCCACGAGAGAGGGGGGTGAGCGAGCAACTGGGTCAGTGTCTGGCTGTTAGCCAGGGTCAACCCACAACAGTCTTTTTCAAGCACAGCATGAGGCTTGAGATAACAGCAGTTTTGATTCGAGCGTGCTATAAGCAGCTATAGTTGTTAACTGGCAGGGTCCTGTGCTGGTCACAGCGCTTGCCTGCTTTACAGTATGTTAGAGTCCAGGGCTTGTCAGTGGCTGCTTTAGCTGTTTGCTGTGGTGCTTATCACTTTACTCCACTGTGCCTGGACACATTTTGATAAAAGCAATGGCCACGCGCCAGGGCTGGCATATGGCCCTGCTGCTCTTCTGCTGTGTGAGCTTCCTTGCAGACAGCATGAGGGATTACACCTCCCTCAGCTCCTCCGGGATGGACATGTCCAGGTCTCCTGCACAGGCTCCCAAGTTTCTTGTACTTCTTTATGCATTGCTGTTTGCTCCTCTTATCTAACATCATCGGATTGTTGTTGGGTGTGTGGAACCTGGCTTGGTCCTGGCATAAGAGTAAACAAGTTGTTGGTGAGGTGACGAAGAAATGTGCCCCAAGGTGGTCAGTCAGTGGTGGCAGGGTTTGTGGGAGGATTTGGGCAGATGCCTAGCATAGTAATCACCTCAGATAGCCTGCAATTTTACACCTGAACAGGCCTATAAGCCTGTTGAATTGGCACACCATTTGAAGGAAGGGTGCCTTGCCTGACCCAATGAGACTCAGAAACTTCTAGCAACATTTTGGGGCTTCGCCTGTGCCTACTGACCCTATCCAGCACCATCAGAGGAAGCCAGATAAGGAAGTGACAGTCACCAAGGAGAGGGAAATCACTCAGGCCCTAAACCCTGAGCTTTTAAAGAAGCTGCAAGATCTGTAATAAATCATGGCCATAAGCCAGGTGAGCGGATTGCTGCCTGGTTGATCCAATATTGGGATACTGCATTGCTGTCAGGAGTTAAGACAGCAGGCAAGCCAGGCAGCTGGGATCCCTAAGTAGGAACACTGGGATTGACAAAGTGATTGGAAAGGGAACAGGAACCCACAGCCTTTGGACATGGTTCCTGTTGACTATGAAAGCCGGTTACCACCTCAAGGATGATCTGGTATGCTTCCTGGGCAAGTGGATCACCACTGAGGAAGGTATCCAACACTTGAGGGAACTAGAGATGGTGAGACTGCACCCAGTCTGCGTGGCAGAATGTGGTATGTAACTCACCAGCGTCGTATGCCAACATCCTGGTGCTGACATACTGGCCAGACTCTGAGCCATTAACTGTAGAGTGACTGTTCCAATGGCTCCAAGGGTTCAAAGAGATCCTCCGCTCCTTCCCCCTACCATGGGCCTATGTATCAATTGTCAGGGATGCCCCATGGAGTCAGCTTCACCCTGCCAGAAGGAAAGGAGGGGGCAGGTGCACACCATGCCACCCTGTAGTTCCTCCTGCACAACCAGGAGGAGGACATGAATCACAGAATCCCAGAATGGTCAGGGTTGGAAGGGACCTCTGGAGATCATCTAGTCCACCCCCCCTGCCAGAGCAGGGTCACCTACAGCAGTTGCACGGGACGGCGTCCAGGCGGGTCTGGAATGTCTCCAGAGTGGGAGACTCCACCACCTCCCTGGGCAGTCTGTGCCAGTGCTCTGCCACCCTCCAAGTAAACAAGTTCCTCTTCATGTTAAGATGGAACTTCCTACGTTCAAGTTTGCGCCCGTTACCTCTTGTCCTATCACTGGGCATCACTGAAAAAAGACTGTTCCCATCTATCTGGCACCCTCCCTTGAAGAATTTATAAGTATTGATAAGATCCCCCCCTCAGTCTTCTTTTCTCTAGACTAAAAAGACCCAAGCGCCTAAGCCTTTCCTTGTAAGAAAGATGCTCCAATCCCCTCATCATCTTAGTACCCCATGAAGCAGGGGGACATGCCCACCTCAAATCTAGAAGCCCACATACATGAACTGCAAGGAAGACCACCCCTAAGAAGCACCCATCCAAGAGGGCTGACAGCTACCACCAAGATAGTGGAAGACAACCAGCAATGCCCCAGATGCAGAAGAGCTGAGAACACTTCTCCTCCTGGCCTTGGTGAAGGAACTTCTGGCCTGAGACCACAGGACTCAGACAGTGAATACACCAACCAAGAATAGAGTCCCTGTCTCTGGCCAGGCAGAGGAAAGGGGACAACCAGATTTACTGGACAGTGTGGCCTGGCACATGGGATCCACAGGGGCAGAAGACTTTGGTGGACACTGGTGCACAGTGCAGCCTAATGCCATCCAAGTACAAGTGAGCAGAACCCATCCGGATTTCTGGAGTGACCTAGACTGGGAATGTAAGCTTGGTGAGCCCATGAACCATCAGGACATCTAGGGAGAGATGCAACATTCAGACTGGGCTCATGATGGAGGGGTGGGCGTGACCACTGAAGCTATTACACAGGTGGTAGATGACAGTGCTACAGAGGGCAGAGAGAAGATAATTCAGAAAGACAGGCAAGAGGAGCATCAGGCAACCCAGCACTGAAGTCTTCTTTCCCTAACTAATTTCCATACTAGAATTTTATTGCCTTCAGCCACATGTGGAATCTACATCTTGAGATTTCACAATGGGGACATGCTGACACAGGATTTGCGCTTCTCAGTACTACAGGATTACAAAGAACAAGCAATAGCTTCTGCTGATACAAGTCAGCATGGCTCCATTGACTGCAGCAACCTCATTGACTTAAACGAGACTTAATCGAATACATCTGTGATCATGCATTTTATTTCAGTATCCTATTTTTTTCCTTCCCCACTGCGGTCTCAAACAATGTTATTCAAGCCACTGACAAGGACAAAATTCAACAGAGTGTCATTAATACCAACCACAACTTCAAAGTCTGCCTGTCCACTGCCCATACTCCATCTAAATTAAATTGGGTAAGATTTATCTGAGCCTGATGTAACTAAATTAATCATGCAGAGCACTGACCTATCCTACCACAGGCTCCTGTGCCCCATCCTGCATGTTTATTTCAAAGGTAATCTAATTTACTGCAAACGTGCTCATCTAGCTGGAAAGCAGACTGTGATAGGCACTCCAGAAGGAAGAAAGCTTTCCAGAAAGCATGGCTCAGTGAATTCCTTTATATGAGGAACATAGAACCTATTTTGTTGGTTTTGTTGATCTGCACTGGAATTACTCACCCGCTCCCTACTCTTTGTCTCAATATATTTCTGAAGCACGGTTAACCTCCTAAACTCCAATCAGCTCAAAACTGAGTGGAATGCACCAGGCCTTTCCTCTGGGTTTTCCATAAAGAGCTTAAGCAACTCTGGAGAGCTGCTGGGTAACAACATCTTGCCTGCAAGGTACCTTTGGCAAACGAGAGTGAAATTCTGCCAGATGTTTGCTAGGAAAATGCTGAAGCACAAGAGCCCATCGAGTGGCCAGCAGGGGTATAGCCTGCCTTTGTAACACAGAAGAGAGCCAGAACACAACACTGACCTGAGTAGCGATGGGAAAAGAGATTTACATTGCAGGGGTCTCGTGTTCCTAAATATATACAATGCCAACCAGTGCTGAAATGATTAGAGGACAACACTATGATTAATAACAAGTGTCTTCTAGACACCAGATGTCTTCTGTCCCGCTCCAGGCTGTTAGACCTAACTCACCTTTGCCTCCCAAGCTGTATCTCGCACTTTGGCTTTGCCTCAGCAGTGCCATGAGGGAGGCATCAGAGCCAGTTCTGCTTCCCCTGGCACAACTCCCAGCAATACTCCCCTCTTACCGCATGAGGTGTAGAACAGGATAGGGAAGGTGGGTATGCATGTGTACATTGGGGCAGGGATGAAAGATGGATGGTCCCAAAACCAGGCAGAGGATGAGGGACCACTCAAGACATTTGGCCACTCTGTGTCATGGCAAATTTCACAGGTTGAGTCCCAGCAGAGATTTTAGCATCTATGAAGGCAATCTACTCCAAAAGTCCCAATCTTCCCTCTTTCCCCCAAGTGGTGCTACAACACTTGGTGGTGGCATGATGCTCCCTTTTTCCCATTTCAGGACTGAGGTGGAGTCCCGAAGGACTCAAGGAGACAGGCATTACCTACCACTGCTACCAAAGTTCCCCATCTCCTTGACTATCCCTTTCCATGCTGGTTCACTTAGCAGCAGGACTGCTACAAAACTACCCAAATGACCAGAAAGAGCTCCAGAGAAGCAGGGTGGGCACCATGAAAAGACAATAGTGGAACTATCTTTTAGCAAAGAGGGTGATGCTTCCAGACTTCAACAAAAGCTGTGTGATCAGTATCTGATCAACAGAGACTGACACGAGGCTGACAGCAGAGAATGGACTAACAAGGGATGGATTCCGCCTCAGCGTCCATGAAGATAAAATCTACATGAAGCCCCTGCCCATCAGCGCTGGCTCTGACAGGGATGCACAATTTATGGCATGTAAATAACCACGTGGACACTTTTACCATTTTAAACTCCTCGTTCTTGTATACTCTGTTCCATCTGTTGAGATTAAACAGTATCTTGCTTTGCTGTAGCTGTTTGTGCTCTGTTTGACACCCAGAAGAGGTTTGCAAGGGCTGAATTCAGGGACCTGTACTCACTAACACAACCAATACAGAGGCTGCCATAGCCCAGGCCTCTTCTAAGGGTGGGAGACTCAAATATTCAGAAACAAGAGAGCAGAAAGCGCATTCAGTACTCCACAACTCTGAAATTCCAGCAGCAGTTTAGGTTTCTAAATGCAATTCAGGGGATACCTAGCTTTGAAAATCTTTGGTTCACCTAAACTCAAGAAAGGACCTTGCTAGTGATCCAGTGAGAAAATCAACCTTAGGCTGGGAAAGATCTCAAAGAAAACAGGAAATAAAAAGGAGGTATATGTGCTCATTGTTTGCAGAAAGAGCGGACTCAAGACATGGTCCTTTCCAGCCCCACATTCCAATGACTAGATAGCACCACCATAGACAATACTAAAACTTTGATCTGTATCCTGAAGTCAAGGGAGACAACAGGGAGCTCCCATGAAGGATGCCAGATAGTGAAAAATATATACTGCATGAAAAACAGGGGAACTTTAAAAAATTAGTTAACCTGTTTCATTAGTTTCCCTCTTCCCAACCACCTCATTGGTTTCAACATTTTTCTGTTGGGGGTCCATATCTGCGTGCCCTCCTCATTTTCATCTGAGAGGAGTGCCTTCTACCCTACAGCATCTTTGCTGAGTATGGCAGCGCGAGTAATCCCTGCTGCAGGCCCTCATCCAGATGGATGAACAGACAGTAT
The DNA here is from genome assembly GCA_013398815.1 of Ibidorhyncha struthersii. Lineage (NCBI taxonomy): Eukaryota > Metazoa > Chordata > Aves > Charadriiformes > Charadriidae > Ibidorhyncha > Ibidorhyncha struthersii. Next base: position 13,523 of record VZSZ01005503.1, read on the forward strand.
AGAGATGGGTTACTTGCATGCATGCGAAAGCTGTAGGATGGCTGGCTGAGAGCATAGGAATAGCTGCCCTCCACCGTATTTGTATAAATGACAATAAACAAAAAAGAGCAGAAGGCTGAGTTGATCATAATACACAGCCCCACCAACAGACCCTGTCTGGCTGTAAGCTGCTGCCCTCCTACGGCAAGCTGGAACAGCCGCCCTTATCTCCAGAGCAGCTCCCTGTATTACTAAGATGAACCAAGTTCAGTTGCTGGTACCAGCTGCCAGAAATTACAGCTTCCAAACACCCAGTTTGCTGGCTCACTGTCTGTCTGAAGTAGAAAATAAGCACCCTGCAGCACTCAGCCTTTCTGTCCTGAGAGGGAGGCCTTTGTGGTTGGAAAGGACTCTGTGCTGCTCAAGGAGCAATTGCCATCCTGAGCCTGCCTGTGACATTGTTAGTGCTGAACAATGATGTCCCTGCAGAGAGGGCGTGGATTCAGGGCTCTTCTCCCTTAGTGACAGCTTTTTGTTGCTATTGTTGGGTTTTTTTTCTAATGTCTGTATCTTGGCAACACAGGAGTTGTTGACTTGGAAACTCAGCGCGTTAAATAAGACTAGGCTTGTTCAAGCGTTTCTGCTGAATCCTGCATCCGTTACCATGGCAGGACTGTGAAGTTAAACCTCAGCACAGGTACCAGGCATTTGCTCTCCTGCTAGTGCCCTTCCAGTGAGTTCCTTGGCTGCCTTCTGCCTTGATGACTCTCGTTCAGACAACTGCCACTGGTAGCAGTGCTTTTTCCCACCAGGTATCCCGTACACGTCTTACTTCCACTTTCGTTCTCATCCTCAAAGTCCTCTGAATGAAAACCATGCCCTGAAAGACAAAATGCCTCTGAACAAATTAAGATACCCCTAACTGGCTCTTATGAACAGAAGCAAACATGGCAGGACCAAAGCACCACGTAAGCGAGTCCACTGAAACAACAGCCCTTCCACTGAGTTGGAAACAAGCAGTTCATGAAGTCCCTTCTGGCAGCAGAAGGGACCCTCAAGTAACTGAAAATCAAAGGAGACTCTTCTGGTCTGAAAGACTGAATTTTTATGTGCCCAGCTTAAAGCACTGCAGCATACAAGCTGTGAGAAGCATGCCTCTGGGAAGAGCACAGACGGGTGAATTCAGACAACCTGCAGCTGCTGGTAACTGCTGAAAAATGCATCTTCTTTACTCACAGATGTCTTATATCACAGCTCTCAAACTTTACTATTTCAGTTAGAACTTTTTCTAAAAAGTACCATTAGCAATCTTCCTTTTTGGACTACACTTGTATTTTAACTTCAGCATCCCTGGACTTCTACAGTGAAACAGATGTCTCAGAGAGCCTATTGTATTTTATTGTAACTAGCACAAACTGAAAAGCAAGAGGCTGTGAAATCTGTTTTTTGCTCTGATAGGGAGTAAAATGAAAACAGGTTGCAGTTTGAAAGCTTCAGAGTTCAAAATCACAAGTTACAGTTTCATCTTTCAGAAATGGAGCCAGGGCTAGTTTTGCACTTAAAGACGGGGATATTTGGACATAGGCAGAGCCAGGCTCAGAGAGGATGGCAGTTGTCTGAAGCTACAGTAAATTCAGGACAGAGATTAAGGGGAAAACAGGCTAAATCAGGAGCAGCTTGCCTAAGCCAAATACAGCTGGGAGAGAACTGGGCCCCTTCGACTCTGCACAGTCCTGTCCATCACAAATCTAATTCTAATTCTGTATACAGGCATGAAAGTTCATACATAAGAGAAATTCAGGGCTGTTTTTCCAAAATTTGTCTTGGGATTCTGCATGTGCAGCGAATGCTTAGCCCTTATGTCACTAGAACCTGTATTTTTGGTCAATAGGTTTGCAGCCTCCAGAGCTGAATTTGCCTGTTCACGCTATTTGTATGGATGCTCCACACCTGCACCTATATAGATATGAATTGCTCTGAACTCTGTATGGCCTATTGTAGGTCACCTACTTTTTCCCTGGGCTCTGCCTGCCCAGAAATCACGCTGTCCTGAGAGCAGGCAATAACACAGCTCTGGCAAGGAAAGTCTTTGACACGCTCTCCTGTGCTTGGCTAGATTAAGAAGTCTGTTTTACTCAAACTTCGGTTTAAGCACTCTCTGGGGAATGCTCTAAGCTCTGGGGACACTTTTCTTGAGTTCCACAGACGCCTCAAGGATGCTCCATCCCGCTGACAACACACCCAAGCACGTCTGCTAGCCCCAAGGCTGCCTAGCTGCTGCTCCACAGCACAGCACAAATACAGCCACCACACCTTCACAAGTTGTTTCAGCCAGATTCGTTAGAACAAACCTCCCCAGGGTGCTCACACTATCCAACAGCAAAGCGAGGCGTCCTTTTTTCTACTTTGCAGCACAATACCCATGATGTTTTTCCATTTTTGGTCTGTCAGAGCACTGCTTACCTCTGGAGCCCATGCACCAGCCCACAGACACAGGCCTCTCTCTGGACAAACCCTCCTCTGTACACTTGCCAAGCAAGAGCAGGCTGCAGATCTTTTTCCTGTCTCCTCCTCTACCCCCTGGGCTCTGTGGGTGTTTTAACTCTGTCTATCTCGACTCTCAAGAGGCATCAACACCTTTAACCCACGCTGCAGCACCAGAGACCAAAGCGCTAGCTGCCGTCATTGGCCTAAAAAACCCCAACCGAGACTGATTTGCTACAGATCAGCCTCTAGCACACCAGGAAGCCTTGGCCAAGCTACGAGAAACGCTTCTAGTCGGAAGCAGCCAGGCTGCTTACAGCAATTTGAACTTCCAGACGACGAGGAACGACCTGTCCCCGCTCCGTGAGAAGGAACATGGCGGCCTCTGCACTACCTCGCGGCAGAAGCCGCCGCCTGCGCATGCGCAGCCAGTGCTGCCGCTCCTCCCCTCCACACGGCGGCGCAGCGCCGCCGCCCTCAAGACTGCGGCCGAGGACTACAGTACCCAGCATGCCTCGCGGGGAGTAACCGGAAGTGGATCACGGCCGCGCTTGCGCAGTGGGTAGGTGGGGTGAGCCGGAAGCGGCGGGGTCGTGCCGCGATGAGGGGCGCTGGGCTCAGCGCCGCGGT
>VZSZ01005503.1:16631-52097 GCA_013398815.1 Ibidorhyncha struthersii
GCTGGGCTCAGCGCCGCGCTCCTCGCCTGGGGTGGCGGCTCCCGGTCGGGCCCGCTGAGGGCCCTGCTGCCTCCGGTTCCGCGGAGAGGTGAGAGGCGCCGGAGGGACCCGTCGAGTCAGCCGGCAGCCCCTCCGCCGGGCTGTGCTGGGCGCTGTGCAAGCACAGGGCAGGCAGGGGGCTCCCAGCCTCTCCGCGGGGCGAGGAGCGAAAGCGGTAGGAGGGGACACACAAGGCCGACTGCTGTGGTAGGGCTAACTTCGGCCTCGGCGCCTCTTGGGGTGCGTTGGTGGCTGCACAGGGCGTTAGGCGAGCTGGGCTGTTTGCCTGAGAGCGATCGTGGGGGCCTGTCCCCGGTGCGATGCGTGAGGGAGGGCAAAACACCTCCTTTGGGGCTGCAGCGAGTCCCAGGCAAGGGGTGCGCTGCATGGGCACGGGCAGTCATGGGGGTGGGCAGAGTGAGACAGGAGGAGCAATGGGAGTTGGCCAAGGGGTGCAGAAAGTCATCACAAAATGGAGTCTGCGATACAGTCTGTGAAAACATCAGTGAGTTTTGAGGACAGCTTTGGGCTGAGAGCTGTGCAGCAAAGACTGTGAAGGGTCTAGCACACATGTCTTAAGAGGACCACCTGAGGGAACTGGGATTTAGCCTGGAGAAATGGAGGCTGAGGGGAGATCTTATCACTCTACAACTGAAAGGAGGTTGTAGCGAGATGGGGGTCAGTCTCTTCTTCTAAGTAACCGGTGATAGGATGAGAGGAAATGGCCTCAAGTTGCGTCAGAGGAGGTTTAGATTGGATATTAGGAAAAATTTCTTCACTGAAAGCTTTCTCAAGCATTGGAACAGGCTGCCCAGGAAAGTGGTTGAGTCACCATCCCTGGAGGCATTTAAAAGACATGTAGATGCGGTGCTGAGGGGTTTAGTGGTGGGCTTGGCAGCGTTGGGTTTACACTTGGAATCGGTAATCTTAAAGGTCTTTCCTAACTTAAACAATTTTATGATTGAACAAATACAGGGGTGAAGTGATAGGAGAAAGAGCAGCATGTCTAGACAACCAAAAGCTTCATGTTGTAATATTAGCTTTTCTGAGAGAATGTCTCTACAATATATATGTTCAATCTAATGAAAAAAAAAAAATCCACTAATGCATTTAGAGGGCAAAGAGCTGTGTGTTTAAAAGCTGTTATGGCTCAGTGAAAAAAAGAACATTTTATTCCACAGTAAATTTTAGAGTTATTTTAAATTATTTCTACATAATATTCAGTGTTCATGCACTTAAACACAAATATTTCCTTTGTCTCTTTAATCTTAACTCTTAGACAGACTGTGGTTTGGATACTACAGCTGGCTTAGTTATAGTCACTTCTTTAGCATAGATACAAGGTAGAACATGACTTGATTTATCTAGCAGCGGCGCTATATAACTTCTCTGTTGTTTAAATTATAAGCTTTTGTGTAAAGGTCTGGATAAGATGCAGAACAACATTTTGGTTAAGGCAGAGTCAGCAGTGAGAACAGTTTCGAATAAGCATGGATTTAGAAGTAACAGGGCTTTTTAGATAATAAAGAATCTATCAGAATGGAATCTATAACATGCAAGGCCCCACAAAAATATGATGAAGGGAAAAATATACTTAAAGTAGGAGAAGCAGTGAAACTTCTTGTGAGAAGGCACTCAGGTAATAAATAGGTAAACTAATACCCCTCTCTGAAGTACTGGGTGTAAACATTGTATCGTTTTGTTTCCCCCTTACTTTCCTGGTGAACCAACAAATTCATTCTGAACCTGTTTGCATTACTTTCTAAAAAAAAAAATGTAGTTTTATTTTTACACATGGCAGGCTCCTTGCTGGAAACGATAGTGATAGAAGAAAGTGTAAAAAGAATGTGGTTGAGGGATTCTGCGAATGATGTTAATTGTAGCCAGCAGGACTTGGCAGTGTGTTAGAACTGCTAATGTTTTAAAAGTAGGAACATGATTTAGATGATGTTTCTCAAATATTACAAAACAATTACCTGTGGTGATTTTAATTTTAGCATATCAGCATACACGGCTTCCCGTTTACACAAATGTACATGAATACATGATATACGAGTCCTAGTTAGTATAGATTTCCTATGGACAAGGGATTGATGGTTTCTGACGTGTGCTGTAACCAAGCTGTCAAAAGGACCCAGCTTTTTGTTGCAACTTCCATGCAGCTTTGCTACAATGAAAGAAATTTAAATTATTGCATAATAAACTAATCACGTTAAGTTTAAATCACATGTTGTCACTTCCAGGTTTTGCTACCACACTCATTAAGAAGTCCTATGATGTCAGAAGAGTTGAAATCACTCCTCTAGAGCAGAGGAAGGTAACTTTTGATACCCATGCTTTAGTGCAGGATCTGGAAACCCATGGTAAGTGATATCTGGTAAATAATTCAAAGGAAAACTTTTAGTTTAAGTGCTAAAACTTTGAGTGCTACCAATTTTCTGGAAGTACCAATACTTTGTATTATAAAATGTTTTGGCAGCCTCTTGAGGTGGCTGGTGCTGGAGAGGCATCTGATGCTGTTTGATGCCTTCTGTAACAGGGCAAATAAACTGTTAGATTAGACTTACCTTATTTGTAAGACAAGTTTATATAGTGTCTTCCAGCCAAGGAATGTAATTCACTCAAGAAATTTAAAGTAACAATACCAGTTAAAGAACTGGGTTTTGGCAAAAATGAAGCTTTAATAGGAGTTCCTTCTACCAGCCTGCTAATAGTAACTTAAAGGGTTTTTTTCCAACTGAAATATTTGCAGCAGCGTAGTGCCGTGATACACTACTAATACCTACACTTTTATTTTGTGAGTGTCTGAAGTGGCTGTCTGAAGTCAGATGAAAGGTCCATCTAGCCCCGGGTTCTGTCTCCTGGCAGCAGCTGTGAGTCAGTGCCTGCAGAAGAGTGTTAAAACAGGGCAGGTGCACGTGACACCTCCTCTTGTACTTTCTAAGCCTCCAACGCTTTTCACCCTATAGGTATTCTGGGTCAGGTGTGAGTTTTAGTAGCCTGCAGTGGAATTCTTTTCACAAGCTTATTCAGTCCCTGAACCACTATAAACTGATGAGTACCCAAAACGTCCTTTCTTGTGGAGATTCAGACCCTGGCTTCTATTTTAATTTGATGTCTGCTCAGCTCTTTTGTGGGAAGAGGGAATGACCATTTGATCTCTTGTGTCAGTCGTGATTATGTAAACTTCTGTCATATTCCTCCGTGATTCTTTTCCAAACAGAAGAGTCCTAGCTTGTTGAATTTTTCCTCGACCGGTAGCTTTTCTGTAACTTTGATCCTTGCTGATGCCCTCCTGTGAATCTTTTCCATTTTTATTGCATCCTGTTTCAAAGGGGAGGGAACAGAGCTGCTGGCACTATTTGACAACCAAATGTCCCATGGATTTCAACAGTGACATAATATTGCATGTGTTTTGTTTTCTGCTCCTTTTCTTAGTAATTCCTAAGGGTTTGGTTGGCTTTATCAATCCCTACTAAGCATTGAGCTGATAGCTTCATCAGACTAGCAAGTATCTTAAAATACCAAGATCTTTCTCCTGAATGACAGTAGGAACTTTATACAATCTGAGGTTAGGTTTTTTTCCACTGTTTGGATCTAATAATAATATTTATTAGTAGTTAGAAGACTCCTAATAGTGTACTAACAATGTTTATTTTTTTCATTTATGTCAGACTTGTCTGCCTGTAGTTCCCTACATCTCTTCTGAACTGTTATTAAAAACTGGCATTGTATTTGCCATTTCCCAGTCCTTGGGTAACCAAGGTAGTTTGTGAGATGTTATTTGTCTGCAGTACTAATTCAGCTATTTCTTCTTCGAGTTCCTTTAGAACTCGTGGGATGAAGTCTGTCTGGTGCTGATACACTGTGGTGTTATTCAGTTTAATTTGTTCCATAACTTCTGCAAATACTTCAGTACTACAGTGACGGGGCGCCATAGCTAAAACCTACACAAATCACAAAAGTGAGAGAGGCATTTAGTTTTTCTCAAACTTGCTGCAGGCGGTTTTCAGGCTCCATTCTCTTGCTTATATGAATTTCTCTACGTTTTCTAAACTTGCATGCAACAAGATCAGTTCCTGCTATAGAGGAAGAACAAAATAATGAATTGGCAAAAGCCTCAGCAACACTGAAAATTCAGAGGAATTGAAGCAGTACTGTCACACCCCTTAGTGGAAGGAAACTGTCATGACACCTGCATGGATTTTTTAGTAATGTGAGCCAATGGTGCAGCTTGGCAGTACCAGTATTTTAGAAGGGAGCAGAGACACGTTTCTCTACATAATGAGATAAATGAAGGCATTTTTCAACACAAAGTTAATTGATCCCACTTTATAAAATAGGCCGATTGAAATACAACACACATCAGTGAGACTGCTGGAAATAAATCCTTAGGGCGAAAGCTCTTGGCGCTAGATCAGACATGGCTAATACAACAGCTGTATTTTTTTCCCCACTGTTCGCCACGCATCATCTTTAATGCTTCAAAATTGCACCAAACTGTGGACAAAGTGCAATTTTTATCATCAGAAAGTAAAAATCCCAGTTTGAGTTTATCCTGCAGGCAATGGATTTAGCAGGTTTTAAAATCAGTTTTGCATGTGTTCGCATCTGTGCAGAACAATTTCAATATATGCAGATTTACCTTTTAACTTTATTCTATAGGATGCATGCTTTGTAGCTCAAGGTAAGTTTGGTTTTAACAGAATTTGCAAAAGTTCCTTATAAAGTAAAATGTTGCTGAATTATTTTTATAATGCGTGAACAGTTAAACAATGTACGGAAATTTGGTCCTCCTGTTAGCTGCATGCATAGACTATTTCAGTATGTTGAAAATTAACGTGCTTCAGATTTCTGCACCATTAAGTCTGTGTTTTTTCTCGTTAAAAGTCCCAGTGACTGGCTCCTCGCTGTCAGTTTTCAGTAACTGCGTGACTTCCCATTTGCCACTGTAGCTGGGTACAGCACTCGAGTGTCCCAGGTTATTATGTACCTCTTGCTCTTCATCCAGTTTTCTACCACTACCTTAACTTGTCATCCTTCAACTGTCTTCTAGGCTTTGGGAAGGAACAAGCAGAGACCATTGTATCGGCATTAATAACCCTGTCAAATGTCAGCTTAGACACGGTCTATAAGGATATGGTTACACAGGCTCAGCAGGTAAAAAGCAATCTCTGGTGTACGTGTACAGCACTGTGTAGCTATAATGGCTCATATTTGTGGCTCATTGTGTAGCTGTAATGGCTGGGTGGAGAATGGATCGAGAGCAGCCCTGAGGAGAAGGACTTTCGGGTGTTGGTGGATGAGAAACTCAACGCGAGCTGGCAATTGTGTGCTCACAGCCCAGAAAGCCGACCACATCCTGGGCTGCATCCCCAGCAGCGTGGCCAGCAGGGCGAGGAGGGGGATTCTGCCCCTCTACTCCACTCTGGGGAGACCACACCTGCGGTGCTGTGTTCAGCTCTGGAGTCCCCAACATGAGAAGGACATGGACCTGTTGGAGCAGGTCCAGAGGAGGCCACAAAGATGATCAGAGGGCTGGAGCCCCTCTGCTGTGAGGACAGGCTGAGAGAGCTGGGGGTGTTCAGCCTGGAGATGAGAAGGCTCCGGGGAGACCTTATAGCCCCTTCCAGTACCTAAAGGGGCTACAGTAACGCTGCGGAGGGACTCTCCATCAGCGACTGTAGTGGTAGGACTAGGGGTAATGGTTTTAAGCTGAAACAGGGGAGATTTAGATTAGGTATTAGGAAGAAATTCTTTACTATGAGGGTGGTGAGGCACTGGCACAGAGCCAGTGAAGGTTGCCCAGAGAAGCTGTGGCTGCCCCATCCCTGGAGGTGTTCAAGGCCAGGCTGGATGGGGCTGTGAGCAACCTGGGCTGGTGGGAGGTGTCCCTGCCCAGGGCAGGGGGGTTGGAATGAGATGATAGGTTTCCTGTTTTAAGGGGGTATTAAGAATAGTTGTATCTTGCACCTTTCATCTCCCAGGAGTGTTTTCCAAATGCAGCCACAATATATAAATGTAACACGAGGATTGCTTCACTTCCTGCTCAAAGGTTCTGAGGTGAAGAGAAACTTTTATCTGCGCTTTACAGCGGTTGAGGGCAGAAGAGAAATTCAAGGAGGGGTTCCTGAGAGATAACAAAACCCCGTCAGTGTTTTTAGTGAACTTTAGTAAAGATGTCAACTCGGTCTTGGTTCTAAGACATACTGTATTTGTCCTATTTTCCTATTCATAAATTAAAACTGACTATTAAAACTATTTAATTATCTTATTCTGCACTTCAGTCTCTAAAGCTACATCTGTAGTAAAAGCTGAACGCTGCTACGGTGTGGGCATACACCACCACACGGTTGTCCAGAGCCACTGCCCACCCTGGTTTGATTTTGCCCTGTGCCAGCTCTGTCCCCCTGACCTGGGCACAATTTAAAGTGTAGAGCCAGGAACCGTTCCCACCAGGCAGAGTGATTTAGGAGGAAGAGATTTTAGCCATCTGGACGTAATCTGTGGTGTGTCGTGTGCCCTCAGGGACACAAGTGGGCTCTGAATTATTGAGTTGTTGGTATAAACCTCCCTGTTTGCACTGGTCAGGTCAGCGCCTCAGCCTGCGCTCCAGCAAAGCATCGAGGTGTCTCACAGAATCTCCTGGATTGGAAAAGACCTGTAGGATATTCAGGTTCATGTTTGTGGGTGTATCTGGAGGCATTGAATCAGTTAAGCAGCATGGCTGGTTTTTCTGTTGGTAGTAGAGGTGGTGACGAGTTTTGGTTTAACAAATTGCCAAAATGAAAGGACTTTGGTTTTTCTCGTAGGCTGGACATCTGGGCCAGGATAATAAAGGTCTGATGCACAGTAATGGTTTTAATAATTACTCAGGAAGGCTGTGCAAGCTGAAATTACGTGTCATTCTTCTTCAATGAGTTAATGCAATTATGCATTCATTGCTATTTTTTTAAACTGCTGAGCCTTACATCCAACAGATTTTTATTCCTATATTCCTAATAAAAGTTATCAAACTTTTTTTCTGTAAATCTCAGAAGAAAAGAACTTTTGTCTCTCGACTTTTTTGGATCAAAATGGAAATCTTTCCTTTTGGAGACCCTATTATATGTGAAGAAAGTCAGTATCCCAAATATAATTTGCATGGAATCGTGTTAGGCAGAAACACTGTTTTTTATAATGTAGCCAGTGCTGAGGCTGAATGTTTTAAGATGGGATGAGGCAAATTAGCTTCTCTGTGTAAATTCAACTGAAGTTCTCCCAGGAATTGTAAAAACTTTGTTGTGTTCAACAAAGTAGTCAAACTTCAGTGGAAGTCGGGGTCAGGGCATGTTATAATGAATTTAGTTCAACACAGGATCTGAGAAATACTGTTTGCTTGTAATCTGAACGAGAGCTCTTCGTTTTGTGGCTCTCAGCTTTAAAAGCAGAATCCCACAGAGATATGTCATTTTCCATGCTAAATAGTAGGATAACTTCGTTATGCTGGCTAAAGGACTGTCGCTTTTGAGATTCTAAAATACAAATTTCTTCCTGTATTTCACTTTTTTATTTATTTTTTAACTCTGTAGTTTATAAATAGCAGTCGAATTCTGAACTTGTTAGTCCCAACACCAGGAAGGCTTTTTTCGTTGCTTTTCAGTGATGTTTTACTGGTCTGTCTCACACTTAACGCTGAGAGGACAGTGTGATATTCGTATCATTAAGTTTTTGGCTTTTGCTGACTCTGTGGGCAAGAAATGGAAGTGCTGCCTTTGGATTCAAACCAACAGTCCTTCACGGGCTACTGAATGCTCATTGAAAATCAAAGACAACGAAGGACTAACCTGAAGTTTTGGGTCTATTTCATTTCATAGCTTGGACTAATACCTTTTTTGCTTAAATTCAGAGTTAATGTCTTAAAGCAACAGAAAAAGCACAAACCCAAAACTTCTCGAGTCTTTCAAACAAATCGCAGCTATAAAATTCTGTGTTTCTGTCACTTTCTTGTTGGAGAGTCTCCCTGGGTTTGTGCTTTGCAGTAGCTGATTTCATAATTTCAGACCTAAAATCTTTACTTTCCTTTACTTACCAGAAAGCGTGCAGCTTGATCATTGACATGTTTTATTGTTTCTAAGGAAATAACTTTACAGCAGATAATGGCACATTTGGACTCCATTCGAAAAGATATGGTCATCCTGGAGAAAAGTGAATTTGCAAACTTGAGAGCAGAGAATGAGGTACTAATAAATATTTTTAATTAGGCAGTTAAATTGTAATATATGTTGGGCTATACCTGTTGTACATTTTTGTGGAACAAAATATGAATGTAAAAGTAATTATGGATACTTTTATCAGAGTTGAAGTATTTGTAGATTACAACTTCTATAATCACATAAAAATATATTTCATGTGATAAAACTTGCTCAGTTCTTCTGTAAAGAAAAAAATCTACACAGCTCAGAATTGTCTGCAGTATTTTTATTTAAGGGGATTCTGGTAGAGTCTTGTCACTGTTAACCATACAATGCAGGCAGAGTAGTCAGCCGTTTCTTTGCAACAATTTAATAATAATAATAAACTGGTGATAATAATAAACTGATGATAATAGTAAACTGGTGATTCAGACACATTTTGCTTTTGCTTGATAGCATTTTGGTATTTTTCTGCTGTTTTTAGTCTCAGAATAACACAATCATCATCATTACAAAATAATTCCTTTATTTTGAGGAGAATTCCCAGCAGATTATATGTGGCCATACAGATAGAACACACTAGTTAGGATATTCAATGAAGAACAAATTGCTCCATTGGGAGGAAAATTAGGGAAGAGTAATTGCATGCATGTGGTGGTAACGCTTACGTGGCTGATTAACTTGGTCAGCAGTTTTCTGAATTTGTAAAATCGTTTTTTCTTTTCCTCCTCTGCACCTAGAAAATGAAAACTGAATTAGATCAAGTTAAACAGCAGCTAATGGTAAGTAAACAGCAAGTACCTACACACTCCTCTTGGGGAAAGTAAAGAGTTATTTTCACAATCTTTATTTGCTTTAAAGAATGAAACCGGTAAAATCCGAGCTGACAGCAAGCTAGACATAAACCTGGAAAGAAGCAGAGTGACGGATATGGTAAGCTGGTCTATGAAGATACCCTTATCAGTGCGGTGTCTTGTTTTCCATTACTACAACTGTGATTTATCATTTACCCACAGTTTACAGATCAGGAGAGGAAACTGATGGAAGCAACTACAGAGTTTCATAAAAAAGTAAGCATTGAACAAAGCTCATTTTCTGTTGAGCAGGATACAGTTACATGTTGCATGTTACGTAACCGCCAAACTGTTGCGAAAGTTAATACAATTTTGATTTTTGAAAAGGCTGGGCTGTATCACTGCCATCTGTTGGATGTGTTTATTGCCGAGGACTGCGGGGTTTGCACTAAACACCGTTCGGGCAGAAGGAGGCATACAAGCCCTGTCTCTGGCTTCCGGAGTATCTTATGTGCAGGCTGTTAGAGGTGGGGCGGGCGCTGTCGTGCTGCCCTCCCCGGTATTGACAGGTGAGCTGTACCAGAGGGATGGTTCAGCTGCCTACAGCCAAGCAAGAATGTCAAGGGCTGGAAGTCCTCAAAGCTGGAAACAGGCGCTGAAGGCGAGGATGGACATGTGCCATCGTCTCTCTTTTCTGGGCATGGCTGGTGAATGCTCAGACCTTTCTTTTGCAAAAATTCAGTGTTACTACCTATGCGCTGTAGAATGCCTTCTTTAGGAGGTGCTGGCGTTATCAGAGACAAAAGTCTGTATGATCTGAGTTTTCTCTTTTTCTATCTCCCTCTTTATTCTTTCTGGATTGTATTAAATGCTGCTCTGGGTCTTCTAAGGTCTCTTACCAGTTACATATTGTACGTCAGTGAAAGATTGGAAATTGGTACCTCTTTCTTGTTGCTGGTAGCATGGTATTTTTGTTTGTTTTTTCAGAGATGAAAGTGCTAGAGATCACTGTCATATTTATGCTTTCTTTTAATGTTTCAGGATTCAAGTACCAACAGTGTTATCTCAGAAATCAGTAATAAAATCGACACTGAAATAGCCTCCTTAAAAACACTCATGGAATCAAATAAACTCGACACAATACGTTATTTGGCAGGTATGTAATAGGCAAGGAGGTGAGTACCAGTATTGTGTTTTGGATGTACAAAATTTTATTCAAGAATATATGCAAAGTGAATTCAAGAAGCCAGTTGTGTAGCAGCAGATAGCTGGGACTGGGCAAGGGGGGATCCTCCGCAGCTGAAAGAAATGTGACAGAGAACACAGAGGAGGTGGGAACATGCAGACACTGCTGCAGTTGGACTAGGATTGCGCCTAGAACAGGGACTAGGAGGAACATGGACATGATTTTTTTTTTTTTTTAAAAGGGTAGGAAAGAATCCTAAATACCTTGTCTAGTCTGGTAGTGCCTTTGCTTGCTGCAGGGCAGCCATTTATGTGGCAGAGTCGCTCCAGCAGTTCTCCTGCACTTATTTAAGTTACCCTGAAAGTTTGCTGATACTCAGGACTAGTCTGAGAGTGACCAGTTCTGCCTCCCGTTCAGTCCTCTACAGACACATGGTTTCAGCGTGGCAGTACTGGTACTTTCCCTGCCAAGCAGAACAAATTTCAGTCTGATTTGAGATTGTCTTCTCAATATATACATAACCAGTGAAATTTTTATTGTATTGGAGCTGGATAAAAAGAGAGTAACGTATCATATTTGGAAGTGAGAACAAGTTCAAAGGGAAACTTAATTAGCCTTATTCTAACACCAATTGAAACAGCAGCTTAAGAGATCTGAAAGAGAGCTCATCAGGCTTCAGGCTCTGCCTAGATATCTTAACGTTGTGTCACATAGGTGTATTATTAGTTCATTGTCATTTTGTTCAGTGGGAAATCATTTTAATTATGTCTAATACAAGACCTGGTACAGCCATCTCTGCTGTAACAGTTTCCAATAGATGGGTGACAAAAGGAAAAGTTACTGTAGCCTGTTGTAGTTATTCAGGTGTGTCCCTGAAAACATAGTTCCTCAGGCTGCTGAATTTGACCTCCCTCTCACCACCTGGGCAGTGCTGCTCTGCAGGATGTTACATCTAAGACAAGTCAATTGTCTTCTAAAATTACTCTGTCACACCTGCAGCAATTCAGGAAGTTTTGGAGGCTCTGCTCTACAGTTATTCTTCCATCTCTTTGCAGTTAATTTCCCGTATGTAGAAGGTGATATGATTTAGCATTCAGCTGGGTTTTTTTTGTTTTTTTTTTTTTTTAACAGCTTCAGTATTCACTTGCTTAGCAATAGCACTGGGATTTTACAGGTTCTGGAAGTAGCTCTAAATGGAATGACTGCATCAAATACACGTGGAGAAGAGGCCACCCAGGCAACATCAGTTCGAGGATCATGTTTATGCTGTAGATAACCTTGGTACTTTTTTGTTTTGATATTCTTACTGTGCATTAAAAATGTTTTCTGAATATGTAACACTATAAAGATCAAAATAACCTGGGGGCAAAGTAGGCAAATAGTAATATTTCCTTGTCCTCTGTTGAATACTGTATTTATTTCAAAGGACGACTTATGCTAAATCAGAAAGTGTTTCCTAATGTGTTTTTGAATTAGTTTTGTTTTCTTTTGGAACATTCTCAATGGAACATTCTCACTCAGCTCATCTTGACATGGAAATATTAAACATTTGACAGGCCCTTAAAATAGGAATACTATTCCCTTATTGGGAATAGTAATGCCAGATTCCAACAGATCCACTCTGATCCAAGTAAATTAATCTTAAATATAGGATCTGGATTTTCGCCTTCAGTCTGTTCCTCTCTTTTCTGATGGATTGAAACCTGGCCCTTTGGGTTTGGGGTTTTTTTTTATTTATATATAAACGCACACTCTAAGGCCTTTATTAAAGAATCCTTGTTTTTCTTGAAAACTGGTTTACATAAATTTAAAATCTCATGTAGAACTAAAATGTCTCCATAGATTTAATATTTTTAGTATCTCGAAATTCCTGTAACCTCAGAGGTCAACAGAATGGGAGAATGTTTGTCTGTCTTTCCAAGGGGAAATGCCTCCACTCCCAGCACGTGAGTACAGCCCTGCAGATAAGTGCTCTTAACTCCTCCAGGTAGGGCAGAGTATTTCCAATAAACCCTCACGTATTTTCTGGGCATAGGATCTGGCTTGTAACATGGAAAATACTCAGCATCTCAGTGGTGCCAGTGTGACGCTGATCATACTCCTCCCATCTCCACACTCCTCCGGACCGTTCTGTAATCCTGTGGGACACACTGACCCTCCGAACTTCTGGTGATGACCCCTCTACCTTCTGCAAGGACTTCACAACTCTTCTTGCAGAGGTGCGACATAGCAGGTGGATGCCTTCCAAGACTGAAGCAGTTGCACCTTGTTGAGTATAAATGCATATGCTTGGCTTGATTCTTTTAATAAAATAATAGTTTAAAAAAAAAATCTTCCTGGATTAAACTTTGAAGTAAGAGTAGGCCGTTTATGGGCTAAAGAGTATTAAGTACTGATTAGTGGCAATTTTTTTTATTGCAGTTTTATTCCGTTTACTGTTGAACTTGCTATATTCTGTGCATTAAATTATTTATCATCTTCATTTAAGAAAATAAAATGAATTTCTTATATTTTCTATCTGACTATCTGAAGGACTTGAATACAGATTACCAGACTGTAAGCAGGCACAGTGCTATTATATTGGGAGTTGCGGCTGCTTTTTCTGTTGCCTGTGTGTTTGTCATACAGGCATGGGTGTGGGCAGCAAGGATCTCGGGAGGTGGTTGGCAGCCGCTTGTGTCTGTTGCAACAGTTGAATGTACAAATCCATCTTCTGGTAAGCTATAGCCATTTCTGAGGTTCTCTGAATCATAGAATCATTTAGGTTGGAAAAGATCCTTAAGATCACTGAGTCCAACCCTTAACCTAGCACTGCCAAGTCCACCACTAAACCATGTCCCTCAGCGCCACATCTACGTGTCTCTTAAATACCTCCGGGAATGGTGACTCAACCACTTCCCTGGGCAGCCTGTTCCAATGCTTGACCACCCTTGCAGTGAAGACGTTTTTCCTAATATCCAATCTAAACCTCCCCTGGTGCAACTTGGGGCTGTTTCCTCTTATCCTGTGGCCTGTTACTGGGGAGAAGAGGTCGACTTCCCCCTCGCTACAACCTCCTTTCAGGTAGTTGTATAGAGTTGTAGAGTCTCCCCTCAGCCTTCTTTTCTGCAGGCCAAACAACCCCAGTTCCCTCAGCCACTCCTCAGAAGACTTGTGCTCCAGACCCCTCACCAACTTTGCTCTTCTTTGGACGCAGAATGACTCAGATTGATCTTTTGCTCTGTTCCTACATAAGAATTTAGCACCAATGGTGATGTAGGAAATAGCTCATCTATGGCAGCTTCTTGCCGCCATCATGCCCTACGCACTGAAGCAGGCTCTGGAGATTGGATTTCTCCTCTTTAGCTCTGATACAAGGTTTCTGCTGTTACTCAGCGTGCCTCTCCCTCGGTCTGTGCACACAAAAGCTGATTTATTTTTTTTTTTAGTACCTTTGAAATTCTGAGATTAAGCTTCCTGTAGTAACTAAGGAAAGGGCCGATCAGGAGTCAAGCACTAGCAAATTATAGTACAAGGATTTCTTATTGAAATCAGAACTCTTAAAATATGCACGGTAAGTGTTTCAAAGGGAAAAGAATTTCACAATAGCACACAGATGAGAGAAAAATCTCTATATGTAAAGTCATGAAATGTGTTTTAGGCTCGGAAGGGAGGTCAGTATTGCCATTTCTAACCACAACATGCCCCATAACCTTGTGTGCTCTTCGGCCCTGAGTTACACACAGAGGCCCACCGCTGCAGTTCATCTCGTACCTCATGAAGGAGTCACTTCCTGGCTTATTTAGGAATGACTTGAAGATGAAAATCAAAGGGCCTGGCACCTGTCTGCAGCTGAGAAGTACTTCTCCTAGACACTGTATTCTGATTCCACACTGAAGGTCCTAACAGATTATTAAGGTGGTGGTTTGGGGTGTTTTTTTCTTTTCCTAAGGTACTAGTAAAATGCAGATTCTGTTCTTAGACCTTGGAGTGCCTATGCCATTGCTGTAGTTAACTCTTGAAATGTCACATAATTTGCAAAGCTGTTGCTAAATTACTATCTGGATGGGAAGAGAAGTCTTTATGCCTTTTTTTTTTTTTAATAAAAAACGCTGCTGCTGTGATTTAAAAATACGTTCTATCCCAGAGAACTACAGAACTGAAAAAATAGTTCAATGAAATGCAGAGAACCACGACTCCTCTGTGGAGCTGGGTGTGAGAACACTTTGCATTGTGTAGAATATTGCCATTGTACCTCCTCGGCCTGCCTGCCCCTCGTCAGAGGTTCATTCCTCAGCGCAGTCTCACAAACACTCCTCCAGGGCTGCCCGCTGGTTTCTTCTTTACTTTCTTTTTCTCTTTGCAAGACTTGGAGACAGTCTCAGCTTCCTGAAACAGGACATCAGAGCCATTAAATGGCAATCGCTTAAACCTGCTACTTCATAAGACAGGATTTAAAAATAAATGGCTTTGGGTAAGCACGGAACATTGTGTTCAGACTGAGACTGAGGGCAGAGCGTAGTCCCAGGGCAGGGGCGGGCAGTCACAGCAGAGTAAGATTTGAAGGCCCCTTGTTTGTAGCAGTCTCTCTGAGCAGAAGCTTTTGAAAACAAACCTGCCTCAATAGAAGTTGTTTCCAGTCCCAGCTAGTAAACCTAATGCCCAACTGGACCTTTTTAGGTTGCTACGGGTGAAAAAACTAACTACAGGCACTCTTCCACCCTAGAAATGGGGCACTCTGTGCCTAGATTTTTAAACCTGCCTGGGGAGTAGAAAGGGTAACATCTTGAAGTGAGCTATGGAAGCAGAAAGTGGCTTTTCTTTCAAAGGTGGAGGCACCTGGCTGGCCTGAGGGTCTCAGCAGCATGGGGAAGATCAGTCCCAAAGATACAGTGGGAAGCAAACAGCTGTGGGAGGATCACAACTTGTCTATGGTGGCAGGGAAAGCTGGCACTGGCTAAAGGAAAGGGAAAAAAGGTCCAGGAGGACAATCCTGCAAGGGGGGGCAGGAGGAAGAAAGCCAGTAAGGGGGATAGAAGGGAGATGGAAGGAACTGTGCAATGCGGTTGTGCCAGACCAGACTGCGTTGCTCAGGCACACACGGATGTGTAAGAGTGTAAGCTGTGAAGCCAGCACCCTGCACAAGCCTGTGACACAAGCACCATAGCGACCTGTAGGCCGCACTGCTTTCAGTTGCAGCAATTGAATGCCATCTGGCCATGCTGCGCACGCAGCCATGCCATGTTAGCCCAGGATCAGACAATGGCACCACAAAGACCAAAATTCTTGGGACAGAAATTCCTCTGTCCTTCTCCGAGGACGTGCAGCACAGCGCAGTCCGCAGCTCCTGCTCCCAGCTCCCTAAGGGTGGTGTCACTTCTGCTCCCCAGTGGCCTGAAATGCCCCAGGCATTTCAATGGCCAAATCCGCCCACAGATTAAATGGTAACAAAACTGAGCTCTAAATGCTTATTTCCTGCTCAGAGCATCCATCAAGCATTCTTCCCCATCACACTCAGAAAAGGATCATTTTCTAGTAGGGACATTCCAAGCATCTGGCCTTTATTCAAACCTGGCTGAAGAAGGCGGTAATGTTGCCCTTTTTATCCAGCAATCCAATTTTGCCTCCAAGAAATACGTCAATGTTTCACGTAAAGCACAGGCCAGCTCCCCCCTCCTGCACGATTGCCCTAATAATCGGCTTATAAAGCTGTTTTCTTTCACTCGCTCCCTCTGGACCAGTGAATATTGAAATACAGTGGTCACTGCACAGCTGCAAGCACGGGAATGAATACGGCTCTGTCTCAGAAAAGCAGATATCATGCTGGTTAGAACACCTCCACGGGATGGGTTTTCTCAGCTCCTCTAGGCAGAGGGAGAAGCTAAATACGAATCACACACGTTGCCAGTGACTAGAGTCCTTGTCTGACTTTTATACTGGTTATGGCAGAGCCCTACAAACAGTTACACAGTCCAGGCAGAGCAATATCCAGGGAAGTTAAGCCAAGCTCCATGACCAGCAATGACCAGCCCAGGCTGGCAGGGCCACGAGCCTTTTCCACTGGCTGCACCCTTGGAAGAATCAGCAGTGTTACTGCACACCAGTTCCCACAACCCATAGCAGGAGGAATTTAGGTGCCTCACCCAAGGCTGCCAATGGACTGGATGGCAATGATCTGAAAAACAGGGTCCAGACTGTCCCATCACTTTGTGGGAGTTACGTAGCAGGGAAAGGTCTGAAATGCCAGCTCTCTTGTCCCCAAGGTTAACATGTGAACTTCTGATCTAGCCTCAAGATCTGATTTTTTAAAAAGCTACAGTTTTTCTGTCTTTGCCTGCTAAGCCCATCGACAGTTCATATCTGCATCTTCTTTGCTGTCAGCAGGCTTGCTAATTAAGATGATAGCAGATGACACACGAGAGCACTCACTGAAATCAGCCACTGCACACAGCAATACAGTATCATACCACAGTCCTCTACCGACTCATTTCCCGGCCTGGTGTAAAAGGCAGGAAAGCAAACCAGTTCTAAAAGAGAGTTCTGCAGCAAAAGAAGTATCTGACAACGTGTGCCATGATTGCTACAAACTATGCCAGTTGGGGGTGAGGGGCTTTGATGATGAGCAGCTACGATTCTGGTCATCTTCTAAGCTCTTCAAAAGAGTTGAAGCCTAAGTGTACCGTTCAAGAACTAACTCAGGGAAAATGAGCCATTTCATTCAGTAACCAAAGTAGATTAGAGGAAGAACTACTGGATATCTTTTTCAGAAAATTAACAGTTCAAGATGAAGAGCTTTTAATTAAGTGAAAAAAAATGCAGCTCTTGGATTCTTGGTTCCTGCTGAAAGATATGATTTAATTAGATTTTCTGTAATGGAGCTAATTGGGAAGGGACAAGAAAATTGCTTATATTGAATGTTAGGCTAGATATGTTAGAAATATTGAATTATTAATTACTGAATTAAAACATATGAATGTTAGGCATGATGTACCGTTCTTGAATGTTCTTGAACCAGCCAGTGACATGAACATCATCCTGGGAGCTCGATATGGTTTTGTATATATTGTATATATTTTATTGTTTTCTTTTTATTATTTTATTAATATTTTCATTAAAGTACTTTAGGTTTTTTCTAAACTCATAAGTCTCTTTCTCTCTCTCCCTGGAGAGAGAGGTGGGGGAGAGCATCTGTCGTTCATTTCAGTGGCCAGCCTGGCCCAAACCACGACTATTGATTGTTGCTTAACTATTGATTGCTACCATACTATTGATTGATACTGTATTGTAATAGCTTGATATATATTTATATTCACTTTATTAATCATAGCTATACTTGCTGGTGGTGATTTTTGTGGTATTTGTGGTAAACTGTAATAAAGTGGATAAATTTAGAGGATAAAAGCCACTGCGTATTACAGAATCCTACAAACCCATGGCTGCAATCTCTACACACCCACAGGCCAGGTAACCCTTTAGGCGGTGACAACACCTCTCCTGAAGCACCAGTCCAGACCCAGATACCACCTACCAGCCAAGATGAACTACCAGTCACTGCATATGCAGCATGGAAGTACTCGGCGATCAGTCCACTCACTTTTGTTAGTATGAAGATAAAGAATATCGGTCCTTCTCTGCCAGGGTACAAAGAGAAACTGATATCCTTTCAGAGCAGAGACACTGTCAGGCCGTGACAAAGGCTACTGCTCACTTCAGTGTCCCAAGCTAAAAGCTGCTAGCACATTTACTCCAGCATTTCCTAGCACCGCTCCTGGGAATCTTAGTGAAAACAAAGATGCACAAGCAATGGGCAGTAGCCTCTGTCCCACACACTGGGGGAGTTTCTGTGGCACTCACCAGGGGGAGAGCAAGGGGGACGGGAGTTTTCTCCAGGCTCTTTCTAAGGTGGCTTATCTCGGCTCTGTAGTCATCCAGCTGGCTCTCCAGCTTCTCCCGCCTGACTCGCTCGTATTCCAGCTGGGCCTCCAGCTCCCTCACAGCCCTGCCAAAAGCAAAGGAGACAAACAGAGCATGAAGCACATGCAAACCTGCCCTGGCAACTTCACTTGGTCCTGTGCCTTTGCTAAGAAACAGGTTGGTCACAGCAGAAAGCAGTGCAGTACTCCTCACACCAGCTGAGCCGGTGGTGAGCTGCAGTGTGCTCCCGGCTCAAGACCCTTTGTAGCAGCACTAAAGAGCTGTATTTCCTTCTTCACTGTCAGCTGTGCTCAGCACAATCTGACCACGAGATGGAGACGTCTTCCCACACACTGAGCCACATGCGAGAGTCTTGGGTAGGCCGTAACCCAGGTCCATCTCGAGCTGCGGAAGAAGGTGACGTGCCCAAGAAGCAAAAACGTTAGTATGAAACAAATAAAAAGAATAAAACTGTGATTCTGGAGGAGTCAGGGCCAGCTTTTTCGTTTACATCGGGTGCTTCTATATCCTTCCTATTGATTGGCTTAGCCACAGATGAGGAATAATCAAATGACAGCCTGCATGACACTTACTAAAGGGAATCTGAAGCACTAGCTGATAAACAGTTGCACAAGATCTCATTGGTGACACCCACAACAGCTCCTAAATTAATTGAGATTCCTGGAACTGGTTAGCTGAGACATAATTCACATATATTCTTATTGTAACAGCAATTGACCTCAGCAACTGAGTCATCTGAGTTGAGCTGGCTCTCCTCTGTATCAGCATGAATTAGCACAGCTACAAAGATGGAAGATTGGTAAAAGGAAAAGGGACATGTCTGCTAAGTGGATTCAAACAGCACAGCAGGAAAGCTCTCAGCCAGAACTACTGCATTTCCCAGACTGAAGTATTTCTGACTCACGCAGCCCAAAGCTACCAGGCTGTATCAGCCTTACTGATGCTGCGAGAATGTGCCTATGGCAGGAAATCAGTGCTCGGGGGGACAGGGTGACTTCTTGCACACTTCAGATTAATAAGACACAGCTCTAAAACTGTGTGGCACACACATGGTGGCAATTTTTTCCACACGATGTAGCCTGGTCAAAGCACATCCCAGTGGTTCACAACAGGCCTCCTACAGCCAGAAAACATGGAGTAAAGCAGGCATCTTCAAAATCTGCTACAGTAGCCTTCCCAAGTGGCAACTCCTGCCTTTCATCTAGCAAAATGGTGGTATCATTAAATATTTAAAAATAATGAGTTTTTCTGGCATACGATACAACCATCTTGTAGTTTATATACAGGTAGGTACCCTGAGAAGGGTAGGTAGGTACCCTGAGAAGCAGTATTTCCATTTCAAAAGGCCAGTGCGGAGCTAGGGGTGCTCTCTCGCCTCCACAGATGAAAGAGAATCTTCAGAGATCCTCACAATTTTTCTAGTTTAGCCGCACATGCCACAGAAAGCAAAATTCCTTAAAGAGCTTTATCAGAGCCTTCTAATAGACACTGCTAGCTTTGGAGTAGCTGCTCTATTAAAAATTCTATTAAAAACTCTAATTTCTGCCATTAGTCAACAATGATTTCTCCATCATTGCAGACAGACTGCTCTGACCTTCCAACATAGGCATCAACACCTGAGCTGGTCACCCTCCTCCTTTAAAGCCAGGGGAGACACTCCTGGAAGTGATGAATCTCATCCTGAAGTACATGTCCAATTATGCTCTGAAAGTGGCCACAACTCTCCAAGGTGCCTAAAAAGGAGTTCAAGGTAACTAACTTGGATGCAGATACCCACATTACAGACATATCAAGTTAAGGAAGATGGACTGTCAGCCTGGACTGAGTCAAAGGGTGATCTGTAACCAACAGAAATCCTGACCTCAGTTTCTTAGCTCATAGAGGGTTGTAAAATGAACTATTTAATTCCAGCCTGTGACACCTATTACCTGCCCCAGATCTACACAGACTGGTAAGTCTGTTGTCCTCTTGATGGCATACAAGCCCTCCGGATACAGTCTCCTCTCAGTGACCAATAGAGACAGTGGTTTGGGGCAGCCCAAACACAAAAAGGACGTGGTTATCTACAGAGACTGAGAAAAGCGGGTAGCCAAATCTTTGACAGGTAGAGGTGGAGACAGGGCTGTCTTTTGGATGATGCATTATTGTTTAAGCTCTAAATCTTTGGTAGACAGAAAGGCTTTTCTTTGAAACTTAGACAGTTTGCCCATCAAATCACATGACAAATCTAGCAGAACCCTTTCATTTAATAGAGACTAATGAGAATTAAACAGACATGAAAAGTGCTTCACGTGCAAGGGCAGGTTTGCTGAGATTTCTTTTTTCCATGGTTTGGATATGAGCTAATGCTTTCTTCAGCATAGAAATATATTGCCCTTGACACAGAAATGTAGCAGGTCATTGAATAATTTCTGCTGTATATGTACTTCCATTCAAGTCATGCTAAGACTAATGCCTTTTTTTCAGATTTATTAAAGTGTATACATGTATTTGGCATCCTCAATGCAAACAAAACAGCCGGGACTTATCAGATCTACTGCACATATGCTGCAGGAAAACCTGAAGGCCAAACAAATAATCTTGCACAAGAAGCACGGACCCATCAAACACTTGTGTTGTGCTGTGGGGATGATCCTGGTGGTAGAAGTCTAGAAATGGTCAGACAAATTGCTGAAGTCCATTTCTTTTTGGCCTCACTGAAGTTGGTAAGTGGAAAATACAGAATGGCCAAAACAACTTGAGTGTAAGTTAAACTTAAAGAACATTTTAAAATAGGCCTCACAGAGTTAAACATTAGCAGGTCAAGTTAACCTTACTTCTCAAGTTCCCTTTCTTCTTTTTTCATCTTCTTCTCCTCCTCAGTTATTCCTCCCAGCTGTCTGTAGTTGCTGTAGGCAATCTCTAGAAGGTGTTGAAGTTCTTGAATCTTGCGATAGGCCCTTACTGTAAGACAGAATTCTCCAGGTAGGTAAAATGCATGGAGAAGACAATCATGCTGGAATCCAATAGGCCGGAAAAAAGTCTCACAAACACAGGGCAGAAATCACACTGCTCAGCAAATACTGAGCTGTGCCTGACACCCACACAGCAGACAGATCTCAAAAACAAGCAGCAATCCAATATGTTTTCACCAACATGGATTAAAACAGTGCAACAATTATGTTCTGGTTGCCCTCTGCTACGCTTTCTAATTTTCCACAATTTGTTTGAATGCTCAATGGTACAGATATCCTGTCAACTGTCTCATCTTACAACAAAAACTCACAGGAGTTGGCAGAAACTGTGCAACTAGGACTATAATGTCTTGAAACCAACTTTTCCAAATAAGGAGCAATGGAAAGACAGTGCTTACTGCGTGCGTTCCTTTTCTCTGCTTTATCCAGGGTTAAATCTTCTTTGCTATCTGTACTCCCTTCCACACCATGTCTTTCAAAAAACTTTATGTTGTTTGCATCTAGTTCGTCATCACTAGAGTTACTGTCTCCAGTTCTTTGTGTCAAAAGTTCCACAGCTGCTAGTTGGGCAAATCTGCACAGAGAACAGTTAACCTATACTGAAATATCCCCATTATCTGGAAAAATACAGCCATGCTCCCTGCATGTGATAGAAACTCTCTGAAACTCTTCATGTTCCCATTTATTGGAGGGGGTTCCAGGATTACAGGAAGCACTGGTACACAAACTATGAGTGGCTAATCTGCTTTTTGTAGTATTCTGATGGCATGAGCTCTGCCTCAGTGAAATTTTATGACAATGACTCCCACATCAGAGGTATCATTTCCTTTGCAGGTTCTCTCAATTGAATCTCATCAGAAATTGTATTATTTTTATTAACACAAAAATCAGCTGGCCTTCACTAGTTCTTATTTACTTTGTACAGCTGGAGCATACTGGCTCACAACTTTCCTTTTGCAGATCAGCTAGTTTTCATCTTTTATGTCTGACCTTGTTAAAAAAAATAAATTAAATTAAGTGAAAATTAAAACCTTTTATAGCTGCAATACAGCTTTGCTTATCACACAGAGCTGGAATTCATGGGCCTGATCTGTTCTTGCTCCATCACTGAAAATCAGGATTAATTCCAACAAAGCTGACATGATATTAATATATAAATAGTAAGTAAATAAATTACAAAGCTACAGGATATGTACTGCTACCTCTTGGCTACATCCTTTGGAGTCTCTCCAGCATCATTTGTAATGTCACAGTCAGCTCCCATTTCGATCAACCACTGTAAGCAATGGATATGACCCTGTTCAGCAGCTAGGGGAAGGAAGGTGCGCACAAGTCAGTTAGTTATACACAACTGAAGTGTTTCAAGCCTAAAATGTCCCCCTCTTGTCAATATTTGACATGCCAGAGGTTGGGTTCACTAACACACCACAGGGGAGATACTATCAGGCATACACAGGCAGAAGCCTGCATTTCAAGATGCTCAAGTCACATGGGTACATGCAGTTTTGGGGATAGTCATGCAACATGGTTCTGTCCCTCTTTCTAGTTCCAGAAATTTACTAGCAACTCTTCTTCGACAAGAGTTAAACTACACTTGCCCAGTCTCATGTGCTGAGCATGAGACACCCAGATAACACTGCCTCACACTCTGCTGCAGTAAGGCCTGTATGTCATAGATGTGCAGCAAAGCAGTGCCACCTCTTTCCAGCTCTGGGCTCCCGTACATCAGACACAGCTGGTTATCCCAATCTGTGGTGTGTGGTGCTGTCTCATGGAGAAGGAGAGAAGCCAGGGCTTTGTGCTGGAGCTATAGGTACATCATTTCTTGGGCCAGACACCCAAGGCAACACTTCTCCGCTGCAGCCTTGCCTAGTCATATGATCCAGCATGGCTACTGCTCATACCACGTGGTGCCAGGAATGATGTCTCACATACGGAAGATGGTATTTGGCATGTCTAGCTGAAACCTGTAAGCTGTTTTTCTCAAGGAAAAATAAATCAATTTCTTGATAGCACCCCCTTTGGGTGTCTGCCATATTTGTTTTCTTACAGAGGTAAGGAAATGAAATTACAATCAGACAGTATTTCTCCATAACACCAACACTGCATGCAAAGATTGGGGATGAAACAACTGTAGGTTAGCACCATTCCAAGAGAAGAGGGTGGGAAAGAATGTAGAAAACACTTTTAAAATCAAAACATATCAATTTTCATAATGATAACTTTAATTATGTTTTTAAAAATTCTACCATTTGTATGTACACAAACAGAAATGTTGGAAACAGTGTTAAAAGCATATTACAAGAATACCTCCCTCTTTCTTTCCTCTCCTATCCTCTCAGACATTACTATGAAACCTTCAATCACAAAAGAACCATTTTTCTGTAATGCTAGCACTCCGCTACGTAGCAAGGTGTTAGACACCAGAAGTTTACCTTCCTTTACAGCGTACTACCAAATTACTTTGTTGTGGTTTTTACAACACATCTCCACAGTGCTGCTGTGTTCAGTAAATAAAGGCCCAGGCCACATTACAGATAATGCTTATACCCAGCTATACCCAATGTTTCTAAAAGTCACATCTCGCCTGATAAAAAAACAAACCAAAACAAAACAAACACCACAACTATTTGAAGTTTAGATGTTGTTTTCTCTTTAATATAAACTCTTCTTTCTTGACTTCAGCTTGGTTATTTTGTTTTTAAAGTGACACCTACATACACATACATCACAAAATCTGTTTTTCAGGGTTGCCCTTTCAGGTCCTCAGGAAACAAGATGTTGTTTTTCATGAAGTTTATCTGATGAGCAGCCACTTGAAAAACTAAGTAAACAAGTCAGCAACAAACAGTAACAAGCTGAAACACAGATCATAATTACTGACCTTTGTGCATGAGAGTGGATCCCTTATCATCCCGCTCATTAATATTGATTACTCCACTTCTCACTAATCTTCTAAGCACTAACAAGTCCCCTTTGAAAGCAGCGCCATGGGCTGGGAAAGCTAAAACTGAAAACAAAAAGCACACATTTCCAAACAGATGCCAGCAGTTCCACTAAACGTGCTCATATTTGTCTCTCACTGCTTGCCCCTCTCATAGCAACTTATGCATGGGCACTGTAGTTAGCCAGGTTAATGCACCCTTAATCAGTTAAAATGCAGCTGCATAACTAGCACCGTTCATCATAAACTTGATTAAACATGTCTTGGTTATGGCTACAGGCATCTTATACAGTTAAGAGATTAATTTCATAAAGCTTAAATAATAAGTATAGCTTTGTTTTATGGTTGATGATGTATTACTGGTGGTAACTTGAGTCATTTGCCTATTTTGAATGTCATAGTCTAACCAAATATATAAACGATTTTGCTTCTTGCTTAAAAACTACCCATACAATTTGATTTTTCTAGTTATTTTTTATAGACAGCAAGTACTGGCGTAGTATATATGTATATGTATAATGACCAAAGACTAGCAGATAAGGACAGTAAGTGCCTGGAAGAAGTAGAGAGGAGAAGGTGCAGTTCTCATATCCTTGCTCTGCTGAACATTCTCCTTAACAGACTTTGCCACACTCGCATCCTTTTCTGTTCTGACTGCAGTAGTATTGCTGATTAGCAAGTAACCTTAATTTCAGTGGGACATTTTCAGGCTAAGCTGCTATTCAGTGCAAGTAAGGGATTCTGAGCAGGCAAATCTGAAAACTCATGAATATTATACAGCTCATCTGGATGTCTACTGGAGTCTGAGAACACAGATAACTTGGTATTCACAGTGCAACATAGTGTGACATGTTTTTAATGGGTAAACCTAAGATATTTATAAAATCACATTGAGTGTCACAGTCTTAGCTATCAGTAAGGAACAGCTCTTCCTTATATGCGTAATTTAAATGTTATACTGCTCATACAAGCTTTCAGAATCAAGCATTTCTATAGAATTACAATGCCCATTTTAACAGTATCTTGATCCGTACTCACCTTCCTGTGTCTCTGAATGCTCCTTCTCTTTTTCCACACTGGCAATATATTGCAGAATATTATCTTTGTAGAACCGTTCAGCCAAGTCCCTTGGAGTCTCTCCTTGGTCATTCCTGGCTTTCAGCGTGTGCATGACACTGGCCATCTTACTGACCAAGAACTTAAAGCAATGCAGGTGTCCTTCCACGGCTGCCAGATGAGCTATAGCACAAGGTGAAACAATGTATGTTAGAGCAGAGTGCTGCTGCGCACCAAGAAAGCAGTGCTCTCACCACTAGTTAGATCTAGCTCATCTACCAGCACTTGAGCCATCCAACACGGCACAAGAAGTAGGAGCAGCCTCAGTTGGACAGGGGATGCTCAGCTCCTACTCAGGACAGAGCCCAGCTCTTTGCAAAGGAGGTAAAAGAGTCAAGGAAAGGATCTGCAAAGAAGATTCCCTGGCAGAGCTGATTGCAGGACACAATGCTGCCAAGAGACCTCTGAGCACTAGCTAGGAGAGCATAACACTGCGGTCTCATTTTCCCCACGAGCAGAAATCTCACTCCTCAGCAGCTGTCTGACTTAGCTGTCCTAGGGATACTTATTAGAGAAGGCCAGCAAGGGGTATCCTCAATTAGGAGTTGAGGCCATTTCTGCTTTAGTCCCACTTCTACTGTGCCACCACAAACAAGTTTTGTCATACCTCTGCATCTCAGCTACCCCACCTACAAAATGAGGACAGTGACATTCGCTTTACTGGGTAAAGTATTTGAAGGTACATCCCGCTGCAGAGGCTTCTATTCGCAGTACTTCTGTCGTACATGTCTTTCCTTCAGCTGTTGCAGGCAATTGCTGCGTGCAGGAGCTGCTCCACCTCACCACGGCAGTGACTGCTTCCCTGTGGGGGTCAAGCGTTTCCTCCCTGTCCTTAGGCTATGCTGAGCTTTAGTTATTTAATATTACTAGAGTGCTCGGCCTATAACAAAGTAAGAGGTACAAAACACACGCTTATTATTTTGAAATTATTAGAATTCTCTAGTCCCATAAATAGGAAGTTGTCAAATAAATGCTTATTATGTGTTATTACTCCATGAAAATGCTCTGTAAAAGTTGGCTGATGTTATATAGGCAAAAAGATTGGTTTGGTTTCAGGTAAGAATCTCATTATCTTCATAGTTAATAAACCACGTACCCAGGACCTAAAAAAAAAGTCAATTTAATTTCTGGCACATGCAAGTTTGCTATTGCAAACCATCCACAGTTTTCCAGAGCATAATTGGTCTAAAAGGTGATGGATATTGGTTTTATGGCAAGATGACAATAGATTTAGACACTGTCTGTACCTAAATAATGTGACAATATCAGAGCTTCACTGAAATCAGGGCAGTTTTTCCCATTGTTTTAATTTTATTCAGTGAGTTAGTTACTCAGGGAGAAGTGAAAAGAAGAGGTACCTTCTGAAAAGTCAGTACTGATTACTAGTCAGCTAGTGAAAAACTGACTCAACCCTTATGAATCCACTTTCAGATACCTAAAAAAAATCTCAGGGATAAAACTTCACCTTTTGGGATTAAACTTTTTTTTTAATCAGATGTCTGTCCAGTGCATAAAGTGGTAAGAAAAGTTCAACATTTTCTGCAAAGATGGCAAGGGAAAAATAGATTAGAGGGTTGTATTCTGTCCACGTCTTTTTGCACAGTTTCAGTGGGGTGCTGTGGAAGACACATAAAGGAACTTTTCATAGGTGGCTTTTAACCTGTATTTCTCAGTAGCCAGTGCCCAACATGTAACTGTGCTGTGTGAGCTGCAGGCATGCTGAGCACTTGCAGTTGAAACTAAAGCCAAAGGCTACTGTGATGTTAACACAAAATACGCAGCTTAATGCTGAGAACTTTGAAAAATCTTGTCTCAAGCACCACGAATAGGCAGCAGATAGTTGGTGTTGGAATCCCAGTTTCTCTGTGTTTCATCTCACCTTTTATAAAATCAGGCAAACACTGTTTGCTCTTCTCAGGGTGGCAAGTGAAAAAACACTGTGAAAAATTGAGATGATGTGCTATGATTAAATTAATATTACATCTAGAACAGGTTTAACTAGGGAGCAAGAAATGAAACATGAATATGGCCAAAAAAACAAACACAGAGAGAAAACAAAATGTTGAATTAATTAGCACAGCCTATTCTGTACACTGAATGAGCCACAGTTCTCCCCCAAAATTAGCACGCTATAGGTAATTAAAGCCTCTACTATAACACACACATGCAAAAGGTGATGCCAAGTTTTAGGTGTATGGCATCACAACCTCAGTAAATTTCTTTCAGTATACTGTTAGGAAAAATGATAGCACTGTCCAGCTAATCTTGAAGCTGAAATATGTAAAGATGATGTAAGTTCACTTCGCTGTTTCAGAAGCTGAGGAAAAGCTCGTCTCTACATCACACCACTTCATTAATCTTTTACTAGCAATGTTCCAAAGCATTTTCTTTCCCTTGAATGATAATATGATCAAATGAAACAGAACAAAGGCTGGAGGATCAAGCCTCTGTAGATGTTAACATAACAACAAAAACAATTTTCTACTAACCAGTATACAGAGAGCATTTAAGTAGAAATGTGCTGGCATTTGCCGCCTCTCCATAAAAGCCTGTTATCAGGGAAGCGTTCCCAAATGCAAATAAAGCTACCTTCTACACTGCCACCAGGGTGCCTATCACCATGACCCCTTACTGCTAAGACACCAGATGTCCTGCTGGGATGTAAGAGCCTCACACCCTTTAACAAGACCCAGGTTTGCAAAACAGGACACAGATATCGGTTTACTAGGTAAGTGATGCTTAACAGAGGGTAAAAGATTTTAAGAAGGGATTTAAACAGACTAACTCTAAACAAGTTATAGAGAAAAAAATATATGCTATTTGGAAAAAAATAATGTGACAAACCATAAGAGGGAAAATGCTGAAAGGGAAAGGATGCAATGAGAACACATGGTATGAACAGTAACATTCAACTTACAGAGGATATTGAGGCAGTGGCATGGTAGGCAGAGGGACACTGGAGAAACTATGAAGAGCAAGGAAAAAGCACTGCCCATTTTTTGTGCTAAAGGAACTACGCTCATGATTATAGACAGTACAGATTACAGATAATAGAGAATACTATTATTTCAGAAATCAAGATGAAGAAATCACAGGTAATTGAGAACAAGGGTTTTACCAAATCAATTAAGGAATAGTGGGATACAAAAACCTGATATGAATGTGCCAGAATCTGATCACACTGGCACAGCCATTAAAGCCTGGCACAAATTCAAAAAGGAGCATATAGCAGCTGAAACTGCCTCCTGCTCCCCCTACCTTTCTCCTCCTGCGACCTCCGTTGGCACATGCGTTCCATCACACGCGTGTGAGATGCTGCCCACCTACACAGCGCTCTCAACCGGGCTCAGCCTCCTCCCTATTCCAGCACCCATGAGCTCAGATCCTCACCAGCAGCAGCAGCAGGAGGTGAATAGGATACTGTCACCGACAGCTAAGTACTTTGGATTTTATAAATTCCCCCATCATTATAAAAATGGAGTAACTATGTTGACTGCATGGAATCAAATAGCAAGTGCTGCTGGTGTGCATTACTTATAGTTTGCTACAATTATCATATCACACAACAACTGTAAATCAAAGGTTAAAAAACATATGATTTATCCTGATATACCTGGAAGGTTTCCATTGTTATCCACATCATCTATACACGCTCCCCATCTAACAAGAAGCTGCAAACACCCCAAGCGACCATGAAAAGCAGCATAATGAACAGGCTTCCAGTCATTCCTGTCTGAAACATTTACATTCTAAAATGAAAGCAGCAGGTTAATTAATTCATTTATGATTCTTAGACACAAGACAAATTTTATAAATAGGAATCAGCTGTTCATTGTGTTAAATTACTTAAATCAAATCAAACAGCTTTTTTCAAAGTTCATGCCATATATGCAGTTCCTATTCTAAGACAGGTAATTTTCACAGGTTCTTGGTTTTATTTAAATAATACACATATAAAAGGTGCATTTTTAAACATACTTTTATCACTGCATTGGTCATTATTCCTTAAATATGCAACTGGATTTTTTTTTTAAGTTTATATCTCCTTTACTATAGATTTGTACAACTGCAAAAAATCACAACCACCACAGCACCTGATCTTCATTTAATGATATCCTCAGTGGAATGTGGTTTACCTACACTACTGATTTTCTCTAGATTTTTGGATCATTTCTCAAATGTATCTTACAATAAAAAAATGGAAAGTTACCCTAAAAATAAATTCACCAACAAGAACATACCAACAGTAATTAATCTACAGTCCTAAATCTCTGTTTAATCTAGGGAGAGTTTTGTTTAGAGAAAGATACCAGACTTTGGCTCTGCCCTAGGGAACTGCGGGTAAAAGTCTCTCACCGCTCCACTTCGCAGTATGGTTTGTAAAGTGTAAGACTGCCCATGGGCTGCAGCTAAGTGGGACGGAGTGCACCCACGATCATCTTGAGCTTCTGCGTTTGCTCCGTTTATTAACAAAGCCTAAAAGAAATGCAAAGCAGAAGTTCAGTTCATAAGCTGAAAAAGCAAACATTGCCTAGAAGGATGTCCTGGCTTCAGCTGGGGTAATTTTTTTTTTTTAGTGGTTGCTGTGTTTCAGATTTGGTATGAAAGGTATGTCAATAACGCATATCATTTTAGTTGTTGCCAGATGATGTTTATATTTTTCAAGGACTTCTTTCAGCTTCCCATGGAAGCTGGTAAGGAGCATAGATAGAACAATGGAATGGCCAATGGAATATTCTGTACCATAGAAGTCATGCTCAGTATATAAATGGGGTTAGCCAGGGGGAAAGGGGGTACTTGTGATCACTGCTTGGGACACTGCCAATTCACCGGTTTACTGGGTGGTGAGAGTAACTTGTGTCTTGAATACTCTTTTACCATTATTATTATTATTGTCACTATTATTGTTATTCCTTTCCTGTTATTGCTGTATTAAATTGTCTTTATTTCAACCCACAAGGTTTTTTTCCTTTTCTCTTTCTCCTCCTTTTCTTGCTCTTCTCCCTGCCTTTCTTGTGGAAGGAGGAAAACTGCACAAGCAACTGCGTGGTCCTAGCTGCTGGCTGGGGTTAAACCACGATGCAGGATGACTTGAGATGATCAGCAGATTCTGGGCTGACCTCAAGGCAATGACTCTACACAAAATAAATCTGTTTGCACAGACAGCGTAAATGAGCCCACTGGTTTTAACAAGAGTGACATGATTCCAGATGTAAAGACGTCAAGATGAGATACTCACAGCTCCATTAGGAGCTCGCTCAGCTGATCTTCATAATGAACCTGTTGAAACTGAAGGTCTGCCGTACTTACTTTTGCTTGAGAGTGAGTATTTATACATACCTGCATGCAGGCATCCTGACCTCGGATAGCTGCAAGGTGAGCTGCTGTCCAGCCTCTGACAGCTCTGTGTCCTGTATCAGCTCCATGCCAGAGCAACCAGTGAAGGCACTGCTCAACCAAAACCAAAGTTTTTTATTTAACTATTCTTATCATGTATCTAAGGCACATTTTAACTGTAATTTATCAGTCAACGTTACATTTCAAAACTGTACTGGAATACTTCATTATCGAAATATGACATCCCCAGACCATGTCTTAGCAAGACACTTGTGCGTTAGGAAGTTAAGTTATACTTTCCAGGTTTCACCCGAGTACAAAAAGTGCAAATAACCTACTAATTCAGACCTTAGCACTGATTTTACAGCATAGCTTCTTAATTTTACTCTTCCAGATTTAAAAAGTAATCTGTGAGAGTATTCATACGGCATGATGTGAAAGCATTGGAAAAAACAATGCTCACTTAAATTCCAGCTAAAATTATTGGCAGGAAAAATACCATGAACCAAATTTAAAGCCTCATTTAATTTATTAGGCTCCTTAGGTGTACGCAATCCCATCTCTCTTCTCATCCCTCCACAGCTTAGTTTTGTTTATTCACCTTCTTTCAGCAGATATTATTGCTCGCAACAGAAAGCTCTGTGGACTATCCAAAAACAGCTAGAGGACCAGTTAAAACTTTTTATTGTATATTGTTATGATTTATTATCTTCTTTTAGGCCAGCCTGCAGCTCTGGTTCCTCCACTGTTTCCACAAAGGAGCTTAGCAACAAATAGATGACAGATAATTCAATAAAGTCTAATACACTGATTGCCAAGTAGGAAAGTCAAATGAAAAATGGCAGAATTTATAGAGGCAGAAAAGGGTGGGTAAGCAATCTGTTTTTAGGGTTGACAACAGGATGATCAGCATTTTCTTGACAGTTTCTGTACATTCCAGTAACAGCATTGCACTTATTATTTCTTGAGTTTAGCAAGAAGTTTACATTCTTTCCTTTGGGATATGAATTTTTACATGGCTATTTGTGGCTTCATTGCTTAAAGGTTAGATTGCTATAAAGATTGTACAAAGACGCTGTGACAAGAAGGTGAATGTTGTGCTGAATACAGCAGCTCGGTCCTCCTCGAAGTTCAAAATATTCATGCAAGCCCCTGCTGATTTCTCCATCAATATTCAACGGTTTTATTTATTAAAATAAAATTAGGACTATTTCTATAGAGAATGAGGCATAGGACAGGACACTGGTAAACAGAATGAACATGTTTTCATGTCACTTCTCACCCGTTTCAATCACCTGCAGAACATTTTACACATCTTACAGGATTTTCTAGGTGTCCCAAGAGAAGTAAAAAACACAGTAGGGACAAAAGAAGGCCATGAGTCTGGAAGGGAGACCAGAGGGCACACTTTGCTCAGAGTAAGAAAATCACTGATTTTTGTAAAATCTGGCAACATTTACTATATAAACTGCCTGGGGCTTCAGAAAGGCGAAATGAAAACCTAAAATCTTGTACTTCCGTTCTTGGTGAATATATTTAATGAGAAAAACAGGCAGAGATTACTGATTTAGCTTGATCAAAGCTAGCAATTTTGTGTCCAGCTTCTCCCAAAGTAGGAGAACCTACTTAACCTAGAAAAACCTTGCTGTGCTGTGTCTGAACACTAACGTAATGTTTTACCTCCAGACTTCCAGAGTGTGCAGCACAGTG
Organism: Ibidorhyncha struthersii; assembly: GCA_013398815.1. NCBI lineage: Eukaryota > Metazoa > Chordata > Aves > Charadriiformes > Charadriidae > Ibidorhyncha > Ibidorhyncha struthersii. The sequence goes on from VZSZ01005503.1 coordinate 48,800, forward strand.
CAACAGTGTGAATTTGTCAACTAAATCCACCTCATTAATACTGGCTCCGCTTTTTATCATTGACGCAAGCTGTTCTACATCACCAGCTTTCACTGCCTCATGTACACTAGTATAGTTTTGCTTCTTCTTGACAGCTAGGGAGGAATAATAAAAGGGCATTAGTCAGTTCAGCAACATTTAAGAGCTAGAAAATAAGTGATGAATCAAAGAAACATCAGGGTGTCAGCTTCACAGTAGCCAACCAAAACGTTCAGAGTAACCTATGAAATTCGTATCAGCAGGAATCCTAAGTCACCTCTGTTTGTCAGAAACAGAGCAATATGCAAAAACCTGAGACAGCCATGCCCCCTCCAGCCCCAGAAAAGGGCCCAAAACAGTAACACCCAGAAGAAAGATAACAAGCACAGCAAGAGCAGGAAGCACAGCTACTCCATCTATGTATGCAAATGCTGGAGCAGGTCCACCCCAACACTGGCTCTCTTCCAAGATGTGGGCACCACAAACTCTTACATTAATCACATTTTCAAGTACAAAAACAGCAAGGCTTCTCACTTGGGCAAACAAGCTCTCAGCCATCGCTTCCCAGGTGCTCCACATGGCCGTGCTCCTGCTGCTGCTGCCTAAGGACTTGGCATAGCACGGCATACCACGCTGGAGGGCACCAGAGCCTTCACCGAGTGAGCATACCATGTAATTGCTCTTGACTGAGCTACACAGACTGGTTTCAGGACAAGCTGATGTCAAAATTAAAGCTGCTGTAGAAAAGCAGTTCTTTATAGAATGTTACTCATCCTGTGCTGCTCTCTTGCTAGAACTATGGCATTGCTCTGTCACAGCTCACTGTTAGCAGCCTGATATTTTGCTCCCACCAAAGTCAATAATGTTTTCACTGACCTCAGTGGCACAGAATCAAACTCTTCATGTAGAATCAGTGAGGTCAAAAAACCAAAAAATCCACCACCAGGCCATGGGATCAAATAACCTGTGTTCTCCTTCAGGCCTTTCTACCAATTAACTATGTGACTGGAAACAATGGGAGTTACATCTTGGTATCTTGCCAAAACTTGTAAACAGAAATATGTGATGCAAGTAGATCTAATGGCTGAGGGGGGTAACTTCAGATAGCCAAGCGTAAGAGGAACCTAAAACAATTAGTAATCACCTTCTAGAGTAGTCATCATTCCAGTACGAAAATACACTAACACTGTTTCGTAAGATTTCACGCTGTTAGAAGTCTTGAAGAGGTGGGCTGCTGTTTTGCAAGTCAAACAAGCATGAAAATGTAGGTCTTAAGGTATTAGTGTCTCAGCTTCTCTGCCTGCGGAGAAGAAATGGTAGTAGTTAGAACTGTTAAGCAATTTGAAATAAAAAATATTAAAGAATATAAATGAGAAGTTCCATGAAAATCTTAGTGATATGTGTTAAAAAAAAGCACTAAATATGATGAAAAACAGCCTTCACAGCTTACCAGTGCCTAGCTTCATGTAATCTGTAGCATAATAGCAGTGCTCTGGCAGATTTGGGGTTGCCACAAAGAGGAAAACAGGGCTAAAGCTGTTTCAGTAATCCAGGCTGACAGTAACACACCCTATGCTGTAACACGCCACTTGATCTTGTGGCTGTGTATCACTGCACTTCCACCTCCCCCAGCTCAGCAGGCCCTGCACAACGCGGCCTCAGCCAGGAACTGGGACTCCATCCTGCAAAATACTATATGAACAAACAGCAGCAGCATAGAAACACAGAATAACTCAGGTTGGAAGGGGCTTCGGGAGGTCATCTAGTTCATGTTTCCAAAGAATATTTAAGCATGTTTTGTAGTTTTAGTTGTTTTTTTAAGGAGACAATATCACACCAGGACATAATTTTCCCCACAAGGGAGCTATTTCTCATTATGCCAAGTGAGGGTTACGAACTTCAGCGCAATTATACAGACTTACATCAGAGGAAGATCTGGCGAATTACAGTACTTGCCAAAGTACTAACATGTTTAACACAATGTTCCAGTGCAGCAAGTTCAAGGTAATCTTTTTTTTTTTTTTTTTATTTTTTTTTTTATTCATAAGAAAAGCAAACACAGGCCCCACCAGCAGAGTGGGGCTTCTCCCTCCTTCTCCCTCCGGAGCTCTACAACTGTAGGAGGCCGATGCCGAGTACTGCTGCATGGCTTCCTGGCGCAGACCACCCCAAACAAGCCGAAGGCAGCTGCCCTGGGACTGAAGTTCAGTAAACAGCTGTTAACACGAATTCCGTACAAAATACATTGATTTTGAAAGTGAAGGATGGGTTCCACCATTTCAGTGCAATTTTTTTACATCAGAACTGTTATCAAATGCTCATTGGACATTCAAACAGAAAACTCGTTTGTAGAAAGGAGATGATGAGTACTGTTTTCACATGAGTACCTGCCCAGAATTCAATTAAAGAAATTAAGTAACCTGGTCTAGTGGAAGATGTCCCTGCCCATGGCAGGGGGGGGTGGAAATACATGATCTTGACGGTCCCTTCCAACTCTAACGGAAGAAGAAGATGGCTCAGAAGATGGGAAAGGGGCAACTTTAGGTTTTCGGTAACAGACAAACCCAGTCTGTTACAAGGCAGGACGCCTTGGCAGCAGCCGCAGGGGACGAGGACAGGCTGTCAGCCCCCGCCACGTCCCGCTGCCGGCCGAGGCCGAGCTGCCGGGCCCTGAGGGGGGTCACAGCGCCGGCTCGGGAAGGGCAGGCCCGGCCGGCCAACACTGGGGGCGCCTGCCGCCGTTATGCCGCCTTTCCCCGCACGGTTGGCGAATATTGAGCAATCTCGGTATTTTGCGGGGATCCCGACGGAGCCTCATGTCACAGACAGAGGATTTCGGGCAGGCTAAATCAAGAAAGACGGAGCTGAAGGAGCGCGGCCGCCTGAAGGCTCCGTCCCTCTCCGCGCCATGGCGGCGCCGCGGGGCTTTTTCCCCTCAGGGCCCAGGCGGGAGAGGTGCCGCTGTGGGGGCGAAGCGACGGTCCGCTGCCGCCACGGCGGGGCTCGGGGGGCAGCCGGGGCTGCCCCCAGCCCTCAGGGGAGGGAAAGAGAGAAGAAGGAGCGCGGGTGAACCAGTCTCACCGGCCGGAGGGGGAGGCGGCGCGGCGGCCATCGGTAGCGGTCCCTCAGCAGAAGCGGCCGGGAGCCCGCCGCTCTCACCGGGGAGCCTGCCTCACTCGCCGCACTCTCCTCCTCCTCCTCCTGGCACCCGCCGCCGCGGAGGAGTTGCTATGGGCACAGTGTGCGCCCGGGAGGCGGCGGCGGCGGGAGGGAAAATGGC
>VZSZ01005503.1:52185-67730 GCA_013398815.1 Ibidorhyncha struthersii
GCCCGGCGGGGGCGAGCCCAAGGCGCGGCCATGGCGGCCCCGCCGCCCCCGCTCTCCCTCCGGGAGGGAGGACTGCCCGGCGGGCAGTCCTGGAGGTAGTGTTCATCCGTACCAGCTGCAGTAAAGTTTCCTGTGGGTGGCTGTAGCGCATGACCGGTAGGACAGCAGGGAAAGGATGGCGGCGGCGGAGGGAAGTTGCATTGCCGGGTGGTGTTTTTTGGCAGCCCTGGGCCAGCGACTTCACGGCATTCCTCAGGGAGAAGTGTCATCTCCGAGAGCATGGGTGATGTATTGACCAAGAGGTATTTAACCTGTTTATGCTCTCTGGCTCCAGGCCCCATCTGTACAGCCCTCTCTGGGCGCAGAGGCGTTCGCGGGGCCCGAGGGGACGGATTTGTCCCCGCAGGCAGTCCCGCTCCTCACCCCCCGGAGCCCTGGAGGGATGTCAGGTTCCTTTGATGGGGCGAGGAAAAGCACCCCGCATTTCCAGAGCCCTGCTTCCAGGCAGGATGAACCCTTCCCAATCAGATTTACAGGCGTGCATTGGTAATTACCAGGTAAGGCCCATTTAGAGCTGAACCATCCTTGTCATGAGAAAGTTGCCATAAATCCTCCTGCTGCAACTTACAGGTCTCTTTTTGTTCCATCCCTAGTAGACTGAGTAATTTGCTCCCTTTTTCTAACAGCCTTCTACATATTTAAAGGCATCACGTCGCTGCGCAGTCTCCTCTGAATTTCAGTTTGAACAATTTAAGAGTTTACCGCGTTCCAGGACACAAAGCGTCCCTTGGGCCGAGCCAACATCCCTGTTCAGGGCAAAGTTGCAACAAGAGAGGAGTAACTCCCACAGCGCAGCCACACACCGCCCCACTGGCTGACCTCTCCCCCACCCACCTCCAGAGCATTTTTCTTCCTCTAGACTGTCTCTAATTTTCAGGTTGACACGTAGAACAGGGCACGCTCACAGCCACAGCCTTAATACGAGAGGAGGAGGAATTATTCACATCTTAAAAACTACTTGAAGCCTGGCTGTGAGGATGGGAAGAAGTGTTGCTGCCAACAGCAAAACCACCCTCACAGCTGGTTATTTCTACTTGCATCGTACACTGAGGGCGAATTCTCATCTCCCGAGTATCCTCACTGCAGGAGTAACACACTATGCCTCTGACACTGCTCATCTAGTGCTTATGTCTTGCTCCCAGCACCTTTAAAAGTATGCACTATACGCATGGCAGAGCGAATGAAACATGAAATGCATATTGTCACAACTGTATTATTTATTTCCAATCCCACAAACATGCCGGGCACACAAACCCAGTACTGAAAAGAAGAGACTCACGCTCAAATATATGCTTAATTTTATTTAGTACATTTAAGAAATATTAACATCTCAGGATATCTGGTTTACCATCTAAGTCCAGTCATAAGCAACAAAAAAAAGAGTTAACCATGTTTCTAATGAGCATTCTTACATTCGTTCCCCCCTGTAACGTAAAGAAAATTTGTTCAGCTGTATTAAAATCTTATGTGTTTGACTAATGGAAAAAAGAAAAATCATTAAAAATTACTTAACCAGGCATCCTGGTTTGTTAATTGTTTGTTGGCACTTGTGTTCATAATCAAGCACTCCAGTTGGTTTGTTAATTTTTCCCCTTCTACCCAGAACTGTCTTTTTAGGTTTTTTTGTTTGTGTTTTTTTTTTTCTTCCTTTTTTTTTTTTTTCCTGGATCGCATTGCAACAATNTGTTCAAATAAGTTTAAAAAGCAAAGAAATCTAGGGTCGTCTGTCTGAGAAGTTCCTGCACTACCTCCCTTGATAACTCACCTATGGGATAATGGAAGGAAGTTATTTGCTTTCATTTTTCTGATCCTTATTAAGCAAAAGTTCTTTTTAATTCCATTTAAACTGAAAAAAGTACAGAAACAGTCTTCATTTGATGGTGTGCATAAACATTACACTCCATATATAGCAAAAATATCTTTTATTTATAATTTACATTTCCACAAGTGAAAATTGTACATTTTTACATATACCGTTTCGTTCCATTAAATTTTCACGCATCTACAGAACTTTCACACAATGACACCTGAAACTGTGCAGGCAATAAGAAATTCAAATACAAAAATGTATTTATTAACCAAACAGTAGTTGAGGCCCTGCCTCAGTTGAACATTTTTATTTCATATAAAAAGTATTTGCCTTCCAGAGTTAACACAGCAGCTCTTCTGTAAAAAAAAAAATCGTATTCATACCTCAGTTAATTTAAACAGATTCATCAGGTTCTGTTTTAATATCTGTAGATGCAGGTATGCTCTCTTCTGCACAGGCAGTAGGGGTGTCATCAGGTTCTTCTTTGACTTTAGGTGAGTCACAGGACTCTTGTGTTTCTTGTTTAACAATGTTCAACATTATATTTAGTGGATTTTCTACAGGAGTCTTGCTGGGAGATGGTGTGCAATCAAATGATGATGTCTGCAAAGTGAAGGTCAATGTCGCATTAACACATTAAAATAAGCAGTTTTAGCTTCTTACGCCTTTTGCTCTTTTTCAAAATGCAAATACATTGATAGCCATAGGCAACTCAAAATCCAAACTTCTACTTTAACAAGATCCTAAGAAAACAAATTTATTCTTTAACAGCGTTACTTTTTCACAGTTACTTTGAAAAGGTACCATGCAAGCCCTGATGAAATGCTAAACACATTACCATAAACCAATCCCTGCTGTCCCCAAGGCAACTGTAACTCCCAGAGCATTAAAAATGTAACACACACCCCAACACCCATTTACTCCACTTTTGCAAATTCCTAAGATCATACACATTACTCAACAATAAACACACAATGTGTTTTCAAACCATAGTTTCACTTTTATGACACACAAGCTGTCACGGTACATCACAACATGAAATACATCTTAGCTAATTCTGTCTTGTGAACTTGCCATGCCCGAGGCCTTCGAGTCTTTGTCTAGTCACAGGCAAGAGAGACGGGTAGCACATTCTGAACACATCTGCTCCTCACTAAGTCAGAGATCAAGCAAACAAACTGAAAGCAAAATGCTTCAAAAAATATGAAGGAGGATTCACTTACGTTTTGGTAATCTTCGTAGCAAGATGGATGGTAAATCTGAAAAACAATTGTTATGTATTTAAATACATAAAAATAAAATATAGCAGGATCACTGGTTATGAACAGAACAGTGTCAAATACGCATATCTCAATCTGTCTAGAAAAACAATGCTATGAGCAGGCCAAGAATGGTGTCAAATATAACTGCAAAAAGATTCTGCTTTTGTTTCTTTAGGAAAAGTTATCCTACAGAAGCCTGGTACATGCTGGGCATTACAGAAGCCTGGTTAGTGTTGTTATTTGTGTACAGCTGCATATGGAAATAACGGAACCAATATCTACACACATATATAGAGACATTCATTTTTCATTTAGCACTGCAGTGTACGGGAAGGCTAGTGAGCCTATACTAATGGTACCACGACTTCATGCACTTCCAAAGTTAAGAGATATTTATGTACTTGGAAGCCAGGAAAACTACCACAGGAATCCTTTGGGAAAGAAAAAGCACTTGGCCCTCCCATTATTTTTTTTTTTGCTAGTATTCTTTGGGGTTTTTACTGTAAGCATCACATGTAAATAAGATCAGATTACCTTTTCATCTACTCTGATAGCATTCTTCAGGTGCCACTCTTCCTCTTCCTCATCCCAATACTGTTCAAATTGCTCTTGGCAAATTTCACAGCTCTGAAAAGTTATTGGAGTTAACAGAGATAAATGAGGTTATTGCAACAATTTACTGAACACATGAACTTCAAGAACCTAGTAGCAGTCAAACAAGGTTCTTTTAAATTCAGATAAATACATTAAGACTACAACATGATCTTTCCCCCACACTTTTAAAAGTTTCCTAAAATTATTTTTAAAGTTATTTGAGTATAGTTTGCAGATTGAGCAATGATCATCATCTGGCCTCGAAGACTGCTGTCACGTGAGAAATGTGAGCTTTGCCCTTTTAGCTAGGAAGTCTCTGCACACTTTCTAACAATCTAATGCTGTTTTACTGTCATGTAAGACAATCCAGTACAGGGATTTAATTAATTTTATTTATGGCATTATCTTCACTCTTCCCCTTAACCTGGAGTCTCAAACTAAAAAGGCAGAGCTTTTAGATGAAGTATTAACATTTTCGGTACTTCTGTGCAAAATAATAAATTCTGAGAACCAAGCACAAAAGGTACTTTTTAAAAGTAAAACAAAGGCCTTCCCGGTTAGCTAGCTAGTTTCTTAGAGGCTTAGCATATAAAACTGAATTGTAATTCTACCAACATTTGTATTTGATTACTACACCAATTCATCTACCAAAATACAGATCTACTGGTTACTTTAAGGTTGAGGTATTTCTTTGTCCTAATGTCTATCTCCTACCAAAAAAGGAATTTCTGTGTAAAAGTATTAAAAACCCAGTAAATCCAATCATTATTTGAATGGCAAAGGACCATTTCCAATTCACTTGCTGTATTTACTCTTTCTGTGGAAGCATCCAGTAAATTAACACACTTTGCCCATTAAAATTTTGCTAAAACCACAAAATGCCAATGAGAATAGATTTTTTTTTAACTACAGATGATTTATACTACTATCTGCCCCTGGGAAACAACCATTCCATACACAAACACACCATCTGCAGAAGTGGCTGCACAGAGGTCCAAGAACAAGACTTCAGCCTCCATACAGCCCGCTGTATGAAAGAACGCTGTGAATTTCTTCGAAGTATTAGATGATTCTCAGTAACTGGGTTAATAAAGGCAAGCTGAAACTTACCTCAACTGCTCCAGCTGGTCCAGCAGGGACACTCTGAAACTCCTTCTCTTTCGCAGCTTCTTGTGTCTTCAACACAACCTCTTCATGAGCTTTTTCAAAAAACTGGCTTTTTGCACGCTCCTCTAGATCAGCTATTTCTTCAAATTCAATCCAGTCCTAAGGAAGAAGTGTTCATTCATAATCAGACACTTAATAAATATCCAGAAATGTTTAAAAAATAAATCTCAGGAAAAAAAAAAGACAGCCCAAAAGTACCATATTTAATAAATCTTATTTCATTAAAACTGAAATGCTCCTCACATGCAGCATTAGCACAGGGCATGCTTTCTCACAATGCTACGCTTCAAAAAAGATTTTTCCAGAAAAAAACACAATCCTTCAACTTCCATTCCATTCTCAGTGCGATGAAAACAGTACCAATAGCTTCAAATTGTTTATTGTTCATCATACAATTGTCTTTTGTATTTTGACAGGCATTTGAAAACTACTTGAAGTATCTAAGACATCATTGTTTACCAAAGGCCAACTCCTGTGACAATGCAAATTTCAACTGCAATCCTACAGCACATACCTAAGTAAAACACAGAATCTGGACTGTAATTTATCAAGACACACACTGCATTACTTACCGTTAAACTGTAGTACCATCTTCTGTGTGTAATTTTTCTGCTAACATCTTTTTCTGTCCGGTTCTGACGATAATGCCAATCCAAATGATCCGCATAAACATCTGTCTGTGAAGTAGTGAATCTCATTCCACATGAGTAACACTGTATTCCAGTGTACAGTCGATTTATTACACTATCATAACGCCTACAAAAGCAAAAAAAGAAGTCTTAACATTTCTTTGAATAGAAAAAGGTAAGAAGTTTCTCAGTAATTTGCTTCATACGCCCAAAAGAGTAGAGGAAAAGCATGAATCTGCTGGAAGGCTAAAGCACACAATATAGCTAAATTCTTCCTGATTTTCGTAACACAATCAACTGAAACATTTAAATAACAAATGATGGGCTCATATTAACTATTCATGAGAAACGCACTAGTGTTGTGTTTCATGCCTACTAGCTTCATCACCGAATAGTGCATAGAATGGTAACACTTGCATTTGGCTCAGCTTTGCAAACTACCGCAAAGGTGGCAAAATTAGTCATAATAAAGGAAGAAACACTGACTCTAATTCATATTACAACCTTGCTGATTAAGTAACAACAGACAACTTGTGTAAAGGCAGTTTTCTCAGGTTGATTTTCCATCTTCTTCCTCAAATTTTCAAAAGGCTAACATAAAACCTACAGGTCCTTTTTGTCACAAAGTGACATATAAAGCTCTCAGCTGCCTTGGATTAAGCATTAGATACTACCATGTCATTATTCTTACTGCACTCTAAACTTATTCTACTATACGCACTGTCTAAGTTCTTCAACTGTGAAATTAGTGAGGTCTGGGACATTTTGATCTTCATTCTGGTCATCGTCTTCCTCTTCAGCAGCTGGCTGGGCTGATGTTTCATTCACTTCTAGAAAGCATAAAGATACCATTTTATCAAAATTTCAGTATGTCATCACAAAGACATGACGTGCTCCTGAAGTTATTTTTATTCAAATACTAATAAATATGATCTGACTATCTAAAATACAAGTGTGCAATAGCTAAGTCCGTCATCTTCTAACATAACTTAAAAAACCCATACAAGATACTCTAAGTCACTCAGGATTTCAATTTAGGAAAACAGTATTTCACCTCAGTCTTTGGCATTAAAATTCAGTCTTTAGAGACACAGAAGTATTTCAGAAATTGACAGTAATCTGATTGCAATCAAGAACAAGTTACCAAGGCACAGCACCAAAGACAAAACTGACCGCTCTGGATAGCTGAAGTGTACAAATTAAACAAGATACTAAGAATTTACTCCATCACATGCACTAAATTCCTTCCCCAAACCAAAGTTCAGTTTAAAAAAACATGCAGGAGTTCACAGAAGTTTTTATACTTAGCTTTACGCTTCAGCTGTGGATAAACTGAGTAGTTAGAACATAACAGATCTACATACGTGCTGAAGTGGAATCGGTTTTTGACAGTTTGAGGATCCCTGTTTTCAGCAGTTTAGCAAACAATTCATTGACATCAAGTTGTCCAAGGTGGTTATCAGGATATGAATGGGGAAGGGCTCCTAGGAAAAAACATTGACATGCAAGGAGATAAAAGGTTAGTTTCTGATGAAACAGTTTACTTTTATCAGCATAATTCACAACACGCTTTTCCTTCTGCCTCCTGTTTCTTCCATTTTTTATTTCAAATTACTTATCAACCATCTTTATGTTTAGTTGCTGGCTAATTTCTTCCCTCACAACAGCCTCCTTTACAATGTATCCTGAAGCGCTATCTAAGCTGGCTGCCCATACACAGATTTCTACTGGATATTGTTTATTAAAACGTAGTATTTTCCTTGGTTTATGCTTTAGTATTTCCCCAGGACCAATCTACTTCATCGCTTACTGTAACCATTTATGACTTTTTACAAGCTTTTCGTTACTAATGATTCATATAGTGGGAAAGTTTACACACCCTGGCAAACACAAACCACACCTACAGACTGGTACCTTCCAGAAAAGCAGACCAAAGTTTTTTTTTTTTCAGTACAACTAGATACCAAAACTACCTGGTTAATGAAAACTAATGGAAGCCTTCACTGTTTGAGGGAAACCCCTGAAGAGATGAAGATACTACAGAAACCACATCTATGGCCACCTCACTGAGGAAGCTTCCCTTAATCCACACAGACCTAGTACACCAGGATGTTAAAAAAGGGTAATTTTTGTGGCTACTAACAAACAGAACAATCCAAAAGAATTGAAACGAACTTAATTATTTCGTTACACACCTGCAGGGTTCTGAACAAAACTTCCAGGATTTGGCAAATACTGTTGACCTTGACCATAAGGCCCTGGTTGAGCAGACATGAGAGAAACCTGTAAAAGTAGACATTTAAGTTATCATTAACTTCTAGACTTTTCTCAATGATTTTATATATATATAACTCCTTCCAGGAGTGACCCATGTCAGTCTGTTATTGGAAGGTTCACAAATTATGTACCATTTCCCTCATTTTCATTTCCCACTAGAAAAAATTCAGAACACATTCACATTTTGCCTAAGATTAAAATGATTTAAAAAAAAAACTTCTACTACTATCAAGCCTTCAATCACGTTTTCCAAACACATTACTTCCTTTTAAATTGTTCCTGTTCACGAAAACAGAACTCATCAGAAAGAAATCTGATAAACTGGTAAATGTCTATTAACAAACGCCACTATTAATTCTTACGAAGAACTGAAACAGTATTCACTATACGAAACACATCTTGAAAGGATTTTTCAGCAAACCAGCAACATTAAGCTTCACATCGAAAACCAGTTTTTATAACGTACTTGTAACAAAAATGGGTTTTTTTTCCCCCTAATCGACTGCTTTCTGGATTTACAAAAACGTTTAAATTGTTTAAAATTTTATCCCATTAGAGGTTAGCAGGACACGTTACCTGCTTTCATACAATCAGTTAACTCTTCATGTTCAATTATTAGCCCCCAAATGAAAAATGCTCTCTAAAATCTCTAATCTACTGAAAGAAATGACAGCATTTTCACTGATGTACAGTATAATTTCCCCCTTTTGAAGACAGCATTTCCAACAAACAACAGCAAAGACAACCAAACTCATAAAGCATGCTGGTGTCAAGATAATTTTAAAAAAACTGTAGTTCAACCACATCCATATCTTACTCAATTCCCCCAAGTTAGGGATATCTCTTTAAAACTGGCTCGTCACCAGTACTAACAGCTGTGAAAAAGACAACAGAATTATTTTGGTCCAGTCTAATTCTACACCTCATAGAAAAATCAATCATGAATATTCACTTGCATTATCTTTCATGCTTTATATACAATTCACTTTTGTGCAAGTTTCATGAAAACACCACAGGCTTCCAATTACCTAGTTTTGTTTTCCAGTTAAAAATACTAATTTCACTGCCATATTCCGAGATACAAAGTGATTGTAAAGATCCACTATTTTGTTTCTTTCTTTAAAAAAAAAAAACAAACAAAACAGTGCATGTCCTTATTAAATTATCTAGAAGCTACTGAAGAAGGATGACTTTTTTAGTTTGAAACTGGCTCCCAGTCTGCCAGCTCTTCAGAAAAAAATCTTCCCTTTTTAGAGGAAGAAAACCTGCTGATTCTCTACACAAAAATACTTCTGCAAGCAAACCATTTAACACACTCGATTCTTACCTGATTACTTCCCATTGGCATATTATTGAAGTTCCCATATTGAGGACCCTGAAGACTTTTTTCATCAAAGTAATGTCCAGCTGCTCTCAATGGGAAATTCTGTGCTCCTGGGCCAGCTGGCCCATTGAAATTTGGTCCAGGCGAACCATCAAATATATCAGGCCTCTGGAACTGCATCCCGTGAGATGGTCCGTTGTAGCCCTGGCCGGGATGTTCAACAAATGGACCACCTTGTCCATATGGTGACATTTCTAGTCTTGAGGCAGGATGGTTAGCTACATTTTCGAAACGTGCACCTTGAAGGCCAAGGGGCAAGTCAAATCTAGAGGCTGGCTGGTGAGGTCCATCAAATCTTTGAGGTATGGCTGTATCAAATCGTGGTTGTGCCTGTTGGCCAGGCGCCCTTTCAAATCTTGGACCAGGCTGTCCATGAATTCCATCGAATCTTTGCAAAAGAGACAGCTGTCCAGGCTGACCGTCAAATCCAGCTGCATGACAACCATCAAATCTCGGACCAGCCCGACCCAGAGGACCATCAAATCTAAGTCCACCAGCTCCCTGGTGTACTGGTCCATCAATCAACCTAGGACCTACACCTGGCTGACCATGGGGTCCTTCCAATCTGAGCCCACCACCTGATGGTCCATGTGGCCCCTCAAATCTGAGCCCACCACCTGATGGTCCATGTGGCCCCATAGGCTGACCATGTGGTCCCTCAAATCTGAGGCTACCTCCAGGTTGACCATGGGGCCCCAATGGTTGTAAATGTGGCCCCTCAAACCTGAGGCCACCCCCTGGTTGACCATGAGGCCCCAAGGGCTGACCATGGGGTCCCTCAAACCTGAGACCACCCCCTGGCTGACCTCGAGGCCCCATAGGTTGACCATGAGGTCCCTCAAACCTGAGACCACCTGAAGGCTGACCACGGGGACCCTCGAACCGGAGACCAACTCCAGGTCCTTCAAATCTAGGACCGCCTACAGGCTGCCCTGCAGGCCCCTCGAACCGCAAAGGCCCACCTATCTGTCCAAGAGGTCCCTCAAACCTCAGCGGACCTCCTCCACCAACCTGTCCTGGGGGTCCTTCAAACCTCAGGGCCCCTGCCAGCTGCCCTGGTGGCCCATCAAATCTTAGGGCTCCAGCTCCCCCTGCTCCTGCCAATGGTCCATCAAACTGAGATGCACCCGCCCCCACCAAAGGCCCCTCAAATCTCATAGCAGCCTGTCCAGGTGGCCCATCAATTCTGGAACTTGAACCAGCAGCAGGACCATCAACAAAAGGACTTCCTTGTCCGTCTACTCCAACCCTTGCAGCAGCTGGTCTAGGCGAGCCATCAAATAGAGGTCTGTCTTCCATTAGTGCACTTATCCTCTGCTTTGCTTCAATCCCTCCAAATCTTGATCCTGGACTTTCTGGGAATGCTCCTTTCTCTGGATCTTCATACCTAGCTCTTTTGAAACGTTCTGTGAATGGTGATCTTGGTTCCTCTCGAACACCTACAAAAAAAAAAAAAAAAAACACCAGATAACCACTCACTAAAACGTTGCCAATTATTTAACATCTTGTAAACTAAAGCAAAAACACATACCAGCTTGCCCAAGAAGCTGTCTGTCTTCACGATTATCAAATCTGCAGATTGCATCGCCATCTATTTTCTGAAACTCTGCTGTACTTTTCCCCTGTTGTCTGAGAGCATCTCTGAATTCATCTGATTCTCCCCAGCTATCGTAAGGATCAAAGTTCTTAGAACTTCTTGCTCCTTTAGTAGCATTTTGTTCCTCCAGTCTCCGTCGACTCTCAAGCGGTGAGAGGTTATCAGCAAAAGGTCGATTAGTGCCACTTACAGGAGAGTGTCTCCTTGATCTTTCTCCAAATGGTTCTTTTCTGTCAAACTGTACTCCACGTTTGACTTTTGCTTGCTCACATTCTATTCCAGAAAGCAATGCATCAGGCAAATGATAATCCAAAATATCATCAGGATCCAACAGATCAAGCCTTGACAATGAATGCTGAACTTGTGTTCTTTTTAGTTTAGCCTTATGTTCGTAATACGTTAATTCTGCATCCGATAGAAGAGGTTTCTTTTTCAAACCACATTTTTCATCCGTAGGGCTATCCCAGACATTACATCTGTGCTTTCCTTCCTGATACTGGAACAGTTGCCGGATCTGATGAGCTACCACGAGGAACTCATCTTGTGTTATTTCACCAGATGTTAGGCGTTCATTGGCCTATAATATAAAGTTAAGGTTTAGACTTCTAAAAAGAAAAGAAAAGAAAACTATACCCAGGACGCTTCTACAAATACAGATTTATTAATATTACCTTCTTAAGTAATTCTCTCTTGCTTGCAGATGTCAGTTCTTTGGGAATCTGTAAATTAGCATCCACACTTAAACGGTGCTGCTGCTTTGGTGCTCGGGGTGATAAAATTCCTTTACCAGCAGGCCAGTTTTCCCGGTGTCTTTGGTGAGGGGATTTACCAAGTGCTTGGTGTTCTTCATTCTGCTGTGAGCTGAAAGCAAGAATACATTTAAAATACAGACTATGTCTTTATTCGGGACATATCTGTTACATTCATATTAGAACTGATCATGGCAAAATACCACTATCACCTTGGAATCTAAGTATGCATAACTGCCGTACCTCACTAGTAGAAATAAGTTAAACTTATCAATTTTAACAATCTGAACATTGCCTCCCAAAGCTGACTGCAGTGAAGTCAGCAGTAGAATTTCCACTGACTTCAAACAGAAGTTGTTTAAAAGTTAGTAACTTACTTTTTACTTTCTTCCCAACCAGATTTCCACCTCTTGCCTGATTTGGATCCTTGCCAGTTTTCTGCATTCTCCTTTGGATCAGGAGAAGCTTTTGTAGAATGTTGGCTTGCTGTTTCTTGGGGCCTGTCTTCTTGAGCTTTTTTCACTCTCCTTGGATCTCGCACCTCTTGTTTAACATTTCTCTTATTAGAATTTCTGTCATCTCTCACTGCTTGTGTGCCTTCTTCAACATGAGACTGTTTAGGGCCTATCTGACGTATCTTTGCAATTTTAGGAGTTGGTGAAGTGGGAGATAAACTCCTAAGTCTTCTTTTGGGTGATCTCCTCTCTCGCCTTTTTGGAGAATGTGTAGATGGTGACCGTGCCTTAGGAGAGCGTGATCGTGACCGTTTCCTATTACTTGATCTCCCTTGCTTCCCACTCTGTTTTTCTGACTCCTCTGTAGTCGTGTCTTGTTTCTGAACAGCACCATTAATTACTTTATTTCTGCTGCCTACTGGTCTGTGTTCACATGTCTTGTGTTCCTCTTTTTCTTTTTTCTCTGTACATCTCCTCTTTTCTTTCACCTCCTCCTCTTTGCCCTCTGACTGAAGATGTCTTTTCAGTCTTGGATCCCGCTTACTAATTTCAGATACTTTTGTGCTTTCACATTCCTGGGTTTTAGTATCTTTAGTATTGGGCAGCTTATTTTTTAAAGGGGATGGTGATTTAGATTTTGCTTCCGCCTGGTCAAGTTCCTTCTTCTGTGTTTTTTCACTTGCTTTCAATTTTTCTTGCTTTGTTGAGTTTTGTTTTTCAGCCTGTGTTGTTTTGTTTGCCTTGGTATCAGACTGACTGGTTGTGTTCGGTGGAAATTCTTTCCTATGAGATTGATCTTTAGCATGAGAAGAATGTTGCGCCATCCGATTAAGTCGAGGATCCCTGTTTACTATTTTGATATCATGAAGTGGAGGACTTGGGGATGGTTTGTTTTTTTCGGGTTGCACTGCAGTCTGATGAGGTGGTTTAACTGTCATATGAGGTGCTGGAGACATGTGTTGCTTGGAAGGTGCTGGAACTGAAGCTATAGTAGATGATCCTTGCTGAACACTAAGAGATACAGCCTGAAATAGGAAAAAATCCAGTATTAATCTGCATGACGCAACTCCTACCCACAGATGGTCATATTTTGTCTCAAAACCAAAACTATAAATAGAAATGTTTTTAAAGTTATGAGATTCAGCCATTTAACTGAAAATGGCCCAGTAATTGCTAATTACAAATGTTAAAATAATGCAGTACCGTTACAAAAGATCAAATTGAAATACAATGCAAAATCAGTACTACAAAGTCAATACTGTAAAATATGTAACTTAAGCAGCATTAAGTTTTTCTATATATTCCACATGCTCAAGGCAACTAAGTTGCCAAGTATCTGATACAATTTTTGTATTTCTATGCTTCAAAGATCCTTCATCTTGGTATCAACTGTCCACATAGCAAGACTTTCAATTACAGATGTAAAACAATACAGCTTAACTGCCACCTTCAGATGGTGGCATCAAACCAACTTGACCTAATAAGGAAACTGACTTGATCTCTAATGACTGGGCTTCCTTGTTCTGTAACAGCAAATATATTTGACAGAGGCTGGCTTGCTGTGAGCCACAAGAAGAGGTGGAAGACGAGGATCATAGGCAGGCATTTTCAAGAGAAGTTAAAAACAAAAAAAGAGGAACTTCACTTTTTTTACCTCTATTTTACATGTAATTCTTAACAGCTGTAGGCGACAAATACTGTTCAGGAACCAGAGATCAACTGCCGTTGCTCTAGTCCTAACGTAGCTACGCTTGCCCAACATGAGGAAAAAATAATGTGCTGCGGTTACCAGTATAGCTAAGTAGGGTCTGAAAGAAAGTGAGACCCCAACTATCAAAGTCTCACCAACTATCCTACTCACCAACTGTGCTTTAGTCTGTTCCAGCTCCAGCTCTAACTTTTTTTGCTGAAGTTCTAACAACTGTTTTTGCTTTGCAAGTAATTGCTGTCTTATCAGTTGCTCCTGTGTCAAATTCTTTTGTATTTCAGGAACAGCTGGAGGAGTAGAGGCACCAGAAGTGACAGCAGAGGTAGGTGCAGTAGATTCCTCTGGCTAAAAACAGAATAAAAAAAAGTTACATTTAAAATCCTGATGGAATCAACTAACTCCATCTCCTTTAACTGTCATCATGATCCAGTACTGGGACTTAGTTTGTATAGCAGTTATAAATTGCATTTTTAATGCAAAATATAACTAAAACAACTAAAACACTTTCCCCACTAGAATTTGCCTGCTATGACAGGTGTACAACATTTAATATAAATTCAGTGTTTCAAAATCTAGAATACAGTTTTGAATTAAAAAAAACAAACCCATCAAATATTCTGAATTCAGAAATTCCTCTTACCTGTCTACAAAGGTCAGATACTTCATTCTTAATATGCTAAATTGTCAAAAAGCAGCATACAAACAATGAAAACTACACGTATTACCATCTGTTCATACAGCAGGCATAAAAACTTACCGATTTATTTAAAAACTTAGGATTCACATGGATGCTAGAAGTATTCACATTTGGGGGCAGAGGTTTAATTGGCCAAGCAGGATCTAATGAGTTGACTCTGACATCAAGTGCATACAGTTTCTTCAAAGGAAAAATATCATCCCATGTGGAGCGTAATTTAAATAAACTTTTCCTAGTATTTTCATCCACCTAAAACAATAAAACAATTCTATGGCTTGATAAGTTAATATAAAACAATTTCTTAAACTTTTTTGTAGAACTTAAGATTTCATTTATTTCCTATTTCTATCAAGTTTTAACACATTGAACTTGCTATACAGAATTTTTAAGCAGTGCAGATCATACATCTATACCAACGGAATCAGTAACTGAAGGTCAAATGTGGAATTGTTGTTTCAAGGCCATCTGAAGGTTTTATTGTGTATTACCATTCTCTGAGAATTTTCTTTCAACTTTTCCATTACCAAAATTCTCATTTTACTTGCCCAATTTCTGTGGAAAAAATACAGTAACAAAAATATTGAAAGGCAACAGCCTCTGAGACAATACATTGTTCAAGTGTTTGTGCTGAATGGAGTATAACAACAACAAACAAATCCAGAAACAACAAACTTTGTGAACAGAAAAGGTGTTTTGCTCAGCTGTTTATAGTCACTGAAGGATTTTTTTTTTCCAACAAATGCAACTAAAGGGCTATCAGGTAAAATGAAGTCAATTATATTTCAGTTCAGTGAGCCACAGATCAAGTGTACTTGTAGGGTCACTGCCCACTTTATCTCTTCACAATTAGTTTGGATTACCTGATGACAGGTAAGTTAGACATTTACAGTAAAGCAAAATTTAGTTCACCTCATACCTTGAGCAGTTCAATTAAACTATAAATTAAAAACACTTGAGGACAAAATATATGCAGCTGTCGTAATGTCAATATATCAATTCAATCATTAAGTACCGACTATGCAGATGGTTTTTGCTGCAGTGTTAAGATGTTACAGCAAGACACACAATAGTCTTGAAAGCTGAGAGGTTCTTTTGGGGAGGAGCAGGAACTTCAACAAAAATAATTCACACTTAGCTATCGGGGGGGGGGGGGGGG